>OY101448.1:135528359-136128359 GCA_956483635.1 Panzeria rudis
TTTTCATCTTTTAAACGCTTTTATTAAAACTTGTATGCTTTTTGATCGAATACTTTTGTTTTTTTATTTTATTGAATCATATGTTTTTCTCTTCTATTGGATTTAACTGGCACAAATTTGTCCAGTAAAAAAGTGCAGACTCTCAGTAAAACAAATGCCACTTGGGGGGCCCTGTGGCTGAGTGGTAGCGATACCCGCCTGTCAGTCCAGAGGTCGTGGGTTCGATTCCCACCGTAGACCCTGGGTGTTTTCCGCAGACAAGCTAATCGCTTCGCGGGTTGTGTTTGTAAAAAAAAAAACTTTACTCTCTAAAGTGGTGCTCTCTTTTGCAAATGTATGTGTAAACGAACGCATTTCAGTAAAATCCAGTACAAATTTGTAAAAATTTTTGCAAATTTTGCGGTAAACGAAAACACTTAGTATTAAAAAAACAGGTGAAACTTTGTCTAAAAGAAGTGAGGAGGTAAAAAGAAAAAAAAAATACGAAGTCTAGTCTAATGTACGCAGAAATATTGAATTATTTTTTATTACAGCACATTCTAACATTTGCATTGAAATTATTTACCTTTTGTAAACTTAATTTGCTAGTTTACTTTTAGTTGCTTATAAAACTACATACGTGTATGTAAATATATAAATCTGTGTGTATTTTAAACCCACTTTATATTAGGTTCTCTTTTTATCTTGCAGTACTTAAGAAAAATTATCTTAATTTCATTTATTCCTCTTAATATGACAATTATTTTATTACTACGGGTGTACTAGAATAAAAAAAAAATTCAACTCCAAACATAACATAAACGAAAATGTACTTTATAAAGAATAATCTTTTAAATGTGTAGGTGATACGTGGATATTCTTAAATGAGTGAATGTTTTGCTGCAACATTTTTAAGTTGTCTGATACCTTGTTTATACGCAGTGCTTATTTGAAAATAAGAACGTAAAATGCTGCCAAAGACAATTTTATTGTAACTTGTTAAATCACTGAATATTCATCTATTTGATCAGGTGCAGATCCAGTTTAAGCTTTTGGGAGGGAAACTTTTATATGAAACATGCCATTTTAAAACTTTTCGCGTGGAAACTCAGTAGTAATGAGGCATATTTTATCTCTTTTTGGGAGAGGAAATAGGAATATTTCCCATTCCATGGATCTGCACCTGATTTGATAAAGGTGGCACGTCAAACTTCTCATTTGCAAATAGCGCGTTAATCAGCAATTGTTTTCGTGAGTTAGTAAGTTACAATAAAGAAAACATATTTGGCAGCACTACAGTAATAAGGGGCTTCACGATGGGTAGTGCAAAGTGTGCAAACGGTACAAATTTGTGCAAAAATGCACACATTTGCACAACACAATAACAAAATATACATATTTGCAATTTGCTTCATTTTACTTCGTTTGCACTAAAAAAACTTTGAACAAAAATGGTTGGGCATATTTGCTTAGTTGCAAATATGTTGCTTTTTTTAAATGGAAAAACTATGTATTTATACAGTAGCGGTGTCCGATGTTTGGTGCGTTTTGTATGGCAATTGCTTGCAATTGCAACGCTTATGTCACTATTCGTGAGCGCTTATTGAAACACTAATTAAAAATTTACACATATACTTAAATACCCAAATACAAATGTACTTCTGTGGCTGCATCCAGATTCCAAGGAAATTTTATTGTCTCGCATATCCAATTTTTATGTTGTTTTTAATTTTTATTAATATTTTTTTTTTGTTAAATTCTTTAATTTTTGTACATATTTTTTATTTAATTTTATTTCAGTTGTCAAAAGTGAGATGCGGTATTGCAATACAAAAAAGCTATACCGATTTGGTATAGCTTAAGTTGCAAAAGCGTTGTAAGAGCAAAGTATTGTATGTTGTTGTCAGATTGCAAACAAAAAGCTACGGTGTCTTGCACTTGCTCCTTTGCAAGACCATTCACACCAAACACTGAATACCGCTAGTGATTTTTAAGTTTTATTTAGTAATTTGCACTTAATAATTTTTTTACACATAATTTAATAATTATTTAGGATATAGTTTTTATTTTTTCCATAGAATTTATTTCAGTTCAAAGAAAGTTTTACAATTAAGCTTAAAAAATGAAGGTATAAAATCATCATATAAATGTTTATGATATTCAGTAGCAACTTTAAATGGAAATTTAAAAAAAAGTATTGTCTGAAAACTCAGCCTCTAAGTCCCCTATTAGTATGAACACGTTAGTAATTACTATTATTATTATTATTATTATTGTACGCTCAAATCGAATAGTAGTCAAATCTAACCAATTTAAATAGTTAACTTACTGTTAATGTAAATTGTTGTTGCAATTTTTATGGAATAACAATTTTAATTGGTTAAAATAACTTTTTAAAGCTATAAGTAATTTCATGTTTATGGTTACTTTGTGCTATTTAACAAGATGAGTTAGATGAGATGGTAAAGGCGTCTCCGACCCATAAACATGCGAAGAATTGTGAGAACTTAAGTTCAAGACCAAAATATTACATTTCTCTGAATTGTAAAATATAAATTTGGGAAAAACCCTATGAAATTGGTTATACTTGTATTTTATTTTGTGTGTATTGTTAAGTAATATAGAAATTCGTTAGATGTTCATTTTAGTAGATCACTTCTAAGTCTATCTTGACCCCACTTTTAATATCTATTCGTGTTTATTTTTCCATTAACAATTTCTGCAGTCCTTTCATAGAGCTCTTTTAAAAAACAATGTTGCACAAACGAACAGTAAACGCACACTAAGACGGACTGGAAATTTTTTAAAGAAGAAACTTAAGAAAAAATATAGCGCAAATAGTTTTTATTCGGACTCTGTAGCGGTGTGTGTCTGTGAGGTGGAGGAAGTTCTTTTAAAGGTTTCCCCAGATTTAAATTAAAATAAAACAAAGAAAAACACTTTAAATATCAGTGAAACTGGCTTTATTGGAAAAATGATTTTATGCCATTAGTATTTGAATATGATTTTGACTATGTGGGGCGAAGATGCCGCAACCTAAATTCCCCATTTTCATACTCTGTTTTCAGCAATTGCACCAATAGCCCGCTGAATATTGTGTTACCAATGTTCAATTATCTCTGGCTTATCGGCGTAGATAAGTGACTTGACCAATTAACAAGACCATGCACTATGGGCCAGGATCCCAAATTTTTGGCCATAAATAGAATATTGATTTAGTGGTTTTATAAAATATTGCATTGAGGGTTTTTGGCACCACTGATTTCATATATGAAATTTAAATTTTATAATTCAAGATGAAGGATCCAATAAGGCCTTCATTATTTTTATAAAAATCAATCTTTTAATTTTTTAAAAAAGGGAAAAAAAACTCTGGGGATTTATATATTATTTAAAAAAAATTTAAGCTCACAGTGGTGAAATCAATAATTCGGCTGATGCTTTTTTAAGAAATCATTATTATTTTCTAATTACTTAATAACTTGTTAAGTCCCAAATCTTATGGGTAGTTTTTGAGTTAATTGTTGATATCTCGAACGTTTACGAACGGTCGCAAAGGGTCGCAAAATAATAGATAGTATGCACATTAAGGAGTTATTTTCCATAACAAACATTTCAATATCGATCGCACTTTTGCAAAATATGATGTTACAAAAAGTCGGATTTCAAAAATAGCTCCATTTTGACCATATCTGATGAATTTTTTCTAATTTTTATGAAATATATTTTAATATTTTGCATTGGCTGTATAGCAATTACTTCTCAGCTTATTTCTTTTTATTATTGTTTAAATTGGTGAGGTCAGCTTTAAGTGCAAAAAATGGCACAATATACTATATTAACTTTTTTCTTTAAACGCCTGTCAAAAAAATTCCAGAGACCACAATAACAAAATATTTTAGCGGAATAAAGCTTAGGTTGTCCTCTTTTAGCTAGTACAAAAACTTTTGCATGCCATGGCGTGAAACTATTCGCTTTTCCTTTAAATTTCTTCTAGGTCGTCTGTCTAAGTGTGAAGCAACATACAAAAGACGTTAAATAGGGATACTTGTTGTTGAATTTAATAAAGTTTTTTTATGAACAAAAAACTTATTATTATTCAAAACGAAGTTATTTCAAAAGCTTTTTTTTTTAACACTTTTCATAAAATTTGTATAATTTTTGTGATAAAATTCTTTTTAATAAAGAATCATTATTAAGAAACACCTCTAAAAATTGCTGCGTTTTCAAAATCGATTTCCATCACATAAAAATAAAAAATATTGATCATATTTGAAAACTCGATCTAATTTTTTAGCAAATAAAAATTTCAAGGACTACTGTGGCTAGTTGCACTGTGCCAGGATTTGTTAAAGATAAAATCTGCCTGAAATATAATTTTACGATTTTGATTCCTCTTGAATAAGCTTGCGAAATAGTCAAAAAATTGTGAAATTTCCATTTTTCAGAAGCATAATAAAATTCTCCCGTTCAAAACATAGTCCACTGTTTATGCATACGTTTTTTGTTGTTGTTGTTTTTGATAAATATAGGGCTTTCCACGCCAAATCGGACAGTTTAAAAATAATTTTTTTATATCCCCAATATTATGATATTTTTTAGAGCCTTTCTGGTAAATTTTGAGATTTGTTTGGTTACTAGTTCAAAAGATATTAGCCTTTATAAATGACTCCAATAATGTAAAAGATATAGCAAGCGTTGCCACATTTTATCGATTTCGTCACGGCTACGACAATTTTCAAAAAAAAAATCAATTTTTCTTTAGTTTTTAAAATTTTGATTTTAGATGGTTTTTATAGAACAATATTTGGATTTTTATGATTTTTGGATTTGAAATTTTAGATCGTGTTTTTAAAAATGAGTGTATCCATCGATTTTTTTTTTTTTGAAAATTTTTAATTTTTAGCTTCTATCCACCCAAAAACTTTTAAGTCCAGTGCGGTAGTGGGCCTTCTTTCTATAACTACTATTCTATTCTATTTTTGAAAATTAAAAAAAAATTTATAAAGCATAATGGCCCCGTTAGCCGAGCGTTGCTGTACACGTATTATACTGTTAGCACGCTAGTACACTTATAGAACATTTAAAAACGTACGTTTATTTTACTTTATTTTGTTGTTTCAAAATGAAAAACAAACAGCTGTTCACAAACAGTGATGGAAATTAAAAATGTTTAAATGGTGACTGATGCGAAGAAAAAGTACCAAAAAGATGTTAGTGGTATTGAAACTATATTTGATGTACATATATGTATGTACACAAAAATACATTTATAATAAATTAATATGTATATAAATGCAAAAGGGCATATCATCATTTTTAAAAATCACAAGAGTTTTCTTTTTATCAAGTTTTTTATCTCCTGAAAATTTTTTAAAAATTATGACAGGCCCTTTTGCATTTTATGTGTCGATATGTATTTGTTATTATATACATTCATATAACATATATGTATATATTTATGTACATATGTATTTATTTAAGTTAATTTTACGCACAGATATTATTAATAACAAAATTACCAAAGAACAGAGCGAAAATACCCCCATTCCATTTAGCACACAAGCAGCCCATCACTGTTCTACAAATGTCACTTAACAGCACACGGAATTTCTATTTTATACAGATTGGTACGTTCCAGCTGTGGTACATTTTAATTCGGTAAGCTTTTGCATTGCTATGCCCATATCATAGACGAACAGCTGACACATTACGGTACAGATGCGCTCCGCTAATTCTGCCTTAAGAAATCTTGTAATTCATGGTCAGCACTTTTGTGTAAAGCACCACAAGCAACATGTTTGTAAAATATTTTAACCCCTATGCTCTATGGGTCTTTTGGACCCTTTTTTAAAAAATGGCAAAAACAAACGACGTAGAGGGCTAAAATGTCTTACAAAAATATTCGCCTTAAAATTCTTCAATAGGCTCTTAAATACATTCTAGCTCCAAACTCAACTGGAACGACAGAAATCATTTAAAACTTAAAATGTTTTTTAATTGGGACTTATGCACAATTAGAACTCGGCATAGGAAATCTTGTAAGCCTTACGTTTAAGGTATAAAATGTCTTCAGCACTTTTATGTAAAACACCACGGGAAACATTTTTAGAACAATTTTGTCCTCTATACCGCAGCTGCAGGGGAGATTTTCCTTTATTTTTTAAAGAAAGGGTCAAAACGCCATACAGGGAATAGTTAGAGGGTTAAAATATTCCACAAAAATGTTGTTTGTGGTGTTTTACATACTATAAACACAAGACTTACAAGATTTCTTATGCTTTATAGATTTTTTTTTTAATTTCACACATCGAAAAAAGAGTAATTATAAAAGGTCCACTACCGCACCGGCTCTAAACTTGTTGGGTGGATAGAAGTTAAAAATTATAAATTTTCAAAGAAATCGAAAGATGCACTGATTTTCAAAAACACGATTAAAAAAAATTTAAATCCATAAACAAAACCAAAAAAAATTTGAATATTTTTTTTCTGTAAAAAAAAACATCTAAAAACGAAGATTACTAAAAAAGTTGCCAACTTGAACCATAATGAAGAAAGTTGTGAGCAGGGAAATCGGAAATATGCTATAAAACATTTGCTTTATGCGCATTAAATACGAACCAAAAACTTGAGATTATGCTTCCGAAATTTCAAAAATATGCTCTTAAACCTTTATCATTTCGTTAAGAATTTATATAATATTCATTTCTGACACCACGAATTATTTACATATATTGGTGGCATGCAATAATGTAAAAGAAAATAACGTCCACGGACATTATTTCCACTTCAAAAAGGGAATAATGTCCATCGATATATCGAATACAAGATCCGTAGAGTAAAGGTTTTCTGTGCAGTCAAAAATCTAACTATTCGAAGTCACTACTCAACATATCTAGAGAAGAAAACAATTAAGCAAGGCCATAGCCCGGCTTCCTTTCGGCAGTCAATCTTTACTCTGCAGTACCATTTGCATGCACTTTATTTGCATTGTTTTATGGACACTAGTTCTCCTTTTAACGTGAAAATAACGTGGGCTGGGCACCCAGACCCCAAATACTTTATGAGCCTAAATGTTAGCTAATACATCACACACGTTTTTCATATCAGTGGTTCCTAGTATTAATAAATCAGCGAAATCCCATAAATAGTATCCACAAAACGCGACTATTCTCGTCCCACTAGTTTTCTATGTAATGAAAATAAGCCAACAATCTTCACAACATTTTAATTAAATCTTAAAAAGTATATAATTGAAAATTTTTTAAAGCTGTGAAAAAACTGCGAATAAATCAGTAGACTGAGGAAAACTTGTAGGAAATTGGGGAAAAAATACATTAGAGCAAATTTAAAATTGCAAAAGAAAACTTTTTTATATGTGGGAAAATTTTAAAATTTTCGATGGGAAACCAGATTTTTTTATTTTTGGTTTTTTTTTTGTAAATATGCGTACTAAAATTTAAAAAGCAAAAATATGGTAGAAAACAGCTAAATATGCCACAAAAATAGCAACAAATGTGAGATATATGCAAAAACATGCTGTAAAGGGTAAAATATGCAAATATATACAGCAACAAATCGATGGCAAAATTCTTAAAAAATTCTGAAACATATAAATATCTTATTTGTGCTTCCATACTTCGCACAGGAAAAAACATGCAATTGCATATTTGCGGTTTCCCCAGTTATGGGCAAAAAAAACTTTCAAGTGATTTTTTTCAAAGATTAATATCTTTTGAACTATGTAGTAATCAAAAAAATCTCAAAATTTGATAGGAATGTTTTTTTTTAATATCTATTACAAAATAAGGAAAATCCAAAAAATTTTTTTTCAAATCGTCTGATTTGGCGTGGATTGTCCCAAGTATACAAAATGTAAAACAAATCTCTTTCCCTTCACCAAAAGCGTGAAATTTATATGCCATGAAATAATTCAACACTTGACATTTGCAAGCTAGAACAGAAGAGCTTAAAGTAGTTGTCTGTACAGATAATATGTTGCATGTACGTACGAGTTGTTGCTGCAGTTGCAATTGTAGTAAATGCTAAATTCACAATGACAACTCTATAATTCCTTGAGCTTAAAATATAAATACAAAGAAAAAAAACATCAGCCAGAGACAAGAAATGCAACAATTAAACTTATTTATGTGATTAAATACTGGATAGAGTACCAGTAGAACATTGAATGTGTTTGTATGAATATATAAAGTCTAAAGTCAAAGTGCTGCTGCCAGGTAGGGTAAAGAGAAATAGCCAGATACAAACATACAAAAAGCATATGAACATATACTCTGTTCTCAGATCTAAGAGGTTAAATATGCTTTTTTCGGCTGTCGTATGATTTTTAATATTCCATAAACGACAAACTATTTTATATTTTTAATTTTCCATTATTCTTGCTGCTGTTACTGGTTGGTTTCATTAGTTGACTGACGGCTGCTACTTTTAACTGCTGTTTCTTCCATAACTGCTCCAAGACTGGGTGTGAATGTTGCTTTTCAAGATAAAATGCTGGCTGTGGTTTTTTTATACATACTTCCAAATGATCTGGTTTTTTTTTCTTTCTTTTTTATCTTGTAGTTATTTTTATACTATTTATTTTTTGTGCTATTCATTTATAATTATATGCAGAAATTAAAAAAAGGAGACAGTAAGAGCTGTAGTATGTCTGCATTTTTAATGATAAAGCAAACGTTGTGTCTAATGAAACAGATTTGTTAGTAGTTAATCAGATGAAATAAAATAAAATAATGTGCATTAATGAGGATTTACACAGTGGGTTAGAATTAGGGATGTAACGAATACCGATACCGATACCGATATATCGGCGATACTTCAGATTTTCCGATACATCGGTATCGGCGATATTTTACTGTCGATACGACGATACTTTTAAAAATTTTTTCAGTTTATTTTAAACAAATTATTTATTTTTTTGTTAATTTTACCAAGAACTAAATTCATTTCGTTATTGTTTAAATCTTATTAATATCAATTTTAAAAATTAATAATATTTTACGCTGTTATTTTGCAAAAACAATAATTTATTTATTGTTAATTTTACCATGAACTCAAATTCAATTCGTTGTTTTTTAAATCTTATTCCCAGCAAAAAACGACATTATAAAGAAATCATGAAAATGTAGCAGTTGCGATCCGGAAATATTGCGAATTTGGATAATTTCTAATTAGTTTCACATTTGCTTGTCATTGCAAGAAGTTCTCTTTTTCCATTACCAATCACCGAATTTGAAGTGATGTTACGACAAATTTCTCAACTGATTTTCGAAAAAAAAAACTGTAGTCAAACCCTTTTAAAAAAAAATTAAATAAAAATTTTGATAATCGGTTCCCAATGACAAAGTTATACATGGTTCCCCCTCCCATTTTCGAAAAGAATTATGGGGCTAAACTACTAGCGAACCCTTGCAAACAACACAAGAATTTTGAAAAGCTGTTCACAAATGACATAGTTATGGATTGGTGGGGAGGGGGAGCAAACTTGCTTATCCGATTTTCGACAAAAAAAAAATTGGATCCAGTTTTTGTCAAACCCTTTCAAACAAAACAAGAGTTTTGAAAATCGGTTCACAAATGACAGCATGGGGGGAGCGAATTTCCCCCTCCGATTTTCAAAAAAAAATTATGGGACCAAACTGCAGGCAAACCCTTTCCAGCAAAAAAAGAATTTTTAAAATCGCTTCACAAATGACAGAGTTATGCGTGTACAAACATAAAAAAGTAAAAAAAAACACACACGAATTAATAACCTTCTTCTTTTTGGAAGTCGGTTAAAAAAGGATGAAAAATTACCCATTTTCAGAACTAGTTTCTTTTTATGCGAATTTAAACACAAAACTGTGTTTTCATGTAAATTTAAGTGAATAAATATAAACTTTTAGCAGACTTTTAATAATTAAGCTAATAAGTTATTTAGAAGAATATTAGTTGATAAATGTTTTTAAAAAATCAAATTTTTAAAAAGCATGGCGAGTATTTTTTAAAATTATAAAGTAATTACAAATTTGTACTGGCTTTTCTACTAATGATCTGCATATTTTTAATATAGATTCTTTGAAAGCAATGAAAATGTAGTTCCTTAAAAATTACTTCCAATTTTATATACTGTATTAATATCTATTTTAAATATTAATAATCTCTTACACTGTAATGTTGCATAATAAAAAAATTGCCCTTCTTGAATTTTGTTAATCTAAACTTGAACTCAATTTCAATATTCGTATCGGTATCGGAATCGGTATCGGCGATATTTATTTTTAAGTATCGGAATCGGTATCGGATCGGCAAAACGGCGTATCGTTACATCCCTAGTTAGAATAGACACTAAGACTGACAGATGTACATATTTTATTTAATAAAAAAAAGTGGTATACAAATTTCGAAAGATAGAGTTAAAACTTTACACAAAAAAAAAATAATGATCAGTTTTTCCAATTATCTGTTTAGTCAATAAAAAAATCTTTTCACTCATATTTTGATTAGATCAATATTTATTTTAATTGATATAACTGTTGGTTTAAAACAGTGGTATCAACAATCTAATCTAATGAAACAATTTTATCAGATTTTTTTCATTAATTCAATGACAATTTTACAAAACCAATGAAAATTTCATTATTATTGTGAAAGAATTTCATTGGATGAAATAATTTTATAAGATTTTTTCATTAATCCAATGACAAATTCACAAATCCAATGAAAATTTCATTAATATTGTGAAGGAATTTCTTTGGTTGAATTTTTATTAAAAGTTTCATGAAAATTCAACCAACGAAATTCTTTCACAATATTAATGAAATTTCAATGGATTTGTGAAATTGTTATTGGCTTAATGAAAAAATCTAATAATAAAGTTTCAACCCATGAAATTCTTTCACCATATTAATGAAATTTTCTTTGGATTTGTGAAGTTGTCATTTGATTAATGAATAAATCTAATGAAATTATTTCACAGCTTTTGTAAAGCAAAATTGTTTTAGTGTAGTTCTTTCACACTATGAATGCAGCGTTTTCCAAGCTAAGATTCTGGCCATTCTCGGCCGGCGAAACTGGTGGCCAGAAATTCGGCTAAAGGCGAGGACGTAACCTTCTATGTCAACATTCAGGCGGCGCTAAAAGCTTCGAAGAGACACAGGGTCTTATCAAAACTAGTTAGTGACTGTAGAAGAGCCCTCAACTTGCTAATGGACAAATGTTGTGCCAGACTGCAATGTTGAGGGAAATGAAATTGCCGATAAGCTGGCAAGAATAGGGTCGACGTTAGATGAGGAAATGTGTAACAGATCGGTTAAATTACCGATGGATCATTAATATATAGAAGTCAGTAATTGAGTGTTGAACAGAGTCAACTGTTCATGGAGAAGTAGGAAGGATTGTAGATTCTCAACGGGTATGTGGCCAAAACTTGACGTAGGACGGTTTGAACTACTCTTGGGTATAAATAGGAAGCGGCTAGGTACAATGGTAGGTAGGGTGACTGGTCCCTGCTTGGTCTGAGAGAGTACAACCATTTGAAACTGGCACTCCAGATTTCTGTAAGATGTACGAAAATGAATAGGAACCAGAAACCATTGAGCATATTATCTGCCATTGCCCGAGGTTGCAATGCCATAGGCGTATGTGACTGAGTAGCAGATTGCGTGAGAGCATTAATGATATCGCGATGTACAAACTGGAAGATATCAAGGGCTTCATCATGGGAATTAAGTGGTTTAATGGTAGGTAATAGGGTTTTTCTGGAAACAGAGGGAATTACTTTACTAACAGGTAGAAGTAGAATGGATCCAATTGGGTCTCCAAGTGAACATGTATTACAACACTACCTTTCTTAACCTAACCTAAAATATACAATATGAAATTCAATTTGAATTGGCTCATTTATGAAAAATTGCCCATATTTTTATGGATGGACTTAGCTTTTGTACATACTTTTGCGAAAACTTTGCTAAATTAAAAAAGATAGACATCTAAAATTTTACTGATAAGAATACTCGGTGTCATTCATAGAGGTTTTTCTCTGTCTAAAATGAGCTTAAAGTCCATAGACATTATTACCAATTTCCTTTAAAAAATAATAATAGTGGTTTTGCTGAGGAATGACTTCTGCCTGCCTTTGGCAGGGCTTAAGTGTTGTCTCCTCTGAGTATCTCGAATGGTGGATTCGCTGAGTAAAGATCTTGTGCCCAGCTGGCCTTCAGCTCCAGTTTACGATTTTTTCCCCAGTGACTTTTAGAGTAGAGATTTTCGCCTAAGCTTGGCCTCTAAAGAAGAAAATCCTTACACCAGGAAGAAGAGAAAGCTTTGCTCAACAAAGCCACTCTTCGACATAGCCAGAGGATAGGATCCTTAAGATCGATAAGCAATAACTATTACTCAGCGATAAAATAATTTTTTTTTTCAATGGCACCCACCAGTTGTTTATTGCATAGTATTTTTAGAACTTTCTATTATTTTTAATTTTTAGTTCTCCTCATATAACTTTCTCAAGACATATTGACTTCCGTAACTTCCAAAAACATAAAATAAAACTTTAAAATCAGTTAGACAAATCTTTTGACGAAACTTACTTTATAGACCACAAATATTCATAATGAATAGGACCGTATGTTTTTCAACTGTTTGGCAATGTTAACTATTAACTGCAATACTCATTTTCCTTAAATAAAAATCTCTTGATTCATTGTACAACAGGATGTAAATGACATCATGCAACATCAGTACCATGTATGGTGCCAAAATAGATAAAACTTAAATACTTTTTATTTATTTGCAGATACACAACAAAAAATATCTGTCATTTATATAATCTGATACATTGTGTAAGGTCACTTATTATAATATTTTACGCCGCAACATATTTTAGGATTGTTTTTTATATTTTGTAACAAAAAAAGAAACAAAAGCACAGAAACAAAATATGAACAAAGTAAGTAAAGTTTAAACAATGGAAATTTACAAGACTTCTTTAAGGCAGAAAAGTGTATGAAATAAAAACTACTCCTACACAATGAAAGAAGTGCAAGAGACGAAAGAAACCCCTGGACAGCAGTTGACAAAAAGCACATACGCATTCAATGTTTTAACATCCAAACTAGTTTAAAAATATATTTTAAGTTTATTTTTTCTCTTAAATTATGAGCTTGTATATCTTTATTTTTATTTTAATGTTCATTTTTTGTTTTATTAATTTTTTATAGAGTCAGTTTGTTGTTTAATTAATATTAAATAAATAAACATAAACATAAACATCCAACCACGGACAACGAGAGTGATGTAGAAACAAATTAAATAACAATTTAACAGACACAGAATGTTACCGGAAAATCAACATAAAAATCAGCAAACAGTACCGCAATAATAAATTAATTCCACCGTATACATAAAGACATTAGGCAGGCTCAGTTTATGGATATGGGCTTTGCTCAGAAATGGATATGAGCCCATCTCCTTCAAATTCTCTTATAATATTTTTCAGAAACGTTTCAAAGCCCATTTCTAGCAGACCTATTAGAATTTGTGCGATGTGTACGGCTAACGGTGGTTGCAATAGTTTCGGTTATGCAGGTCTGTATTCCGAAACTATTGCCACTATCAAGTAGGCCAAAAAATACAATTTTTTGATATGGAAGTATTAGACTGCAATTGAAATATTCATGCTATATATGGAGAATCAAGCATTGGGGATAAACAATATGTTTCATTATTTTCCAAACTATCAAAATATTTTGATTAGGAACCAATATCAAGTCTGCCGCAAATTTTTGCGATTCCAATCCATTTTACGTTTTTGGTCATGAGAATTTCATGTTTTCTTAGTAATTTTCGAAGACTGTTAGCATCTGTTAGCTCTTACTTTGCTAATAAACTATGTACCCTCTTCAAAGTAACGCAACATTTTCTCTACTTCTTCCATCATTACTCATTTTTTAGCACTCTCCTCTCAGTTGTTTTTAAATAAAATGTATGTAGTTAAGCTGACTACTGTTAACGCTCGTTCACAAAAAAAGAGGTGTCAATGTATCTACATACATTTATATACGTTGTATAGATAATGAAAACGGCGCCGATTCCGATATGTTGACAATCCCGAAGTATCCCCAATATATTGGTATCGGTATGGGATGCATCTAGGGTTGCAAGGTGGGCTGGATTGCTTGGCTGGATTGTCCAGCATTTTTTTATGTTTGTCCAGTTTCAAGCTAAAATGAAGTTTGTCCAGCTATATGGAAATTTTAGAAAACATTTCCATATTATTACTTTAAATTTAAAGTTACACTTCTTAGTTAGCACACAATATCAACTTTTGAAAAACTGACATCATTTTTATTTTCTCTTTAAACAGATCAGGCGCGGATACAAGGGGGGGTTTGGGGAAACGAGATATTCCCCCCCCCCAAACGAGTAAATTTCTACAGAGTTTCTAAAAGAAATTTTGCAAAATAGTACGTGCCACTTAGAAGCGACTAGTCGCGATTATCGGTTAATCGCGATTAAGCAAGAAAATATACCATCATATCTTTTATTAAAACAAAAATCAATTTTTAGTAAAACATAAGTAATGATTCATAACGTACAAGTACACACAGAAAAAAAGGAATGTAAAATCCACATGAGCGTGTTAGTGTTTACTTGCTTTGTTCATTGCTACAATTCACTGTTCTGCTTAGTTGTGTGGCTTGTTGTTGCTTATTCTTACATGTGTCGTCTATGTATACGACAAAAAACGAATTACCATCGAATATTTACTGCTGCTGGTTTAAAATTACCATTGCTTCATATTAATTTTAAACGGAAAATAATTAATCTAACCTTAAATCGCCGTTAAAACAATTTTGTTATAAACGTTAAGTTTCATTTTCAATCGACATGACTATAACTTCAATTTCAAATAAGTTTTATGTTAAATAATCATTTAAATCATGTTGAATTAAAATGAAGTGCATTTTACATACGATGGTATTTATTTAGTGTATAAGTAAAGAAAAGTTTGAAGCTGTTGTGGCTGCAGTGGTTAGCGCGTGGACTATCATGCAGGTGGCACGAGTTGAAATCTTGGCTGGTGCAGTCAGCTACAACGAAAAGTTTTCTGATGACTATGACGTAAGTAAAATAATTAATAAAATAATAGCTACATTAAAGTCATGTTGTTTCAGCTTGATATAACTTTAATTCAACATGATTCTTCGTGTTCTTCCAATATCAAATTCACGTTGTTTCAACTTGAAATAACTTTGATTCAACATGATTCTTCGTGTTGTTCCAAAATCAAATTCACGTTGTTTCAACTTGAAATAAATTTGATTCAACATGATTCTTCGTGTTGTCCCAATATCAAATTCACGTTGTTTCAACTCGAAATTACTTTGATTCAATATGATTTTTCGTATTATTTCAGTATCAACTTCATTTTGATTGATTTGTACTGGAATATTAAATCAACAAGAAATATAGTTAATTCAAAAGAAAATTTTTTCTTTCAAGATTATTGTAAATCATGTTGATTTAACATGAAACGCCTATGAAGCAAAATCACTACCGAAAAATGTTAAGTTAACCTGGTTTTCGATGATTTTACATGGAAATTTTTCTGTGTGTATCATAAGCTATACTATGGCAAATCTCTCTTGATAGGAAACTTTTTCTAGAACAAAATATAATAGGCCTTTTCTCTACCGATTTCATTATATAAATTGTTTTATATTTTCTATGTTTTTTGTAATAGTTACGGACTTCCAAGATAAGAAAAACTGGATCTATCGTTCAATCGGATGCAAAAAATTTTTATCAGTCTAAATACAAAAATGAAAATCGGTTAAGTTAAAATTTTCGTGACAACAGCGAGTTTGGTTCAATTAGCAATTAGGCAGCCCAATTCTATCTTATTGATAATAAATTTTATATACATACATATAATTTGATGTGCTTTTATATATAAGTATGTATGTATCTCTAAGAAAATAGATGTGTTCAAATATATAGTATCAACCCACCTGCTCAAAATGTGGAAACCGTTTAGAAGTGACGCGAAAAAGATAGGCACACCAACATTATTTTCATTCCTTAAGATATGATTTTGTTTGTTTTGCAGATGAGTACAAAGTTCAAATAAGTTAATTACAATAGCTTTAGTTAAGGATAGTCTAATTCAAATTTATTATGTAATTTTATAGTGCTACAAAATATGTTGTGCGTGGTTGGCAGATGTGCGCACCTAGATACCCGGGTACCTTTGGCGTTTTCAACCAAAAATTTTTCATAGAAATTGATAATCTGCATATCTGAAACTTTTAGAAATACTGACTTTCAAAATAATTAGTATTTTTGCAGCCGTACAGCTAAATTGTTTTTTGTATTTTTGTACTTTTAACACCCTTAAATGCGCACCAAGGTGCCCGGGTACCTGCACGTGTTTTATATGGGATTGCGGCCGTTGTAAGTACATATATTTTTTGTTAGTTATTAGTAGCTCTGCATAAATAAATAAAATTCTATACAAACGATGTAGACGGAGAAATTTCTAATCAAATTAGAAAACATTTATGTGCTCGAAAAAAAAACATTTTCTATTGAGCTGCAAGATACCCTGTTACCTATTTGGAAGTTACGTGGAAAAGAAGCATTTTCGCATTAAATATCAAGCTAAAATGTTGTAAAATATATATCAAATTGGCAACAGATATACATTTTCAATCGCAAAAATATTTACAACTACATATTAAGGGCGAAATGATTTTTTTCCTCGTAACTTTTACATAGGTACCCGGGTACCTTGCAGCACAATATGAGGTGTTTTTTTTGCCGCGCACATAAGGATTAATTGCAATATGCTCTAAACATTAAGACAGTATCTATTTTATATTTGCATAATTACTAAATATGAAATTAATTTTAAATTTCAAACTTAAAGTGATTACGAATTAAATTTGCCCTGTATGCAAATTGATTAATTCAAAATAATCTTAGTTTGGAAAAAAGTTCATTGGTAAAGGCATTTTACATAAAGTCTTTACTTGAAAAAGGGTAAAATTTTTAATTGTAATTGCGCGATTAATGGGTTTGATTACGATTACGATTAAAAGATGCGATTAGTCGCGATTGTGATTACGATTATAATCGCTGTGCAAACCATTACATTACATTACAATTAGCAAAGCCGTTATTTAACACTCCCTTCGAAAATTATAAAAGTAAGCATGATAAATCTGTGAACAGAAAGGGAGAATGGATCGAAATCGGAAAAATTCATGACTGACTGGGTTTTGGTTCTAATGAATCCTATTGTATATCCACAATGCTTGATACTCGTTACAAAGAACGACTATTTCAACTGCAGTATACAACTCCTATATAAAAAAAAACGTCTTATTGAGTTACCTGACCTTGATGTAGCTCTACATTCCCCAACTATAGTGAACGCGTTCCTCGCGGCACCTCACACTTGTTCTGTTAAGTCTACCAGAAATAGGCTTTGAAAGGGTTATGAAATTTATTTTTAGAATCCTAGGCAGACGAGTACCTCTGTGTCCCTTCTAAGCTATATTTCTTGTAATAAATACGTGAAGAGACACTTAAGACTTTCTAGTATATCTCCACTTTAGCTTTCAAATGAGTTCTATCGCATCTGAGAGACTGTTTCCTACTGCAGCATAGTAGTTCCAATTAGAAAAAAATCTTTGAAACTTGCGATCCGATTATAAAACAATGTATGTGGACAAGCGTGACCCTTGTTTTTTAAAAATACGATTTCTGCTAGCGTGACAATTGATAAAAAACTATCCTGCCAATTCTTAGATCAATTGGTTGCCGCCAGCCCTCTTAAATTTAGGAAAAACAATAAAATTTAGTTTTCTTGTCTCATAACTTCAAAAGTTTGTAATTTCACAAAAAGCCTTTATAGAAAATAAATGTTCCTTGTGAAGCTTACAACATTTCAATCCATACGAACTCTTCTCTTAAGCTAATAGTTAACAAAATAGATATAAAATCAAGCACCATTATTTTAATGTTTCAATCATCCGCCCACCTCATGACAATTAAAAACACAAATTCACAAGGTTTTGGAATGCCTCAATTGAAAGTAGTTTCTGATGTAATTTTAGGCGCTGCAGCTTGTTTAATTTTTTTTTGTTCTAGCTTTCGCGATATACACTTTTTTTCAAAAATGAAGCAGTTGCACATCAAATGTTAACGTGACTGAATAACGGGCTATCCTACTCAATTCGACAACAACATTATTTTTAAGTCTTTTAATCAGCTCAGGAGTTTCAGTGATATCGTGGAACTTGTGACAAAAAATTTCTTGGATAGCCCAAATAAGTCTAAATTCATTTACATTGGATAATATTTTTAAAAGTTATTAGGCCAGTAAGGTTTTTTGTGCCCGAAGCAGATAACTTTGACATTTTGTAGCTCGCATTGTGTTTCAACAAGGTGGTCCAAGTTTAAAGCTTCTTAAAGCTTAGTTACTCCTTTATGATTATTACATACATCGTTTTGTAATCGCATTGGAACTTTCAAAAGTACAGATTTATTAGCCTTTTTGCCAATTGAAACCACTGTGTGCGAGACTTGATCAAACAGATTTGTGAAATCATCTTTCCCCGCGAACTTTTAGAATATTTTGTTTTTAAACAAAAATCGCTACTTTTTTGGACTATCGGTATAGTATCGGATAAAAAGCGATAACGATGCTTCTCTAATAACAACGCACAAAAATATATTTTTATTATATATTTTTTAAGTGTTGTATTTTTCTTCCGACGGGGTTTTTTTGAATTTGGAACGATTTTCCGTCATCCCACGTCAAATTTGGTTTGTAAACAGACCGGTTTCTGCTATGTGCCATCTTCAGTGTTCTATTGAATATATTTTTTATGTTAAAAAATTTTTCATTTTTTCTGGGTTAACCTAATCTGTATGCCTGCGTTACGTTGGTGCTAATGATAACTGAATCAGTTGATCTTTAATCAGCCTGTGTGAAAAATTTTAAAAAAATGTGTTTATACAGAACAAAAATTAACAGTTTCTAGTAAATTTTTATCCCCATATTCATAAATGAATAATATGTATTTGAATCTATTTAAAGAAAATTTTGTATGAAAAATTTGACATAAAATACATTTCAAACTCATTTTAAAGTCTATGAATATGGGGGATAATGTCCAGTCTTTTAACACTATTGTCCAACTTTTCGCGAATCTGGATTTGACATCCCTATATGCTTCCCTAGTTTAATTGCAGCTTTTTGAAACAATTCATATGGGCCAGACACGTATGAGTAATATAATATATGAGCACTATAATATATTACTTATACGTAATTTTTTCTGTAAGCGTAAACCATGTGAAAAAAAAATATTTCGCTATGTATCGATGAGGGTTTGTGATTTCCCGGACTATTGCACTTCCCGGGAAACGGAAATAAAAAAATCACGTTCCCTGGAATTCCCGCGATTCCCGGGAATATAGATTTATTAAATGAAAATTGGCGACATTTCGATTGTTTTATTTATGTAAGCATTCTTTTTAAATAAAAGTTAATATAAAAGCAATTCTAAAATAAATTCTTAAGAATTTTTAAGTGTGCTCAAGGAAAGAGGAGATTCTATAAAGACTAATTGACGACTATATCGCAATTAGTTAAACATTTTATTTTAAGGCCTCCAAATCATTTTATAAAGAACTAGCCGTAATGTTTCTTATTTTTCTTGAACAATTTCCGATACGATTCTTATCGTTAAGTACAAGCAAGTTACAGTACCATACCAGTCTGTCTAAATGAATTTGATTTTTCATTTTATTTGTCTTAAAACATATCCTTTAAGGTTTTAATAATTTCACCGACTTATAATAAATTTAAGTAGAGTCAACTCAAAGTTTCACAGGTTGTATGAGCTTCAAATTTCTACTACACTTTCCAAAATTTGTTTACTAATTCTGCGGAAAATCGCTCATAGTTCATTTAATATATAATTATTTACTTTAGGAAAGGATCAGAGAGCACTGCAATCATTGACACACAAAGTATTCCACTTTGTTCTGTTATAGTGATTAAACGACATCTATTACTAAATTCATCTTCCATGTACTTTTCGAATTAAGCAAACATTTTTCTCGGCTTAAGAAAAACGGTATGACTTCAATTGCATGAATTTTTTATGAAATTTCCGTATAAATTTGAACCGTTCACATTTTTATTTTGTATTAAAAAAATTGTATGCACATTTTTTTACTGCCAAAGTTTTGGAATTTGTTTTTGTTTCAAATGAAATTATAAGAATGAAAGATGTCCTTCGACGTCGATAAACACGGTATTAGTATTTAAACAGACGATGAAAAACATATCAACTTTAAAATAGAACTTAAACAATTTCATCGCGTAAATTTAGTCTTACAGTCAATCAAACGAAGTTTTGTACTATTTAAAAAAACATTGAAAATTTTGATATTAAAGAAAAACAGGATTATAATACAAAGTTCTTATATGAATCAAAATAAATTTGGCGGCCACTTACGCCATTTTATAAATATGTATGTCAAAAAAGTCCATATATTTATGAAATATATTTATGAAATAGCGTGCAATATAAATTAAATTTATTTCAGAGGTTTTATATTATTTTCAACTGAATCTACTGAAGTACATGAACAAATATTAACTTTTTTAAGGACCACCTTAATGCAAAATGCATGTTGTATATACAATTACTCGTAGTAGGTATAATTTGGAGCTGTAGAGAGCTTAACTTTTAGTCAACTGTTAAAAAGTTTATGGCTTTAAAATGTCGTTTGTTTTAATATTTGGGATTGCAATATTTTCCAATGGAAATTGCAGTGAGTTAAAATGGAACATAATTCTCTGCATGTTTGTGACTTACACAATTTTGTTGTAAAAGTGTTCTTAACTTGTTTAATCTGCCTTGCTTTAATTTTTATCCAAACTCTGTCATCTTTGCCATAATTAGTTTATAATTTCTTCAAAGGTTTAACGAATAAAATTAGTATGATAAAATTCTTTTTCACAAATTTGGTAAGAAACATTCAAGTAATATTCTAACAACACCCAACTATACAGAACCAAAATATCAATGTGCGAGTTGTCTTAAATTATCTGTTAAGACATGAAACTAAAAAGTAGAACAGAGTCTTATCGTCAGAAGGCGAGTTGTATGAAGAGTGTTGGTTTATTAAAGTAGTGATTCTCGATCTTAAAGAGAAATGCAGAGAAGTTATAATCATCCCAGCAAAAACTTTTGTCATTTTTGTAATCGGTAGTATTTTATTAATGGGTTACAAAGTAATGAATAGTATTTATTTATATTATTACTATGCTTCAAATTAGAACTACTACTTAAGTTTTAAAAAAATTATTATGTATTTTTCTCATTATCTGAAAATAGTTATAACTTGTTGTATGTATTAATAAAATAAGTAGACAACTACTTTTTAACTCAATATGTGTTTGTATATGAAAACAAATTTTTGCTGCTACTTCTCAAACAAAACGAAGTAGTTACCGAGTCAAATTGTAAGTACTTACGAGTTAAATTCTCATATACTTTTTTGCCTACCAGTAAGAAAATTTTTTGCTGGGATATGTTGATGTTATTGTTGATTTGGTGTTTCTTATTTATTGGTTGATTGGTTGGTTGGTTGATTGCATGTGGCTCATGCATGATTGGCTGCTTAATGCAGATTTGCTAAGTGAAAGGAAGTTGACCTTTAAAAAGTTTTATTTATAATTTTAATATTATAATGTATGTTTTTTATATTTACATAACATATTTACAAACAGTGTATACTTTTGCATGTGTATTTAAATAAAGCCTTTGTACACAGCATCTTTGCGAAAAAAACTAGAATGACAGTTCGTTTATGCAATATACTAAATGGCAGTATACTAAATATGTATATATGTACGTATAACGATTTTGCAAATTAATACAATAACAAAAACTATGTGTATTTGAAAAGTTTTCTCATTCTTAAAGCTCTTATTATTGAAATAATCCGAGTTATTGAAAAAACCTTAAAACAATCTAAATTAAAAAAGAGGCCAGCTATTGAAATTGTTAAACAACATCCGTTTGAGTTTTTTCAAGTGTTTATCGCATAGTATGAAAGCAATTACTTAAGGCCTTTTAAATTTCTTATTGGCAATTTTATTTTACGAATTGTTGCCCAAAATTAAGTGCGTAACGCAATTATTTTTCATATTGAACTTGACGTTTTGTTGGCTCTAATACCCACATTTAAGAGATTATAGATATAAACATATTAACCGATTTATAAATACACACACGCACGCTTCATTGTTTCCACCTTGACTTACAATTGAGATAATAAGTCAACCACTCAGTCGGTCAGTCATTCCATCACATGCACATTTGTTTAGACAGACATTAAAACTGGTGGCTGGCTGGTACATGATAATAATCGACTTAACAATAAATATATTTCAGTTTAATTAGTTTGTTAATTGCACTGTTTACAGTTTTGCTGTGGCCGTTTTAGTTCAATTCCTAAATTCAACTACAATTTAATGTTTAAAGTATAGCTAGTATTTCGTAAATGTTTATATAACATCATAATTTACAAAATGGTTATGTGTTAAATTAAATTATGCGTTAATATTCGGTATGAGTTAAATGATTTAAATCGTAATAAAATGTTTTTAGCGCTTGTAAAAGCACTTTTTAAAAAATAGTTGTGATCATTTTCTGTTAAAATGTTATAACAGGACCTTAATTTATTAATAAAATAAGAATTAGTCAAGGATTCTGGGATATGTGTTTTAATGCAAATTCTTCTTACAAAACCAAGCCAACAACATCATGCATTTTTCTCATTTTTCTCATGTGCATTGGTGTGTTATTGGTGTGTTATTGTATTGGTTGTTGTTGGACTGTTAAAGTGATGAAGGCATAGCATTGATCACTTTGGCAGTACCGGCAGCGATTAATACTAGCATATCCTAATGCACATCACAGCACCCTCCTTCGTCGGTATTGTAGCAGAACCGTCGGCGAAGTAAAAGAACTAATAATATGGCTACAGAGCTTAAAAACATCGCGATGCCTCTACTTGACACCAGAGAGGCTTGCAACACTGCTCTATAAAAAACGCGCAATAGCAGGGTTGTTAATGAATTAAGCTTTCTATCTCTCTCTCACTTCACCACCTGTTCTCTCTATCCCTTTCCCAAAGAAGGTAACACATTAATTAATTAACTGGTAGGCATTAATTGCCTGATTGTGTTACTTCTCTTTATTAAAAAAACCCGACTCTAAAATAGAAAGATGGACGGACAGAGCAACATTACTAAAAAAGTAATAACCGGACTAATCTAGCGATATACACCCTTGTTTCACCTAACAATTGTCAATATATTGGCGTATAAATAACGGACTCCTAAGGAAACAGACACTACAAAAATAGTACCTAATCTTCTTCACTTTTAAAGACTGTTGGAAACTTTTAACTCTGAATAGCTCCGGATATAAAAAATCTACTGATATCCGAAAAATATATATGCGAAAAGTACAGTAGACAAAGGTGTTCCGCAAATGTCACGAAATTTAGTTATTTAAAATTTTCTTTCTTCTTAACTTCCCGCTATAAAAAAATAGGTTCCTATACTGATTTCATCCCAACTTTAAAAAATCGAGTTTTTATCAAATCTCGATGACTTGAGGTTATGAGAATGTACATATTCTGACTACGCTCGGAAAATAATTACAGTAGCGAATGTATTTTATTCAACAAGATTATAAGCAATTTTATTTTTAACTGGTTCTAACATTCATTAAAAAAGCGAAGTGCACATAAATAGGAATTTTCGGTTTCATTATAAATTCCGTTATTTATGTTATAAGTAGAAAAAAAGTACATGAATAAACATAACACACCCACACAAACACTCAAAACATTCTGTCCGTAAAATTAGCTGAAATTGTAGTTTAAAATAAATGAATATTCATTAAAAGTCGGTAGTGTAATGGATAATGTTTTACTATTAACCGGGAGCTTACATATTATATTCCAGCCAAGACCATGAGCGTGTGTGTTTTTTTAGTTTTTAATGTTAAATGCATAGAAATGAGTTTATGTTAATAAAATAATAATTAAAGATACAAAATAACAATAAGATACAAAATAACATGACGTCAGTCCATTTAAAAATAAATCATTTGTTTCAAGCATAATAGAAAAAATTGATATTAATGATGACCAATTCTTTCTGAATTAAAACGTTACAATCCTTAGACTAGTAATCAATTTGGATTCACAAGCAAATACGTTCGAAATAATCATATTAACCCATTGTCTTGAGCTGTTCACATGTTTACATGTTCATATATACTTAAGTATAAAATCAAGCCAAAAAAGAGTGTCTTGAGTAGAACAAAAATCAGAAAAATGGGAATGAAGAAAAATAAACCAATGGCAACACTGGGAAAATGCAGTTAATGTCAACTTGAAAGTGAATTTAGTTCTCGTATTCAATTTTCACGAAAACGTTGTATATATAAGAATTGAAATCACATTCAACAGAGCCACCTGACAAGTGGTGATAACCAAAATACACGTGAGCACTGACGATGGAAGTGTAGCTGCTTCCGAAAGTGGCGCGTTACTCTGTTCTGCTGTGTAGGTTGAAAAATTAAGGTTTTTCCCTTGTCCCTTGGAATATTAATCATGACCCATTCTTTCTGACTTAAAACGTTACGAACCTTAGCCTAATAATCAATTTGGATTCACAAGCAAATACGTTCGAAATAATCATATTAAGGAACATGTTTTATTTTTACGGAGCTTGCGACACTTAAATCCATCCGAACAAAGAAAGAGTCACTAATTTTTTATGGTTTTAATTCAGTTAATTTTTTAACATTTAAAAATAGACATTTTGTTCAATTTAAATGAAAAATAAGTTTTCAATTGAATTTTCTTATGATTTATATTAAAACTTTAGTTAATTTTACGTACAGAACATTTTGAGGAATTTTTGCAATGATGTCCGTATGCATGTATGTATGTATGTGTGTATGTGTGTTTGTATGTATGCCAACCTCTCATAACTTAAGACTGTTTTATGTACGGCATTCTAAAAATATTGACCCAATCTAGATTTCTTATTGCAATAAACCGATTCGGTCCGGTTTTCGAAAAAAAATTTTTATCAACAAAATTTTAAACAACAAAATTTACGTAAATTTGATGAAAATTGATTGGTTCGTTCGAGAGATACGTTGAGGAACTATTTCGAAAAAGCGTTTTATTTTAAAAACTCCAAACTTCTTGTCAAGTCGATATTCAGAATTTATTTCAGGACTTAAAATACTGCGTCGACTCCCGTTTGCTCCACATCGTTTAAATAATTGTCGAAAAATTTCGACAATTATTTATTTACTATAAAACTTCTTGTATAATTGATTTTCAGGTTGCAACTACTTCTTAGGACTTGAATCCGTCTGTGTTCCGAATTGGCGTGTAACGCAAAAACGTGTTTGGGACCTGATGGCAAACTCTTATATTGATTCTAAATCGATAAAGCTGTCCAAGGGACAAAAGAAAACAACAATCACCTCTATGGAAAATGAAAAAAAAATATGGCTAAAAATCTGTGTTCCCAAGTTCCCAATAGTTTACCACATGGGAAGAATTTGTGTTGAATCACCAGATGGGCTATCGCAATAAGTTCCCGTCCGGATCCGGATAAGATAAACTTTTTCGGTTTGGCCCGTGCATTGCCAAGTGTATTAAGAAAATTTCTAGTCGGGTCGCCGTCGAAAATTTGGAAAAAAAAATTATTTTTCTTTCGTTACTCCAAAAATCTATGGATTTTTCATCGCTTTGCGCTTGATATTATCGGGAAGTTCCAGGGATGGCCTGCAAGGTCAACCGAATCTGATATTTTGTATTAAAGAATTAGATAGACTAGGTCAGGCCTGAAAAAATTGGAGAAGTACGTATAATAATATAAATTTAAATCAAAGATTTATATAAGTGTTACCTTGAAGTCATATTGCACAACTAACAATTTTGTAAAATATTTTAATTTTGTAAAATATTTTAATTTATATATGAATATATACTCATATTTAAATTAAAACCCACTGAACTTAGGCAAAGACATTCGGGTTGCAGTAAGTGTCCTACCGACGGTATGTGCTAAAGTATAAGAAATGTTGTCTAGCCTTTTTTTATGTTTCGTCACGGTGATAATCAATATGAGTTTTATAAATTTCAAGACGTTTTAGCACTTACAACTGTTACAACAGTTATTATAGGTTGTAAACTCCTTTATGCTTTATGGAATTTGAATTCTTTTAACATTCTTGAAGCTTTAACATTTAAACATATATTAACTTTTCAGCTTAAAGTTCGTAGCTATGTTCAAAGAAAACTTTCAACTTTATACATAAAGAGATTTTACTCAAAAAGAATTATTATTAATTAAATAAATAAACCTTAATAAAAACATTTATTATCCTGCATTGTATAACAACTCAGTTAATAGATTTTTTTAATGTATTTTAATTCTTCTGGTCATTTATCACATTTAACATATTTTTCTTGCAGTACTGTTTAAACGTTTGTGTGTGTTTATTTTTAAGCGAAATTAAACATTAAAACAGTATAAATAAATTTGTCACCGGATAATAAAGTTAACAATAGTTAATACTTTTGCAAATATATTTAAAATAAATATTAATATTTAAAAATTAACTCTTTGTGGCGGCAAGTGTTATTTAATGAACCAAGCTTTTGAAATATATTAATACAGAGGATGTGTAGCGGTGTTAAAAAACAATTTGTGTTGTCTTGTTGTGAAACTATCAAAGTAGATTTAAAATCGCATTTGTTCGTTGTTCTTGAAGTGCAGAGGTTTACAAAATGTATGTTTCCGATTTCGATAATATTTGACTAATTTATACCCACATGCCATGTCCACGGGACAAAATTTTATACAACTTTCTTAAGGCTCTTTCACATTGTAATACAAGCCTTGAGATTTTTATTCGATCTTGTACGACGAAAATCCAATCACAAAATCTTCTCATTGCATTATGTTTATATACTATCACATTCCAAATAAAACGCATCATAAATAATTTTCAACAACGCAACAAGGCTCCAGGAATTGATAATATCAACCCAGAACTCTTAAGAAAAGCTGACCCACATACAAGCGCCCTATTCATTAGTAAAACTATGCAAAACCTATGGGATCATAATGTACTTTGTGATGATTTAAATGTTATTTGGAACGCCTTGGCTTGCAAAGGAGTCCCCAGAAAGTTAGTCGAGATAATACAAGAACTCTATAGAAACTCAAGCTGCAGAATACTACATGGAAACTTAGTTAGTGATACAGTAAACATTAATGCAGGCGTAAGACAAGGATGCGTCCTGTCGCCCTTACTGTTTAATGTAGTTTTAGACATAGTAATGAGAAACGCAACGCGGAACAGCAGATGAATTACGTGGGGCTTATGCGGCCGTCTTTCTGATCTAGATTATGCAGACGATATATGTCTTCTTACGCATAATTATTCTGATATGCTAGAGAACTTGAAAATGGTCGAAACGGAAGCAGCAAAGGCAAGCCTTAAAATACATAAATATACCCAAGACGAAGGCAATGAGAATCAACTCTACACACAACAGACCGCTCTGTACGCAAAATATTAATCTGCAAGATATAAGCCAAGGAAGTATTCTTACATCAACGGGCGGATCTTCAGATGATGTATCTAGTCGTACCATGAAAACTAGGCAATCATTTAGCCAACTCAAAACAATATGGAAGTCTCCATTCCTCTCCACACGCACAAAACTTAGAATTTTTAATTCGTGTGTCAAGTCTGTGCTATTGTACGGCTGTGGAACTTGGAATATCTCCGCAGGTGATCTTAACAGCCTACATGTCTTTGTGAACAGGTGCCTTAGAAGGACATTGCGAATTTTTCGGCCCAACACTATATCGAATTTTCAACTGTGGGCCCGAACAATATTTATGCGTAAATGGGGTTGGATGCGCCATGCACTATGTCGCCCACCCACTGATATCACCCGTAGTTCCATAGACTGGAACCCCCAAGGAAGCAGACGTAGAGGACGCCCTGCCCACACTTGGCGTAGACAACTAGATTTGGAAGTTAACAAATCAGGCAAAAGCTGGAGTGAAGTAAGAAACCTAGTATCGAACAGGAACAACTGGAACGAATTTGTTGAGGCCCTATGCTCCTTATAGGAGCCAAAGGAACCAATATATATATATTTATTTATGGCGGCAAACAAATTCACAATTGTTTTTGTTATTCCTATGTTTGTATGTGCAAAAGACTACCCTGATAAAATGAAAAATCTGATTGTTTAGAAAATTTTCTAAAATTTACGAAAACCATAATACTGTCAAATTTCTTGACGTATTTATTAATATGTTTATTTCGAACGTATTTGCTTTGTGAATCCAAATTGATTATTAGTCTAAGGCTCCGAACGTTATATTCAGAAAGAATTGGGCATGATTAAAATTCTAAGGAACAAGGGAAAAATTAACATTAACTTAATTTTTCAACGTACACAGCAGAACAGAGTAGCGCCACTTTCGAAAGCCGCTACACTTCTCACGTATATTTTGCTTATCACCACTTGTCAGGTGGCTCTGTTGAATTTGATTTTAATTCTTATAATTATATACAACTTTTTTCGTGAAAATTGAATACGAGAATTAAATCACTCTCACTCTCTTTGCGTATTATTTGAGAGATCATAACAATTTGTTTTCACACTGCTGGATTTTTACTTAATATCCTGAAGGGCGATTTACGAAGACTTTAAAAATTGCATAATATAGTTTACACAGAAAAAACTTTAATTCGTATTGTAGTACCTATCAAAGAATTCGTAAAACTAAAAACTAAAATTTGTATATATTTAATAAAAAAAACTGATTTTTTATACTGGAATATTTTAAAATTAAATAAAAATATTATAATATTTAAAAATAAATTAGAGTTTAAAAATTTTTAGTTCTGTTTTTTTAATTATTCCCAAATATATCTGATATATACTATCCCAGGATAGCCTTCTAGAAGGCCTCTACACTTTTTTCTAAAAGATCCCATCCACATTCTTTCTCCCATCTCTTGGAAGGACTACTCCATTTTTAGATTTCTGGTTTGTTTCATAAAAAAATATACTTTAGCAATAACAAACATTCTCGTATTCTTTTTTCACAAATAATTTATATATAAGACTGAAATTTACGTATAAGAAGCATCATACATGATGATATTATGTCGTTCATGTTGCAGCTACTACATCATGACCAATTCCTTTTTAATATGTAAATTCAAAAAATTTTGCGTCATATGTATAAAAAATTACTTTGGATGAAAAGAAGGAGTTCGAAATAAAAAATCACGATAATCTGCTAAAGAATGCCTTCAATCAGGCCTGCTGAGTAATGAGTCGAGGAAGGCCTTGGCCCGCAATGACATCACGTGCAAAAAATATATGAATATTCAACGGGAGTGGAAGTACTAGAACCTGCTAAGTAAGGCCTTATAGAAGGCCTCTTTACTATTTCGCTGGGTATATGTACAAATAAAATTAGTTTAAAAATATTCAATCTAAATAGATTTAATTAAATAAATAAATGTACGCATATATATCCTTTGATATATTATAATTTTCTTTTTAAGGTACTGTGTGGATTTTTGGGGATGAGAAAATAGCTAGCTTGGAAGTTTTGGGGGACGGAACATCGAAAAGTGGGGATAAGGTATGAATAAAACTGTGAACCCTGATTTTATATAACAAATAATTAAGTTTTTTTTTGTTGCTTTGACCAAAGTCCCGGGATTTTCGCATAAAAATCCCGGGATCCAGGACTTAATTTCTTAGAATATTCCAGGGTTTTCGGTATTCTCGATTTCGGATCTGACATCTCTAGTTTGGAGAAAATACTTTTTGGAAATGCTTCATCCATGCCCAGTCACATTTTTAATGAAGGCTTACATATAAACGATTTTTTAAGGTCTCTCGCTGCTTGCATAACGAGTTATCTGATTCTGCTCATATGCAAAACAAATAGATGGAGGAACCACAGAGATGGTTTAGCCAACAAAGATCAAATCAATGCAGAACACAAGTGCTATATTTGAAATATTTTTCTTTTAAACAGCATGTCAATACCAAAAGGTGTTAAAATTTTCACGCCATATTTTTATGTAATTATATTTAAATGTAAATAATTACACACTCGTATGCGTACAGGAGTATTATAATAAAAGATTCAATGTAGCAAAATGTTTAATTATCTCTTAATACAAACAAAACGAATACATGTTGTTGCGAATATATAATTATTCGTAACTCTGGTAAAATAACAATAGAATGGAAAGAAACATATACAACATTAACAAAAATTATAATAATAAACAAATTGTTTATACTGAAAAAAATACTCCATTAATAACATGAACATAATACAAAATCGAAAAAATTGGTTTGTCATTAATTCAATGAATTAACAAACAATATTTTTTTTATTGTAGGATTTTTTATACGATTTTTTTTATAAGTGAATGCTTTATTTATGAGACTAATATATGTATGTTCACGTATATTGTATATAAGTTTTTCGGTTTTTTTTTTCAATAATATTATTATGTGTGAAAAAAATCATCCGCTATCTACAGTGGAAAGTCAAAAGATATAGTTCATATATCTTATTAACTACCTGTGCTAATCATAATGTGTTGCTATCAACACCTAACATTGCTACTATAAGTGCAACTGAGTAATTTTTCACTTATATAAGAAATTAAATAATTTTGTATCGAACACTGTTTGCATGCAAGTTTTCGATTTTCATGAGACTCTACTGTTTGGTATTCACATCTAGTATATTCATAGTGAAATTCATATTTTTCATTATTTATGTATATTGAAACAAAGGAAAACTACAAACATATTAATAAAACAAAGTACAAAATTAAAAAATAATAATAATATTGCAACAACTCCACATAACTAATTAATTTTGATTTAATTTAATTATAAATATTGATTCTGCTTATGAGTAATTCAACTTAGCCGGGTGTGACCACTTTAAAAATTTTTTTGTTATAAATAAAGAATATAAAATGTTTTACTTCAAAAAACGTTGCGACTCGCAATGCCATTAAGCTTAAAGTCGTTGAATAACGGGTAGACTCTCAAAGAACGGTCGTCAGAAACCTGCGACGGCTGTGACCTTACAAACCTCAGTTTTAAAGAATTATGACTTTCAGCATAAAGTCTGTAAAATTTTTACTATAACGTATACAATAATTTTAGTATAGCTGTCGGTTCAATGTGTTTTTAGCTATAATACGTATTTACTATATGACAAAAAATCATTTTTCTTAGCAAAAAACTATTTTTTAAAATGTGACGGGTGTGACCTAATACGAATATGTAAAAAATTCGAAGAAATAAAACTTTTTATTGATTACATTAATATAAATAATATAAAAATAAATCATAAGAAAATAATAGCACATTAAATTATTTGCTATCCGTCTATTATAGACAGCAGAATACTCAAGCTGAGTATTTTTTTAAATCAATAAAAAGCGAAAAAAGTATATTCTTTTCAGAGATAGGGGTTTTTATAATAATGAGGAAGGGAAGAAAAGAAAATTTTAAATATATATTAAACATACCAAGAGGGAGAGCAAAATGTTTCTTGGATGATCATTTAAAAGTGCCTCAAATTGCTTAAAAAATATTAAATAATGTACTTTTTTATTTTTTCTATAATTGTCATGCTCTTAAAACATGAATTGAGAGATTTTTATTAAAAATAAGAAAATTATTTTTTCCTTGCATAGGGCCGTTTTACGTGGAATCACTCTTATGTCTATGTATTTTTTTGTAATAAATATTTAAATACAAACTTAAATAATTTTACAAAATTTATTTATGGCCATTATCACAAACAATTGTTACAAAGTTTATGTTTTAAAATAACCTTGCGATAAATTTTGTACGAATCGTCTGTAACGAACTTGTTCTATGAACAGCGTTGCCATTTGTCAAGTTTTCCCTTTTTTTCCAAGTTGTTTGTAGTGCCAAAAAGTTTAAAATTTATATAAAGTTTTTTTCAAGTTTTTTATAAATACATGCATAATTTCAAATTTGCTTTATATTGGGTGATATGCAATGAAACGACCTTATATTTTCTCATTCCGTTATTACTACAACAGTGTTTAATTGTGTTTACTCCAGGGCTGGCTGCCCACTGGGTAACCTAAAAAAACCCACTTGGGTTTTTATGGGTATTTTGTTTAAAAAAACCCAATCGTGTTTTTTACGTTACATCCATTAAAACAAAGATGAAGATAGTTTTGAAGTTTCGTTTACAGAAAAATAAAATAAAATCATTATAAAATTCATATGAACGAATAACGCAAGTACATACACATGTATTTATATGCCCATTTGTGTGTATGTATATTTAACCCTAGTGGGTTTTTCAGTACTTTTAATTTAAATAAAGATAGTATATTATATCAAAATAATTTTAAGACAATAGTTAAAAAATTCATAAAAAAGAGTATTCCAAACACGTACATAAAAAGTTATTTTAAATCAGTTACCACTCTGGTGGCTCAGATTTTAAATGCTTTTAACGGCCCTTTTAATAATGTAAGTTTTCTATGCCGAACTTGCCATTAAAGTCCACGTTAACTTTTAATCGCACATTGTAAAAAGAGGCGTAAGAGTAGCTTTCCAATCTAAGCCGATTTCAAAGGTTACTCCATATTAAACCATAAGATGAGAACATTCTTTCTATTGATGGTGACAATTCGTTACTGAAGTGAAATAATCGCAAAAGTTTGTCTTTTAATATCTTCAACCATTGTTTTATTTTTGTGGAAAGTGTTCTGCATCTTTAATCTTAAATGCCAAACAAAGGGTGCTAAAAGTGGGGTGATTTTGACTTACGCACTCTTCTGCTATCTTTTCGCTTTCTTTAGTAATTACTTTGCCCATATATTTGGAATGCACGCTTTTTAACTAAATCCTGTTTTGACAGTAGTATAGCATTGTTCAACAAATTACAGTCTAGGCACCCTAAATAGCCCAAAAAACTAATTTGTACCTTAAAAATTTTAGTTTTTTTTTTACCGGTTAGACTATATTTTTATTGAATTTTTTTACTTTCTTTGTTATTGTTCCTCTTCTTATGTTGTTGATTTAGTATTTACTATTTTTTTTATTGTTTGTTGTTGTTTTGCCAAATATTGTTAGTGAAAAATGTGGAGTCGCTGTAAGTTATGCTGAAAAAAGTGAATAAAATATGTAATTGTTTCCTATATTTTTCAAAAAAAGTGCGGAAAAAATTCCTTTTTTAGGGTGGCTAGTCAAGTTCAATTGTATTTATATGTTCACAAAACTTATTCAGCTCTACCGTAACTACAAGTTTGCCGAATATTGTTAGTAAAAAATTACGAGTACCAGTAGGTTATTCTGAAAAAAGGAAAACAAATTTTTTTCTTAATTTTTTCAACAAAAAGTGCACGAAAAAATTTGTTTGGCATTAAATGGTAAAAAAAACTGTTAAGCGGACTCTTAGCAACATTATTGCTATATACAGTTAAGCGGTATTATTAAGTTTGAATTAGCTCTTGGCCAAATACTGATGACACCGTTTTTTGAGGTCCCACTGACTTACAAAAATTTTGGCGGTCCATGAAAAGAAATTGGTCACCAAATTCGCAAGTTGAGTATAGGGTTTTACTACCCCGTGGTAGTAAACTCGAAACTGTACTGTCAAGTCATTGTGTTTTCCCAAAAGTTTTCATTTGTCGCATAGTTGTATGAATGATTTTCTTGATAAATCTATACCGAAAAGGGCTAATTTGACAACATTGCTTAGATCATTAAAAAAACCAATTAAACCCAATAAAGCCAAATAAAACCCAAAAAAGCCCAATAAAACCCAAAAAAACCCATGATAAAACCCGCCCAGCTGGGTTTAATTTAAAAAACCCGGGTTTTTTCCAACTCTGGTTTACTCCGTCTTAAGTACAACTATGCCGGTTTTGTACATTGACAATCGAGGCGAATTCATACCAGGTGGTCGCAAGAGAGTTTGCCTTAAATTCACCGAAAAATGTGTGTTGACATCGGAGGGTGGTACAATAATACAAAGTCAAACACTAAGCGCAGTTGAACTTGTCAATTTATATATCACAAATGAAAAAACTTGCTTTATCAGAGAAACAGGCTTACAAATGTGTTATTTTTTTCAAGATCTAATATGAATTTTATTTAATGTTTTTTCATAATTTTTTTTAAATCAGTAATTTTTTGATTAAAAAGAAATAACGATGTGCTTTTTATTTAATATTTTTATTTATTTTTATAAATAAAATGAATTTGAAATTCATTTTTGTGTATTTTTTTAAACTTTTGGCACTTTTGCAAAGTTTTTTTTTTATAAAGAAAAGTTTTTTTCCTCAGAAATAAAAAGTTTTTAAAAAAATAATTGAGTTATGAATTTTTAGTCGATCTGTATAGTTTTTATCCAAAGTTATTTAATTAGTTTGGCTTAAGTTCATTTTTAATTTAATCTTTCGATCAAATTATTTTTTATTTAAGAAAGAAATTCTAAAGCATGTGAATATTGAATGTTCAAAGAAAAATTTGGATGTATGGAGGGTTGAACTGACAGCTGTTTCGTGACTACCAAATCTACTCGTCAGAGTCCTTTACCTACAATACCACTGACAGTGGCAACAACACTGTAGCGAAAATCCTACTAATTTTAATAAGCTCAATATATATGGCAACGGTATCTATGACTGATGAAAATGAGAGTGGTACAATGTGCGTCCGAGTCGTGCGCGATGAAAACAGAACACATCATTTAATACATACAATTAAAACTGACAATAACGCTTGCTTCATTATCATTTGTTCCAACTTTTTTCAAAAAAAAAACTTAAAATTTGTGCCAACAACAACAGCTAAAGTAATTTTCACGCTGCTATTTATGGATTCTTTAGGCTTATTTGTGGACGAAAAAACCACTTCCGAAAATTTGGAATACATTAATGAAATCTCATAGGATCAGATTTTTGGTCAGAGCTTGAACAAACACTAAGAAACTAAAAGCATATGAAATCATGGTTTTAAAAAACAATTGTTTTCAATATATTAAAAATTTGTATATCGAGGGCTTACTCTGTTGCCAAATCAGTATTTTGTCAAAGCAATTTTTAGGAATATGTATATTTGTGTCAAGCTTATTTATGATTTGTTACTTTGCAATTTTTATTTGTGTTAGTCGATGTAAATAAAATTGTTAATACATACTTTATTTTTGGAATAAAGTTTTATGTTATAGCAAACATAGCTCAAAACTAGTTGATATCAGTTACGAAAGCTTAAAAAGAATAAACTAAAGACAAACTACGTTCACGACGACACAAGCAAATTGTGATTTATCATAACAAAAATACCACAGCGTCTTCGCATATATGCTTGCACTAATAAAAATTTGACAACAGCTCTACCGACGTTTTGTTATTTGTTATGAAAAATTTGTATCAGGTGTAGATTGCAAGTAAATACAATATTTATTTTATTTACAAAAACATGCAGTTAATCTTAAATTGAATTGTAATAGTTTTACCTATCCTTATTCCATTCGTATTATGGTTTTTTAATTGCCGGAATTTTTTGTTTCCCGGGATAGCGTGAAATAAAAAAGAAATTCCCGGAATCCCAGGAATTCCCGGAAATTGAAGAACTTAATAATATATTTATCAAAAATTTAAATTTCCGGAATCCATTAATTTTGTATGAGTAAAGCGAATCATTGAATCATTCTTTATTTTGAAGTGAGCTTTATTTTAAAAGTATTTCACAAACAAAATAGTTCTTATAAAAATGAGGTAAAAAAATCAAAAAACTTAACAAATCAGAAAAATTATGCAAAGAAGAACAATATTTTTAACGAAATTTTAAGGAAACTTCGTATTTAAAAACTATATTTAGACCAAGCAAAAAGGGAGCATACAATCATTAGTAAAATCACTGATGAACTGAAATCAAAGTAGTTTTATTTCTGATTATTCATCAATGATTTTAACACGCAGTTGTCAGAGCGCGAAAGTTATCCAAAGAGCGATTAAAAGGTTGTCTAGGATAAATGTTGCTGCCAAAGAGAAGTCTTAGAACAGTAAACTCAGTCCTTTACTTCTTGGTATGCAATGCAAATTATCTATCCTTAGAAAAATTTTATTCTTATATTCTTTGTTGAAAATGGCTTTTTTACAATGTATTAATTTTTTCATCTCACAATCGGTGTTTCTTTTCTAAAAAAATTTAATATTTTTTACTTTTTATTAAAAAAAAATCGCAATTTAGCATTACATTAACGCAAAAATTTACCTTCGTAAGGGATGATACAATAATTTCTAATAAATTCACTTCCTCGAAAAATGATTATATTGGAAATTTTTATTAAAAAGTGCAAACAATGCAACATTTTTATGTGGAAAAGAAAACGCCACAATTTTCTGTTGTTGAGAAAAGCCTTTCGCCCTCGGTACCTTTTCCGCTTGTCTTCAAATAATTTCAGCTGCTTTTTTAATAGCATTATTTAAAGTTTCCGAGAAGGTCTTCTCTCTAAAAACATCACTGTCATCTGAAGTAATATCTATTTCCCGATTTTCTTCGTCATTAAATGCATCCCAAAGACGTGCATAAAGATTTACTGCATGTCTTATTACCGTGCATTTTGGTGCATATCGAAAAACATTGCAGTTGCTTTTTAATATTTTAAATAATTAATTACTGAGACTTTTTTGCTTTTTGTTCTTCAATCCAAAATAATTTAATATACACTTTGACCTTAAAAAAAAGAATAATTTTTGGGTGCCAAAATCAGTACTTTTTGATGCATATAAATATGTTTTTAATCCCGGGAATTCCCGGATAAAATTCCCGGAAAAGCGGGAAAATGCTGGGAAGCCCCTGATTCGGTTACATGTTAAGTTTTGAGGCGAAACATAAAATGATGCTTACAATTTTTGAATTTTTAAAGGACGTAATAAAAACTCTGGATGTCTGGTTCGCTTTGGTACGGAAGTATAAGTTCTCCCCTGTGCTGAATTGGTGGCTGCCTACTTATGCCAAATGTTTCTTGAAATCATTGGCTGTTTTAGTCCTTAAATATAAGCGTACAGACATCTTAACAGTAGCGCAAAAACTTGCAGAAAAACTACTCTGCTGAAGTCGACTTGCTAGTGACCTATTGTTTTTCATAATGCTTTTATAAATTATTTTACGATAATACTTAAACATGTTTCTCCTTTCGTTTGTTTTGACTATTTTCTCCTCGATTTTGCTGAATTTTGAAATTAGAAATTAGTTTTATATTTTACATTAGTATTTATCTATTTTGTAAGCTATTTTTAGTTCGGTTTTAGCGACATTTGTGAGTGAAAAGTTGGCTTATATTCAAATAGTGCTATCTGCAATTTTTTTAGGTGTAAAATTTCGTTTCGTTCTCTCATAATTAAAGTTTTGGACAATCAATATTCTACAATATTGACAGTTTATATTATAAGGGTTTTTATTATTAGACGATTGATTGTGCAAAACTTTAGTAAGGCGAAAACGAAACGATTTTTTGCCTTCCTAAAAAAATTGTGTGTTTGTAGATAGCACTATTTGAATATAAGCCCTCGATATAATAAATTTATGTCAATATGAGCACAAAATAAAAAAATTTTATGCCATTTTTAATAAATATCACACTTGGGGATTGGTGGGGATTTTTCGAAATTATTTGGGGAAAGTGGCAAATATGACCTGGCTGTCATGAATGGCAACACCATGTTAAATTGGCAGGTCCCTCTGAGATAAAGGTTTAGAACTCGAACCGGTTGCTAGATCTGTCTTCGGAAGCAGGCACATCCGTAGTTTGTGATAGGTTCAGTCCCCTCTACGAAACTTAAAGGTGATTAAAAATTTGTTATTTTTCTCTTTTTCGTTGTTATTAAAATATTTTATAGATTTTTATTAAATAGACATATAATGTTGGTTGTGTTCAAATCTTCCTTTGATCAATTAAGTCTCCATGCAATGCCGTCCTTTGGTTTGACGCAAAGCGATTCTCCGCTGTTGCATTTCTTTTAGTCTAATAACATTAATTTATACAACAAGTAATTCTTATTTGAGCAATAACCAAAATATTTTAAGACATCTAAGAAAATATTTCTTGTGGAAAGCCTTGAGTTCTTCAAGTAAATTAATAATTGAATGAAAAATGTTAACAAGCATGACGTTTAAAATTTCAAGTACACTCTTAGAAAACCAAAAATTTCTCTTTAATTTTTTTATCTTAATAAGAAACATATTTTCAACAAATCTAGCTATCACAAATTTCTTTTAAAATTGCTTGCTCCAATTTTTGAAGTGTGAAATGGGGAAAGGGTTTTCAAGGTAACATCCAGACATAATTTAGCTACCAAATTACACTTTCAATATTAAAAAATTGTGATTATTTGTGTGAAGTAAAGCAAAAAAATTTCAAAAATTTACTTTCATTACATAATGACTATTAAACAAATTTTATGAACTTTAATTCCAACACGATCAAAACAATACTTTTCTCATTAAATTTTTTAACACTCACTTTTTTTATTTTTTACTTATTTTTGGTGGGTTGTTATAATTTTGTTGTCTGAAATGTTGTTTGAAGGCATTTTGTTGAAACGAACTCGTTTTTTACTTTTAACTTTTTTCTTTCTCGTTGTTGCTTTTTTCTTTTATTTAATGAGTTTAATGTTAAATACATATGTAAAAATGTTTTTGTTGTTTCTGTTGTACAACTACATGTCTAATGTTGCTGTTGTTGAGTTAGTTTAGCAGCTTATTGGCGCTACACCCACCCATCTACATTCACTTTTTTCCTATCAAAAAATAATAATTTTTCAATATTTTGTGAGATTTTTGAGCTAGTACGACTATTTTTCTTTAAATATCACTAAAGTTCAAATTGAATTAAAATTTTCAAAAGAATTGAAACAAGAGTTTTTTAAAGTTCAAAGCACTTACCTTTGATTTTTAAGTTGTTTTTGCTGCTGCCTCTACTCTGATCTAAAAATGGATGCTGCTTTAATTTGGGAGTGTTTTAGTTTTAATTGGTTTTGAAAACGATTACGATTGTAGTTGTTGCGACGTTCGTTTGTTTCTGTTTAATCCAAAAGGAGTTGTTTAATAAAAATTTGCTGTAAATAAAAGAGAACAGAAATGAATATCAGATTTATGTATATTAGTTTGTAAAGTATAGAGTCTTCTTAATAAGATATAGGACTTTAAAAACTGGACTAACAACAGTAGGTTTGCGCTACTTATTATCTACACTCTAAAACACTTTTTTTGAAAATTAGGTCGATAATAGTCGGCAACACTTTACAGATTATTATCGACCTAAAATTACACACGCATTATTTTTGAACAAAATGTTTTTACTTAAAAAAAGCGATTGGCTGCGCGCAGGTTTGAGCCGCGACCTCCTGACTGATAGTCTGACGTATCTACCATTCACCCCATAGCCGTATTATACTTTATGTTACATTTTTCCACTAGGACTATATATGTTTAATTTGAAAGGTTTTTTCTTTAATAAAATGACTACAAAATCGATGCAATTTTAGACAAGGAAAAATTTTCAACACAAATTAAGACAATATATGATCGTAAATTTGAAGTAATATTTTAGAGTGTGTGATATTCGACGTACTAAAGTAAAGGGTGGTTAAATTTTAAGGGCCGATGAGGATTTTGTATAAAACATTAATTATTAAGGAAATTATTGTCATTTCTTTTTATTATGATAATATGGTATGGTTGAATTATGTATGGAACAAAATATCGGTCAAATGGCCGCCGCGACCTCGGCGGTAAACCTCCATCCGATGGTCCAAATTTTCGATGACGCTGAGGCATAATTGAGGTTCTATTCCGGTAATGTGCCGAATTATCTCATCCTTTAGCTCTTGAGTTGTTGCTGGCTTTTCTTTCAAATATACCCAAGGAAAGGTGTCCAACGGTGTCAAATCACATGATCTTGGCGGCCAATTGACATCGCCACCACGTGAGATAACACGGCCATTGAATTCGTCCGGCAAAGGAGCCATTGTTTCGTTAGCTGTATGGCAAGTGGCACCGTCCTGTTGAAACCACGTATCGTCCACATCCATATTTTCATAATAACCTGAATAACTTTAACGCGTTGATCGATTATGTATCTTTCCATGGTTCAAATTGAATGTGTCTGAAATTGAGAAATGTCAAATGAAATGCAGAAAAAACTTGACGTTTAGGTGTGGTTCACATACAACATCGCCCCTTAAAATTTTATCACAATCCATACAACAGATTTTGCGTGGCACGTGTTCAGACAGACAGTCAGACAGACAGGCAAGCATACAGGCAGACAGACAGAGGTACAGACAGACAAACATTTTTAATGTTGGTATTTTTTAGTCTACATCGATTAATAACTACGCCACCATAAATATTTTAAGATATATTTTATGTACAGACACGTTCCTCCACAGTTTTATTATATGTGCAAATATGTTAGCGTACAAAGAAGGTATTGCACTAACCCGATGTCTTCATTGAAAATATATGCTGTTAAGAACAAATATGGTTGACTGTCATACCTTGTACCTACCTCATTGAGTATCTTGAAAGCAGGGAAAGGTTGCCTCAATGACTTTTGTTTACGCTAATTTGTTATTGCTTCAGTAATTTTGAATATGCAGAATTATTACCATTATTTTTATCATCAGACCCACTGTGCAATTTCAAATGTCTTGCGAGTATCTATAGCTGATATAATTATTTTAGAACTTAGGAAATTGCGTACAGCCCAGAGTGCCGCTCATAGTAAATTACTGTAATTCCTTTTAATTATAGTATAAACACTTTTAACAAAAGAAAACATTCATTTTATATTGTTGGCTTAGAGTTAAAGAACAAAACATCAAAGGAAAATTAAATGAAAAAGTAACAAAGTACATCTAACGGATAAAACTGTGTATTTATGGTTTTGTAGTGGAGCAATTAATAAACCATCGCAAAGTTACAGATACTTTAACGCATATTACGAATTCATTAACTTGAACCTCAAGAAAAGGCGTTTGGGCAGTTGTTGCTTTTACTCTTTAATTTAATTTAAACTTAAAAAATTTCATTTGTTTTAGATTGGATTGTTAGTTAGTTGGCCTGTTAATAGTTTGTTAACAATTTTGTGTTTTTTTTTCGAAAGTTATTTTATTTGCGGAAGCTCTTTTTTTGCTCATCAACTACGACGTCAGAACTTTAACCATTTGAAATGTAGTATAGATGGCGAAGTTCAACATAAGCAAAATATTCACAATGTGTATCTTAAAATTTGGAAATTGCAATATCCGGACACTTTAGAATTTCATTGTGAGCAACGATACAAAGCACAGTATATTAAAGTAATGAAACGAAAGACGAAGTTTGTCGGCTATTTGTTGCTTTTTATATGTATGTATACAACAAGAACATCCAAAAAACAACAACAAAAGCCCAACAGTGCCTCGTACCTATCACCGCAAGCGCATCTGGTTTATTAGCGCCGCTCTTTGCGCAATGCGCATTTATATATTTTTTGTCTTGCGCTTTACGCTGCGCATATTGAGTGGCGCATTGCGCAAGGTCCTTTTTTTGCCAACAGTGGTTAGTTTGAGTTTATTTACTATCTGCAAAATACGTGGTAATGTAATTTTAAGAAAATTGGATTTGTAGCATTATATCGTTCTTAACTTTTTTATTCTTGATCCCATACAAATATGATGCCCCTAGACGTGTCACACTTCCGGACCGGAACCGGAAAGATGAACCACAACTTCCGGTCCAGACCGGAACCGGAAATATGAACTGCACTACCGATCCAATTCCCTGCCCATCTCCTAAAACAAAATTGTGAACTGCACTACCGACCCAACTTCCGGTCCAGACCGGAACCGGATATACAAACTGCACTACCGACCCGATTTCCGTTCTAGTATCTAAAACAGAAGTGTGAACTGCACTACCGACCCAACTTCCGGTCCAGACCGGAACCGGATATATGAACTGCACTACCGACCCCATTTCCGGAAAATGCTCCCTTTTGCGCTTGGTCCTTTTATGCATAGCGCGAAAATATTGGCGCGGCACAAGCACAATAATAAATTGGCTCCGCTCTTTGCGTAAAGCGCAAAAATGAGCAAAAAGAGCGGCGCTGCACTGCGTTTTTTCGTACTCTGTTGTTCACATCCCTTTTTGGAGTGACGCACCTATAAGGTGGACTCTCTCATAGTTAAAGTGACTCGGCATAAGGATTCTTGTAAGCCTTACCCTTGATGTATAAAATATGTTTAGCATTTCAGTGTAAAACACAACGGCCAACATTTTTGTAGACCATGTAAACCCGCTAACTCTATGCTTTATGTTTCTTTACGTCCCTTTCTTAAAATAGAGGAAAAAGTTCATTTTCAGCAGTGATATAGCAGGCCAAAATGTTTTACAATTCCACTATCGTTTTTTTAGAACACATTCAAGCTCCAAACTGAACTGGAACGCCAGAAATGATTCGGAACTTAAATTGTGTGTAAGTGTTAATTTCGTATTTATTTAGAACTAGAACTCGACTTAGCAAATCTTGTAAGTCTTACATTTAAGGTATAAGATATGTTCAGCATTTTTATGTAAAACTTTACGAGGGATATTTTTGTAGAATGTACTATATTGCCGCTGAAGGGAAGTTTTCCCCTTTTCTTAGTAGAGGATCGAAAACGCTCATACAACGCAGAGTTGGATGATTAAAATGTTTTCAATCAAATCTAATGTTTAAAATATTGGTTTACTGTAACTGTCACACACGACACGGAATATGCCAAATTTTTTTGCTTGAATGTATGATGTATTATTTAAAAAGTTTTTATGTATGTAGGGTTAAAGGTTAGTATGTAGTCTATTAAATAATAGAGAAGGGATTAGATATCTATTTTATCAATGATGATTTTCATGTAATATATGTATGCGCTAGAAATAGTTGAATTTGTCTTGCACGTGACAGTGGCATGCTCTAATAGTTAAATACATACAACTCGAGTATTAGAATTTATATTTTTAATGAAAATACATTTTACAAAACCATGTTTTAATTTTATAAAAAAATTTTGCTTCATAGCTGATAATACGTATTATAAAAAATGTGAATATTGGCAGCTTTGTATAGATAACCAGGGTTGGGTCCAATAATAATGGTCTCTTTGGGATACCTGTAGGGAAAAGAAAGAAACGGGATAGAACAGAATAGTACATATGGCGAAAAGAGAGAAGTTGTATAAAGAGATTAGAAGATAGTAAGAAGAAGAGAGCGAGGGGTTAGGCATACGAATTTCGTGTAGCAAGGGTCGCTTATGAATTCAAACGCCATTTGGGTAGTCACCGAGCGAACCACCCGCTGCTCCTGATAAAGGAACTTATGTTCTTAAGTTCCATTTTTGAGAACTCGGAGAGGCTACCGAAGGATAGTTTGCCTAGAAGAGGAAGGCGTTGGTCCTCCAGGATAAGGCAAAGGCACAAAAGGTGCACTATATTCTCTTCTTCTTCTTCTTCTACGTCATTACAACTTAATCAGTAATCATTGTAGGGGAGACCCATACGACTAGCGTGAATTCAAAAGATGCTGTGTCCCATGACCGTGGCCATGAGGTTCCTCAGGTTTATCTCTGGGAAGCTTAGGAGCTGCTTAGTTCTGTTTGTATCAAGGCGAGGCCAAATTGTTCTCGCTATAGAAATCCTACGAAAAAAATTCTAAATCTAAAGTTTAAATATTTACTTTTTGCCGCAAAATTTGGAAATTTGGCCATAGTGCAAAAGTGGGGAAATATTTTACATTGTTATTATTCTATAAAGCAACTAGTCGTGCCACTGTGACTGACTGGTAGCGATGCTAGCCTCTCAGTCCAGAGTTCGTGCGTTCGATTCCCGCCATTCACCCTGGGATTTTTCCGTAGACAAGCTAAATCGCTTCGTGGGTTGTGTTTGTTAAAAAAACAATTTATTGTCACGGCCATCAAATTAGTGTTATTTTAAAATTAGGCTTTTTTAGGTTTACATTCATTGCCTTATTAATATTACTTTTCAAAGGTTTACAAAACAAATTTTGTATGAAGATTTGTTTTATTAACCATAAACTATTAAGACTATGCAACAAAATGAACCTTTTATCATTATATTTTTTTGATGTGTTATGTGTGGAGCCCTAACTTCAAAAGCAGACGAAATTTTTAATTTTAATTACAAAAAAAGGAAAAAAACCTGGGCTCAAATCGTCACATCCGTGAACGTACAACTCGTCACGTAAAAACGCCATTTTCGGATTATGACATACGTGAACGTACTGTAATCCCATACAGTTTATACGATTGACGTGTCACGGAATTCATTTTTGTACGATTGCCGATACGATCACGGATGTGACGATTTGAGCCCTGAAATAAAATTACATTTTAATATTATTTTTTATATTCTCGATGGTTTCGAATTTATTCAAACTGCAATGAGGAAAAATATTTTTAGTCAAAATTTTTAACATTTTTATTTTTTAACAAATTTATAGAAAATCGAAAATGGCAAAAACTTTACAATTTTTAACTACTCATAAAGCCACATATATAACAAACAAAATAAAAGTTTTATTCACAATAAAGTGAAATTACCTGGTTTTTTGTAGAAATTGGGTTTTGAAGAGGCTGCTCCACAGATTTTATTATAACTTAAGAAAGATTCGCTCAATTTTGTTAACAAGTAATTTAACTTATTTGAATTTTCGATGTCTTTAAGGAGGAAAATGTACTTCCCCTAAAACGAGTCCAAGATGTATGTAAAATTTCAAAACGCCGGCTATACGTATATATTTTGTTGGTGTCCTCTGAAAGAATCAGTCGTTAAAATCTCTTTATTTTAAAAAATTAGATTTTTTGTACAATTTTTGTAAAAATTAGGGAACTTGTTTTTATTAGAAATACAGTTGTAATTTATCGACTGATTTTCATCGAAAATACCGAAAGTCATCTGAGTCATACTTACGTAGCTTCATGGTCCAATAAAAATTTACAATTCTTTGCCATTTTTTTTATTATTTTTTATAAATTTTTAACAAATAGAAAATTTTAAATTTAACAGGAACTCGTAATCGATATATAAAGATTGTATAAAGCTCTATGTTGAAATATATACTTTTACGTAATAATTTAGCAACCTCCCTTGAATTGCATTTCAAAAGATAACATTAAAGTTAAAAAGTACCTAATTTAATCATTTAATAAACCTTTATATTTGGTTAACGGTTTTGGTTATTTTATTTAATTGCTTGTGCTTGCTTGGTTATTGTTGCTATAATTTTTAATTGTTACTCACTTCATCAGTTAATTATTCTTTTTTTTTCCGATTCAATTACTTTTTGCTATTGTCGGACAGATAATTTAATTTGATTTTTTCCGAGTATTGCTTTTGTTAAAAGTAAATCTTTTTAATGTGTAATTTCTGTATTTTTTTGTTTTGTTTTTTGTTATGTTGTATTTACCGTGCAACTTAATTGATTATTGACATTGATGCTATTTTGTTTGCTTTACTTCACTAACTTTTTTTAATATATATAATTTATTTTATAGTTTTTACTACGTTGCTTTTTTCATTTATGATATTTTATTTATTGTTTGAAACATTTAAGTGTTTTATAATTTTTTATTTATTTTATTTTTTGGTGAATTCTATTTAATTTATCCTTGAATATGATAAATTGCATGAAATAATCAATTGTTTTATAAATGATTTATTATCAACGATAACAACTGCTGCTTTTCAGCCAAAGTCAAGTATGATGAGCAAAAAACCGCAACTAGTTTTTTGGCAAATAAGTTATATTATAATTTAAATTGTTGTTAATGTAATATATAACTTTTTTTTTGCAAAATCTATGTCCTTAAAAACAATGACACAAAAAGAAAAATTTTAACAAAAGCAAATAATTTGCAAACCACTATTTGTTGAGCAGCCATTTTATTTTTTAACTGGAAGTTCTATACAGAATAAAAAGCTTTAAAAATAAAAAATAAAATAAATTAGTTTACAAATTTTTTTTAACATGGTTGTAGCAATTATATTATTATTGGGGCGAACAATGTATGATTGTAGCAAACAAACTATAGTTCACTTCGTCATAACGCTAATGTAAATTAACATCAATGCCACGTCAATTATCTTAATTTTTGACCTCATGACACTTTTTATCACTGTGATGTCAACCTTTACATCAGCTGGTTGTCAATGCCAATGATGACAAATCTATCATCAATGTAATGACATATCGACATCAGGGAAATAACGAATTGACTTTAATTTAACAATAAAATGTCATCAATATGATGTCGCTGATACAAGAACTGTCATAACGCTGATGTAATGTGATGTCAATGCTATGTCAATTGTCCTCGTTTTTGACCCAATGACACTTTACATGATTGTGATGTCAAGCTTTACATCAGCTGTTATGATTAAAATTATATGTAAGATACATTATTCATTGAAAACAAACCATTACACTATAGGAAATTTTTCCCTTTTCTGGCCAAAACAATAAAAATTAATATTGAAAATTGGCAATTATTTTTGCATATATATCTCTAAAACATAAGAAATTAAACATGTCTGCTTAAATTTTTGCGGATCGTTGGTTTACCGTTACGTTATAATACGTTTTGAATGCGGTTTCTAAATGAGTTAATAAGTTAAGCGACTGTATGCAGTGAATAAAGTATAAATTTCAGATGAAGGTTTCAGCAATAATAATTTATAATAAATTCTAAGCCTTAATAAATGGATCATAATGGCTAATGTGATTATTGTTTTTTGTGTATAATGGAATTTTTGTATTATATTTATTAAATCGAAATATATAAAGTGGATTTAAGTTACACTAACTAATATAACTATAAAGTCCTTTTTCATTTGAACTTCGGAAAAAATGATTGCAAATGATTGCTATAACACTACCGCAGTTCTCTAGGACAATCAATTATCTAACGAAACCGAAGTATTTCAGCTGCAAATATTTGCAAATTTCTTTAAAAACGCATTTCTCTAGGTAACTCATTGCACTAAAATCGAAAATATGTATTGTATGGAGAAGAAATCAAAAATCAATATTTTTTTTAAAGTACGGTTCGAAACAAAAATTTTTTTCATGCACGCTTGAACAAATTAAAATAATTCAAAAAATGCTTTAAAATTGTCACGCTGGAGAAGACGTGCGTGTGAGTGACAAAAAATGTTTTCTACGTGACAGTCAGTGATAAAAAACTCTTAGCGGCCTTAAGAGGGATGCTTGCGAAGGTCGTATCAAAAAAATTATTTAAATCGGTCTTGCCGTTTGGCTGTAACTAGTTTTGGCCACAAAAAGGATAAAATTTGCTAATGTTGCATTGCAAGGTTTTTGGTAAAATCAAACAACACATTTACTGAAAATATAACTGGTTTGCTTATAGTGCAAATTGCAACTCAAAATTAAACATTTACTAAAGCGCACAAACTGTTTATTATATTTAGAAGTTAAATTCAAATAAATGCTTGTCTCAAAATAAAATTTGAAAAATTTGTTCCTGCGTTCAATATTGATTTAACAAAATTACCAAGCGGTAGCACTAGGTAAATTTCCGGTTTTTCCATCCACTATTTTTATTATAAAATTGAAATCATTGTGAATTTTAGAAATACATATATTTATTAAAAATCAAAAAGTTTCACGGACCTGAGTGAAAAAAGAAAAAAGTTAGAGATGATTAAACTTGCGGAGGCTTGTACACACAGAAAAATTTCAAAGTAAAATCGTCGAAAACATTTTTCGGTAGCGTTTCATGCTAATTCAACATGATTTACAATAATCTTGAATGAACATTTATCCTTTTGAATTAAATATATTTCATGTTGATTTAATATTGCAGTACAGTTAAATCAAAATGAAGCTGATACTTAAATAATACGAAAAATCATATGGAATCAAAGTTATTTCGAATTGAAACAACGTGAATTTGATATTGGTACAACACGAAGAATCATGTTGAATCACAGTTATCTCAAGTTGAAACAATGTTAATTTAATATTGAAGCAACACTAAGAATAATGTTGAAATATAAATTTATCAAGCTGAGACAACATGACTTTAATGTAGCTATTTTATTAATTATTTAACTTACGTGATATTGATTAGCAGGGTTCGGACTTTCACGCAAATGCATGTTTTTTGTGGTGATAGATAAAGAGGTATTTACTAATTATCTATGCGAATTATGAAGTTTTAAGTAGTTTGGCATCGATTTGTAGTTGCATATTTTTGCAATAAATGCAGATTTTTAAAGTTATAAAATTTGTTTAATGCATATTTCTCAGTTTTTGAGAAAAATATTAATAGGCCGATTATGGATCGCAACTGAGCCTCAGTTGGCTTGCCGCTTGCTGAAAATTATACTACTGATGGCAGCTGGCAACTGAGAGCTGTCATTTTCAGTTGCTATTTTGTGCCATTCTGGCAACCATTAATTTGAAGTTGCCGATTGGCAACGCAACTAAAGTTCGGTTGCATTAAATAATAGACCAAATTATGTTTGTTTTATGGTTTTTTTCTAATAATAATAAAAAATAATAATAATATTTTCATATTATTTTAGTTTTGGTATTTTGTTCGTAGTTACTACTAACCTAACCACTGCAGCCACAACAGCTTCAAAATTTACTTTAGCTATACACTAAATAAATACCCATCGTATGTAAAATGAATTTCGTTTTAATTCAACATGATTTAAATGTTTATTTAATATAAAACTGTTTTGAAATTAAAGTTATAGTCATGTTGATTTAATATGAAATGTAAAAACTTTGTTATCAAAGTTGTTTTAACAGTGAACAATTTTAAATCAAAGAGATTTAAGGTTGGACGAATAAATTTTCATTTAAAGTTAATGTGAAACAATGGTAATTTTAAGCCAACAGCAGTAAATGTTCGCTGATAATTCGTTTATCGTCGTGTACCAACACATGTAAGAATGAACACACAACTAAGCACAACAGTGAAGTGTGGCAAATAAACACTAACACACTTAAACGACAAATTAGTTCTTTTAAATTTAAAATTATTTCCAATCACAATTGTGTCATATTGATTTTGCATTGCTTTTTTTTCTGTGTGTAACATTTTATTTAGTGAAGCCGTCTTTACACTGTTTGAGGTTTCGTCTTATTTCGATACCTACACAGAAAAAACTAAATTTCATTTTCTGTAAAGGAATTCAATGAAATAGTAAATATTTTGTCTAGAAACGGACCTACAAACAAATTTGTAAATTTAGACAAAAATATCTCAAAAATTTCATTGAAAAAAATCTTGTTTTTTACAGTGAACAAATTGTTTAACTCTATAAAACAATTTGTCTTAAAATATTTACAAATTGTAAACAAAACAATTTGTTAAGTCAAACAAAAAGATTTACTAGACTTTCTGAAAAATATCAAATAATATTTTTGTCTCAATTTATAAAACAATTAGTCTAAAAATACTAACAAATATTAAACAAAATAGTTTACTTAATCAAACAAAAATATTTACTGGATTTTTTGTAATATATCAAACAAAATTTTGTCTGGGTCATTATCATCATCAGCCATTAAGCATTTATGAAATTTCACTTTGTTAAATGTGTTCAAGTCTGAATGTTTATCTAAAGACTTTAAAAAAATTAATGAGAATTAATGCAACGACATTAAATAATTGATAAACACAAAAACTTCAGTAAACAAACTTGGTACATTCGCATTTCTTTTTCTATCATTGTTGTTGTTGTTATTATGACGACGGGGTTGTGTTTTTACGACACAGTTTTTCTTGTTGTTTTTGGTATTTGCGTGCTAAATAAGAGTCAAACAAACAATTCATTGATTATGCAAAGAACATTTACTGAAAATGAAATTTATTTTTAGACAAACTTTTGTTTGAAAATTTTTTGATGATAATTTTTTCTGTGTAACTTTAAAAATATAACATTTAAAACTCATATTGTATATCAGATGAAAGCAGAATAGGTTTTATTTTCATCTGAGCTCAGACGAAAAATTAAAGATTGTATGGCAGACTTCCAAAACGTCAGTTGCTTTGTATTCGAACAATGTATGGTGTTTCAATATCGTCGCAGTACAAAACATTGGCAATGCATACCTTTTCAAAAAGTCGTCGACAAGTATCAGAAACGCCGCAAAAGAGTAATCAGGGTATCGGTTTCAAAGTTGATGCAATGTTTAGCAACTTCGCATACATACATGATTTAAATACCGCAGCAGAACTGTATGCAAACTTTGTATTGATACTAGTTGGAAGTCTGCCTATATTAGACACTATATTTCACTTTTAAATATTGAAATCAGACGAAAACTCAGACAGTGTAATGGCAGCTTTAGAATTAGACATGAGACAATATTCCAAGGAACATGGGAAAAATTAGCATAAATTAATTGCAACTTAAGCGGCAGAACGTAACAAAGCTATTTTCGTAGGCCGCAATCCCCCTCATTGGTGTTCATAAGTTGTATTATACTAATATTTGAAGCCAGTGCGTAGCAAGGCATTACTTCAACGTTAATTTGTGAAGGTGTATTTGAAATTACTTTTAACAAAACTAGCAAAACGGCATTATCAACCTATTTCTGTAACGCCACGCATGTCGCGAAGTAATACCTTTCAATTATTCATTGAGTTAAAACGAAAGCATAATGCAAACTTTTATACTTACTGCAAAACAAAAATTTTTATTTTGCAAAACTTCTTAATTCAATATTTATTCAAAATAATTTTTCGTTATTTGAGTTAAAACGTCAAGCATTTGCCATTTATGTGCCCGGTTTTGTGCCATATTTGCCATGAAGTCATTTAACGTGATTTTGTGTCTTCTATGTATTGGAAAAAAATAGCAAAACCTACAAAAGAGCAACACATTGACGTTTTTTCAGTTTGATGTTTGAACATTTTATATAGAATTTTTTAGACTTTAATTTTGGTTTAAACTTTTCTTAACAATCAATAGAAAAAATTGGAGCAAAAATCTTACCAATTAACACTTAATTGGGAACATGTTACTCAGACATTCTTTCTTTTTATCCGTTTTAATTCAGGTTATTCGAAAATTTGTAATATTCATACATTTTTAAAGGAATAAATTAATAACGAGTTCAACTATAAAGTAAAGTTTTAGATGCAAAATCTATTTATTACTTTTTACTTTAAGTTTCTTTATTTGACATTAGTGATGGCTTAGCACACATTTTTATACAAATAAAAAATCATTCATGTGGGTCAACAAAAAAGTCCGAAATAAACATAAAATAAAATCAATTAACATTAATTGATGGTGATAATTGAAATAAATAACCAAAAACGGTGTGATAGGTAATAAAAAAGTATTTTTTTTTATGAATCTGTGACACAATTGAATTTTCTTCTAGGGATGGGCAAGTGAAAAAATATATCGATATATATCGATATCAATATATTTTTAAATATCGATCGGCATCGATATATATCGAATAAAAATATCGATATATTGAAATATCAATATTTTTCAACAATGATAATTCATACGTAGTCTCCAAAATTTTTTTCAAATAAAACAAAAAAAGCATCTTTCTTATAAATAATTAAGCTGGAAAGAGTTAATTTCCAAAATACTTACTGTTCCACCAATATTTCATGGAACATACAGCAACAAAATTACACTCAAAGAATGATAATTTTTCGAATAGACAAAATATTATAAATAAAACAAAAGATTTTGTTAGTAATATTTTATTTGATGAAGACTGTGCCGAATGTTTTTAAAAATTGCACGAAAAACAATACTAAAGCTAAAAAAATATCGAATTCGATACTTTCGATATATTGGGAAAACAATATCGATATATCGAAATTAAATATATCGACGATATATATCGATATATTTTTAAGAACATATCGATATATCGATATTTTTACCCATCCTTATTTTGTACACAAAAGCAATAATTTAACTTATCAAATTTCAACAGCTCTCAAAAAGTTTATAAGAAGATTTATGAGATTTATGTTAAATTCAAGTGGAAAAATTTTGTTGTAAAAAGAACAAAATGAAAAATATTTAAATTTTTCAGGAACTACTTTTTAACTGCTTCCAAAGTATCAATAAGTATGTAGTTATTAACAAATTTCAAATAATTAATAAAAATAAATTCTCTCTGCCAAACACATTTATTCTCTCAACTACTCTCAAACCCAGCGGTAAAACTTACGAGGCATTCACTAAACAGGCCTTTTTACAGGCCTTCCAAGACCTGAATTTAAGATCCAAAACTAGTTATTTTCTGCCTTCCAACTGGTTTCTTTTGGAAGAAGTATTCTATTTTTAGATTTTTCGTTTTGTTTAATAACAATTTTTTTAGAAATAACAAACATTCTCGTATTCTTTTCGAGAGGCATCATACATGTTGCTATTATGTCGTTTACGTTGTAGCTACTACATCATGTTCAATTCGTTCCTAATAAATACACGAAGTTTAGTTTCCCTCATATGTATAAAAAATTACTTTGGATGAAAAGACGGAGTTCGAAATAAAAAATCATGATAATCCAAAATATAGAAGCCGCTATAAATATACCCAGACAAAAAAAAATGTACCTCCATTTGATTTTTAACGGACCTTCTCATCCGGCATGCCTTATATCAAGCATGCCACGTATGACCTGCAAATAGGCCTGGCAAAGAATGACTTCAATTAGGCCTGGTGAGTAATGGGTCGAGGAAGGCCTTGGTCCACAAGGACTTCGCGTGTAAAAAAGCTATGAGTATGCAATGGGAGTGGAAGTACTATAGAGAGCTAAATATGGCCTTATAGAAGGCCTCTTTACTCCTTCCATTTACCGCTGGGAAGTTATTTTATGCATATATTATTTATGTATATATATTTATGTATTTTATGTATATATTGGCATCGTGACTTTGCTTTTATAGATAGTGATGTGGATGAGGTGGTAAGCGGATTGACTATTAAATAATTTATGAAACAAAACTGCTTGGTTCGACCCGAACTTCAGCCAAAATATTAACAATATTAAATAAAATTTGTGAATGGAAATTAAATTTAATAAGTATGAGGAATTTTACCATGGGGCAAATTACATTTTTAGCAGTTCCATTCAATCATTTCTACTCTACATTATGAATATGACTTCACATCTATTGAACAGGAAGAAAAAAAGATAACTTCTTGCAATGGCAAGCTCATGTCAAAATAATTAAAAATGATTTAAATTGGAACAAATTTGGGATCTAATTGAGTCCCTTGGAAGCTCTTTTCTCACTTTTTAAATGATTAGAAAACAAAAATTGTAACGAAGTTATTTTGTAGCTGGGGTGATACAACAATTTTTATATTTTGAGACCCTGAGAGAAAGAAATAAAACACAACACCAGGTTTGCCTTAAAAAGCACAACTACTCTCTCTTTGTTTACTATTCGGTTAGTAAGCGATTCCCTGTCAGTTTATAGTGACGTCGCCCGCGAGTATGCCAGACACGTTGTTCGTGCGCCGAGGCTCTTACAAAGTGGCTAACAGGAAGAGAGAGCGCACGATTATGTCAAACACCTGGTGCATAAACCGAGGCTCACACTGGGAGGAGAGAGAACGCACGCGAATATATCAAACGCCTTGTTCGTGCGCCGAGGTTCGTCCAAGCGGACAATATGGGATAGAGAGTGAGAACACACGCGAATATATCAAACGCCTTGTTCGTGCACCGATGCTCGTACTAAGCGGACAGACCTACTTCTAGATACGTCTTAAGATTAACAGCTCGTACGTACCCCGAGGCTCGTACCCGATGGTCATCTGCGTATAATACCCTACTCAATAAGTGTAAGCAAATTTAAGAGAAATATATAATTTTTTTTTAGAAAACTTTAACAGCTTTTATGTAATTTGTTGCCCATTCTTTGTGCCGTTGGTTAAGACAGCGTTTAACACGTGAACAAGATACATAAAAAACTCGAGTTGCACCCAAATCCCCTAGCCCGAAACATCATTAACTTTAGAGGCCACACTCGGCTGAGAAGGAGGAACACGAGAGACGTAGACAACCAAAGAACCAACCGCTGAAACAAATATTTTTGTTTGCCATTGGCTGGACTTAAAAATTTAAAATTTTTAGAGTTAAGATTTGATTACTTATTGTTAGTTCAATTTTATTGAAGAATACATTAAATAAATATAAACCGTTAAAAAAAGAAACATTGTTTGTATCTACTTCTTCGTCATTGCTTGAAAGAAATGCCAATATTAAGTTCATTTAAGTTCTTTTTATATTTCAAAGAAATCTCTTAAGCAAAAGTAAGTAAATGCAATTGGCAAATGAGAAAAAGCACCATACTTTTTATTAACAAATATTTGTATTACTAAATAAAGCAAATACTTTTGCCTGTAGTTACTAGTGTTCCCAGTTGGCCATGTCTTTATGACATTATCAATGACGGGTGTATGACAATATTAAATCATCTACGACAAATCTCGGACAGCCGGAACAAATCATCAACAAAGTTTTCGAGAAAGTGTTGCGAAAATCGTGTTTGTTTCGATGGGAGTTAATGTCGCTCAGATTGTCATTCTCATAATACTAAACAGATAAGGGGCGACACTGTCGCCTATTTTTGTCGGCAATGTCATTTTTCTTCTCGTCAATGATTACATAAGCGAAAATGTCCCATATCTTCTCATCAATGATTAAATAAGCGACAATGTCCAATATTTTGTCCTCAATGAATAAATAATCAAAAATGTCGTCTATTATGTCGTCAATGATTACATAGGATATAATGGCGTACATCTTGTCGACAATGATTAACCATAGAACGGACTTTATTCAATATTTTTAATACACAAATTTAACTTTTTGCTTAATTGTTTGTTTCAGTTTCATTTAAATTATTGACTGACTTAGCTGGGTTTCGAACTGAGGCTACATATTTATAAGTATTCCCACTCACCTCATTGCAGCAGCACCACTTAAAACATGGACAACAAGAGGCCAACATATTCATTTGTTTGATTGGAAACTAAACGTAAGAGATTGTTGCTCATCTTGTCCTAGACAAAGTTGGATTGAGGACTAAATGTACGGTAAGGTCGCTCATCTTGTCCGCCACAACATTAGTGAACATAAAATGTAAGACATTGTCGCTCATATTTTCCTCAACAAAGTTGGATTGAGGACCAAATTTAAGACATTGTCGCTTATCTTGTCCTTCACAATATTACTGAAGACAAAATTTAAAACATTGTCGCTCATATGGTCCTCAGCACAGTTGAATTTAGGACAGAACATAAGACATTGTCGCTCATCTTGTCGTCAAAAGTGTTTAATAGAGGACAACATGCAAGAACTTTTCGCTCAGATTGTCGTGTATGACGATTTTCTTTAAATTGTCGATTAGAAAACTCAATCGACAGACGACATTTGGATAACAATTCTCGCTGACAATGTCGTCCAATGCAATCTGGCCAACTGGGTAACCAATCTTCACAAATACACATAAAACTAGATTTTCTTCTCTAGTAGTCTGGTCTTGGGCATAAAAACAAAAATGCTGCAATAGAACATGAGTCATGACCATAAAGTCAGACAAAAACTTAAATTGCGTACAATATGATCACGTTGCTTAAAAAAAGTGTGGGTTGTTAAAAGTTGACAAATAAAATTAAAATAATACTTTTTGGACATTTTGTTTCGGTTTATTTTTTTTCTGCCAACAGCAAAAGATCAATCTATATTTCAAAAATTTTTTAAGGAACAACACAATCACAAACTGGTTAAATATATAATAAATGCATTTTTACACAAAAAAGCCAAAAGGTAACAAATATATGTATATTTTCGAAAACAAGTACAAAAGAAGAATCCAACAAGTACCAGCATCAATAAAAAGCAATGAAATATAAGATACTATTAATACCAAAACATACACAATAGTGCTGAACCAATACGAAAAAAACCTGAAAATATTAATGAACAACTTAAAAAACTTGATGTAGGTCAACTTATGAATGTGCAAACAGTGTGAAACAAAAAAGTAATCTACGCCTTACAAAGTTTAAAGAGAAGTCTTCTGATTATAAGCCGATTCTAAATTTTAAAGTCTATCTTATGTGTTTATAGGGCATCAGTATTGTCAGGAGGTGTATTAAAAAAGAAGCTATATCGCTCTTTTTAAATAGTTAGAAAAGGCTAAATCTCACAAAAATATAAGCTGAATAAAGGCTAAATATTTTCCATTTAAAACTTAATGTTTTCTTGATTGCTTAGACAGTGATTTTTAAAAATAGCTTATTTACATGTTAAGCCAACTTTCAGTAATGAGAAAAAAACGATTAAAAGCTGTTTACAGTAACTTATGTTTTCTTAAATCTCTGCAATCTCTATAGTTTGATCTGATATTCTGACCAGTTTAAAAAATTTATTCTAACTTATTTGTATATGAATATAGTAAAAAGTAAAAATTATTTGGAAATATGCCCTTTTGTTATAAAACATTTGTAAATGTAACGGTTTATTTTAAAGTTTCGTATAAAGAAAAAATTTAATTTGATTTTCACTACAGAAATTCAATGAATTTGTAAATATTTTGTCTAGAAGCGGGCCTATAAACAAATTGTTATATACGTACACAAATTTGTAAATAATTTCATTAAAAACTGGGTCTATTGTCTAATTCTATAAAACAATTTGTCTAAAAATATTTAAAAATTTTGAACAAAATAATTTACTGAATCAGAGAAAAATATTTACTGGATTTTCTGTAATATATTAAACAATATTTTGCTGAATTTATAAAACAATTCGTCTAAAAATAATTACAAATTCTATGCAAAATAGTTTACTGAATCAAACAAAAATATTCAATGAATTTTTTTAATATATCAAACAAACTTTGGGGCTGAATCAGTAAAAACTTTTTTTTAATTATTTTTAATTTTAACAATTAAGTTATGAAATAACAACATGAAATAATAACATAATCATCAATGAAGCATTTACGAAATTTCATTTTTTAAATGTGTTCAACTGTGTACTTTTATCTAAGGACTGAAAAAATTAATGAGAATTACCACAACGATATTGACGAATTAATTCATTCAGAAATCTTCAGAAAACAAACTTGTTACAATTGCATTCCTTTTGCTATCATTGTTGTTGTTTATGTATATGTCGCCACCATGGTTGATTTTTTTATGACACAGAAAACTGGTTTTTGTTGTAGTTTTTGGTGTTTGCGTCCTAAATAAAAGTCAAACCAAAAATTCATTGATTCAGAAAATTCGATTGGTTTTGTATCAAACTCTAACAATTAGGTGGAAATGGGAAGCTTTGTACTAAACTGCAATTTTTAGCCACGGGAATATACCTTGTTTGCAATAGATTTTGATCTAGAGGATACAGTTAAGCATGACTAAGGCATTGGCGTTCCTGATCTGTTCAACGTCCGAATTGGAAATAAGCTCTTTTGAAAATCACTCCTCATTTATTAAATATACATACATAAACATCTTAACTTGTTCTTAAACAATAAGGTACTTCACAGTGGCTCACAGACTGTTTTATACAGAGTATAACTTTTTCTTTAAGAATCCATAACAACGAAATTAAAAGGAGTATAAAAATAAATTCGGTACAATTTTCTAGGGAAAGGTGTCCAGCTTAACAATAGTTATTAACTTGTTGCAAAAGTTTACATTAAAATCACTTAAACATAAGAGAACAAGAAATAAATTTTTATGATGTGAATCTGGCCTCGGAAAGGCTAAGCGCTGTAGAAGATATATCGTTGTATTTTGTACACAACAATATCTACAGTGTTTGTAACATACTTGTCTAAGCATGCCGCACCCATTCCTTATTCTGGTATGCTGGTAAAGCTACCCTGTTGACAATTGTGAGTTCGAATCCCACGAAATATTATGGGTTTTCTTCACTGCAATTTATATTATTATTTTTGTCTGTGCCGCATCTCTGGTTGTACACTCATAGAAAAATGTATTATCGCATTGATTGATACTTACATAAATGCTATGACAAATATCATCTATAAAACGAAAATAGACACCAATCTGATAACAAGCGTCATCATATAATTTTGTCATAGCTTAAGTGTCATCAATGCTATGACTGGATTGACATCAATACGATGTAACTTATTATATATTATTAAATTGTAAAATATGTATAAAAGAAATAAGCAAACAATGTTATAATGTTTGTAATTTGTATTTTAATACAAATGTTAACGTTTTCTTTTTTTATCTTTATGTTTAAGTGCATTTTTAAAAAGTTAAAAATCATGACACTGCATTGATGCACACTTATCATCATTACTATGACAGAGTAATATTAAAGATTGCAAGTATAACCCCCAATATTCATAAAAATTTATGAAAGTTAATGTTGGTTTACTGTACGAATTTTGTATGGAAAGCCCGGTTTTTATGCACACATTAACTTTATTAATCATTTATGAATATGGGGGTAAGGCAGTATAGCATACATGCACAGACAAAACATTGAAGTAAACGATAGTATGACACCTTTTCATCATATTGATGACACTTAGTCATCAAATGTGCATTACATTAATAATGTTTACATTGACTTTCTGCTGGCGATGTTTTGAATAATGAAACAGCTAAAATGGTAGAGGTGTTTGTTTATAAATGTGCAATGAACTGAGGAAAATGGTATTAAGACCAACATTTGAAGAATTCTTGCAATCGTTCAATTGACGACAGCCGATGTAAGGGCTGACATCACAATGATGTAAAGTGTGATTGCGTCAAAAAGGAAGACACTGAACATAGCATTGATGTCAAACTACATCAGCGTTATGACGGCTTTTCTTTCAGCAACATCATATTGATGACATTTTGTCATTAAATTGATGTCAATTAGTAATTTCCCTGATGTTAATGTTTTCATTGTATTGATGATAGATTTGTCATCATTAGCATTGATTAACTTCATAATGATGAAAACTGGCATGGGGTCAGAAAGGAAGACACTTGACATAGCATTGATATCAAATTACATCAGCGTTGTGACGGTTTTTCAATCAGTGTAGCGATGCTAGAGTAGTTTAGAGGGCGCAGGTTCGATTCTCCCATATGAGTGCTTTCGTAAACAAGCCATATAGCTGCGCGGGATGTGTTTTTTTCATAAAAAAATACCTAAAAAAATAATTAGTCTTTTTTCCTCAACTTTTATTATTCACTGTAAATTAATATCTTTATCTCAGTGTATGTATATTTATTTTTTATTTATTGTTATTACTTATTCTCTTCTTAAAGTTTGTTAAAAGAAAAACCTAAAATAATAATAAAAAAGTATGTATTTTTTAGGCAGTCACTTTTGTAGCGGTTGTAAGTGCTAAAACTTTACAAAAGTTATGGGTTATTATTGTTCTTATATTTAATGAATATTTAAGACAAAATATAAGCCGCAATTTTATAAATTTTAGTTTGTACAATTGATCATTTAGTATGTACATCTTGAGAACTTTTTTTATTGATATAATGAAAAATTTAAGTGTATTTAAGAATAATATTGTTTACTAGTGAATACAATTTTCATCGATACATTTTTTATATAACTAAAATATAAATAAATTTTAAATAAACTGTTAATTTCTTCTATTAATAAATCTTGGAAAATTATTACATTATTTCGCAAATTCAATGCAAGAAAAATTATAAAATTCAACCAACAACGAGTATGTAAATTTTATCAAAGAACTTTTTTGTAATAAATAAAATGAAATTTGAAAAATAAAAACCGGCTTAAAATTAATTAAGCCACATTTTTTTTACAAACAGCTTACAGTAGATGTACAAATGGATGGATGGCTGGATGTTAAGCTGTTGTTGGTTTGTGTGGCATGAATGTTGTGGTATGAGTATTTTAACAAGTTTGTTGCGTGTAACAACTGGGTACCGGTCAAATGATCGATTTAACTGTGTTTCTTTTTTGCATTTAGAAGACTTTTTTTATTGGTAAAATGTTGTTGTGGTTGGTTATTGGTTTTTTTTTCTCTTGTTAAATAAATTGTTGTTACAAATAACCGGTTTAAGAATTAGGTTTAACAAAACGCTTTAAGTGTAATAAATTTTTGTTTACTTAAGATACATTTAGAGGAGAAGAAAAAAAATATGGTTTTAGGTAAACGAAAACATATGACTTATTTCAAAGTGTGTTCAAATATTTGGTAACTGGGAGAAAAGGTGATAAATTAATAAGATTTGCAGTCAAAATATGAATTTATGTGTACTAGTCAAATAAACTGCTAATTGCTTAGAATGGAAGTTGTTTATAAGTAGGACACAACAGAGTATAACGAAACCCATTTATAGAAATTTCATGATAGTGCTTTTTTTTATTATCGTTAATTAGTATTTTGAAAGTAAATATTTGTGTTTACTAAGCAAGGTCCGAAACTAGTTTTATTAATATTCAACAGTTTTCGCCAAATTTTATTATGACAAGTTAATGGATGATATTTTCAAAGTTGAAGTTTTAAGAATTCTAGAATTTAGATTTTTTCTATAGTTTGTAATACATTTCAATTTTAAATTTTTCTATACATATGTACTTATAAAAGATGTTCCGATTTTGTTTTTTTAGCAAGGATCACAATTCAAGACATTCTGGCTTTATCAATTTTATTTACAAGTTGGCGTGACAATCATTGTTTAATTTTTTCAAATTCTGTCCAATTTTGGAGTTTTTCCGAGTTTTTTGATAAATTACAATTTTTATTAAGAATGTGTTCTCAGTTGTTTTCTATCACTTACAGATTTGTTTATACCTCCATGTGCTGCTACACCTACACGCAGTGATGTCAAAGCTAGGTCATATTCTTACTAAGATATGTATAATTTGACTCCAACCATGTATTCAATCATAATATATTGTTCTTCGATTATGATTGCCCTAATAATGCTTTTTTGCGTGTGCGGATTGCTATTCGGTTTTAACCGAAACTGCAGTTTTAATGCCTAAAAAGCGATAAAGAAACCGTTGGTTTTTAGCTATTTAATTGCCAATTTTTTTTTTCTTGCAATCATTTGTAAACTAATAAGTAAATATCTGTGAACTTTTGACAAAAGCCCTTAAGTCGACCTAGGAATATTTTTCATTTATATTAACATCAAATATGTATAGATTTTTAACCCGATAAATAAATAATTATCCTGATTTGCGATTGCTAAACAAAGAACATCAAATTTCTTTGAAGTTTGAGGTTGGACTTCACCTTAGACTCCGAAAATAAAGAAACAAAAAGATAACAATTTAACCTACGAATAATTGGAGCAGGATGTAGAACAGTCTTAGCATTTGTTTCAAATTAGCTTTTAAATTTAATAAATATCTACACAAAAATTATTTTGCTTCATGAAACCAAAGAAACAGTTCCATTAGATTTTCTTTATTAATCCAATGACAATTTTACAAATACAATGAAAATTTCATTAATATTGTGAAAGAATTTCGTTGGTTGAAACAATTTTATTAGATATTTTCCTTAATACAATCAATGTTAGTTTCACAAATTTAATGAAAATTTCATTAATATTGTGAAAGAATTTCGTTGATTGAAACAATTTTATTAGATATTTTCATTAATACAATCAATGTCAGTTTCACAAATCCAATGAAAGTTGCATTAATATTGTGAAAGAATTTCGTTGGTTGAATTTTAATGAAACTAAAATTTATCAAACGAAATTCTTTCACAATATTATGGCAAATTTCATTGGATTCGAGAAATTGTCATTGGATTAATGAAAAAATCCTAATGAAATTGTTTCAACCAATGAAACTCTTTTACAATATTAATGAATATGTCATTGGATTTTTGAAATTGTCATTGGATTAATGAAAAAATCTAATGTAATTGTTTCATTGGCCTTAAGAAGCAAAATTTCCTTTGTTGTAGTTTGTCTGATTTAGTAAATGTTTCATATTGGGCTCATATCCATACTAAAGAGAACAACAAAAAACAATTTTTATTTTTTAAATTATTGTACTGATTTTGAAAAAATATTTTTTGACAATTATTTTAGCTGATTCAGTAAAAGACATTGTGTGAATATGGTTTTTTGCTTAGGGAGCGCAAAAAAATTTTTTTTTAATTTTTTCTTTTCATTTAAACAATTTGTAAATTTAGTAAAACAGTTTTGTCTAAATTTAAAAATATTTTCATTGGTTCGCTTTCATCATAATGAAGTTTGATTTTTTTAAATAAAATATGTATTATTACTTCACAAAGCAATACAAACAATTTAGTCGTCTTTTACTAAAAGCGAATAAATATTTCTGTCTCCGATATCTTTTCTCAAAGTTCTCAGTAATTTACAAAATCAGAAAATTTTGGATCAAAATTATCTATTAAAGCTTTAAAAAATGGTTGAAAATCGTGAGCACTGGTGCGATGTAGTTTTAAGAATTTTGCTATTAAAATTAGTTTAATCTATCAATAAACGACTGAGATATGGTCAACTGCCAACATATTTCTCTAAACTTCTCTTCTTTGTATACGCTGGTTTTTTTTCTTCTTTAAAATTTTTAGTAGCTAAAATAGTTTCTGCAAAAACCGACTCCAAAACTAAAAAGTTTTTTTTTTGGGAATTATTAAATTACAATAATTTTAGTTTTTAAAGTGCTTTTCCTCAAATTAATATCAGTAAAATCATAGAATCAATCTGGAAGTATACCATTTAAGTTGGGTTAGGTTTAGGCTTGCCAGATGGGCTTGAATGAGCTTGATTGTCAATATATTTTATGTGTTGTCAAGTTACAAGCTTAAAAATAATTTGTCAAGCTCAAATATAATTTGTCAAGCTCAAATGATATTTTTTATTTAATAATGCTAAGAACATATATATGTAAGCAGAGTTGTCAAATTTTGTCTAACCTATTTCGCCAAATTGGCTTTAAAAATCGCCAAAAGCTCCAAAATCTGTTTTATGTAGTTATTCTTAATATATATTTTGTAGTAAATTTGTTTTTATATAATAGTTTTTTTAATATAAGTTTTTATAAAATAGTCGCATAAAAATTTAACAGAAAATCGCTAAAAGTAGAAATAAAATCGCCGAAAACTATTTCTTGTCAATTTTCCTGATCAAAATTCAAAATCCATTAATGAGTGTAATTAATATAAGAAAAAGCATCAAAATCACTTTGTTTTAATTTCTTTCAGACAAGTTTTAGTGAGAGTTATTTGCGCAAATACTCTTTCAGCAAAGTAGTTTTCCTGGGGGTTACTCTGTAATTCGAATCGAAAGAAAATGCTTTCGAATTGCAATGTAAATAACATAGATATTCCAACAGTTTTCTTATAAACTTTTTTAAGTTCAATGTTGTTGAAAAATAGCCATAAAAAATCTCCAACAAATCAATTTATCGCCATGTCGCCAAATAAAAAATGTTGACGCCAAACAAGTTGAAAAATCGCCCCGTTTGGTGAAAAATCGCCCTATCTGACAACCCGGTGTGTAATTTGAAAATTTGTATGAACAATTGTCTCAGCGTATAAGTACGAAAACTGTTTACAACTTAAAATAATATTCCTTAAATTAATATTTTGTGTGCAGTCTCTAGTTTTTCATAACCATTTGGATTGCCTTACGAATAAATGGGACTAATTTTTGATAGTAACCATTGGGCGTTTGTTCCCATTCTTCAAATATGACCTTTTTTGGCTCAGATTTGCGGGAAACTATGTGCTCCTGGTCTTTTTTATTGCGATAATACCATAAATTGTTCATATTGTTTCCATATTGTTTCCGTATTGTTTCATATTGTTTCCATAATATGCCCCATATTATGTAAGAGCCATGATCTTACTTTGTGGACTTGTGCTTAGGATCATTATCAATTATTCAAGTCGTTGATGAGCTTGCTTTTTTACTAAAGGTACTTTCAAAGTCAGATTATAAAGTCAAAACCAGCCTACTGGGTCCGTTGTGTTACCTGAAGAGGAGACTTATAGAGAGATAAAGTCACTTCGACACTACCGCTTTTCGGCTTAGTGACAAATTATTCCGACGATCGGGTAAACCAGTTTATCCTTTTGATATCATAGTTCGACAAGTCTGCCAAATCTTACAGCAGAGGACTGCCCATGGAAGAAGGCCTTTTCTTAGATAGAGAGTTAAAGTGAGCGGGACAATGACAGAGAAGGTGCCTTACATTTCCCTCCTCCTCACTCTGATAGATTCAATCACCTAGCATGAGCACCCATTAAACTGTGCCCCGCAATTACCGTCACATTTGTGCATAGTTAGCCATGACGTGTCCGCTCTTATATTGCAGATCTTCTGCAATCATACTAGGAGCATATTAAACTCGACATCGAGCAGATAGTATGTGCGGTTCCAAACATATTCTACTGAATTATTATTTTGCAGCATTTCATGGTTAGCGTCACAACCATTTAATCCGTATTCCGAACATGCCTTTCGACGCCGGAACTAGCTATTTCGTCCGCATCATATTCAGTAAAAATTTTCCAAATCGGTCTATAAATGGCTGAGTTATAGTTAGCAAAGATAAAAAGCAAGTAGAAGTGCAATTTCGGCTAAGCCGGAATTTATATATCCATCACCAATAAACATGGACTCAAATGTCATGGCTGATGTGGATTATTTATTTCTTTTTGCTGATTTTCAATAGCAATCGATTTGAGACAAATCCTGACATATTAGTCCAACACCAAAGCCTGTAGCGAACAGAAGGGCATCATTAATTCGATTTACACAGGCGTAAAATATCGTCGGCTTTCTTCTTAAATCACGTAAGCGCCATTTTTTCGAAATTGACTTTTATGGTTTTTATGGTAGAAAATATCATTTGCCACCCGATTGCATACTTATCTTGACAACTTTGTATGAAAACAAAGAAATTAAAGCCATTTCGAAAATCTCGTAAGCGCAAAATGACATTTGCATGCAAAATAGAATTCTTTTTTATTTAAAGCTGGAAATGTTTCAGGAAAGTTTCAGGCCAATCGGAGCATTCTTGGTGCGGCGCCAGGCTCTCAAAGTCAGTAGCTTTGGTAAAAACGATACTTCTCGTCGAGTAACTCAAAAACTATATATCCTAAAGAGCACAAATGTTCCTCGAACCCCCATTATTTTAATAAAATGCAGTTTTTTTTCTGTATGCGATATGTAAACATGGCTGCCGTACAAAAAGCTGTTTTGAGCTGAAGCTCGTTTTCGGACCCTAAGGGGTTCACGCGTGCCCGTAGAGGGCTAATTTCTAAGACCGACCCGAATTATTTTGATATAACCAACATTTATTTCAAAGGATTCAAAACGCTATCTGTACTCCTTAGATTTGCTGTTTCGTGCTGCCACTGTATTGCTGTTGCTGTTTGGGCTGTAGCTGTGTGTGCTGCGCGCTGTTTGCATGTATGCTGTTTGCGATTTTTGCTGTTGCTGTTTATGCTGTTCTTGTGCTACCTTTGTATGTTGTTTGCTGTTTGCTATTTGTTGTTTGCGGTTTTTACGTGTATGCTGTTTGCTGATTGCTATTTTTATCTTTATTCTGTTTGCTGTTGGCATCTATGCTGTTTTTAAATTTGCTGTTTTTGTATGCTGTTTGCTGTTTTGTATTTATGCTGTTGCTGTTCGTGTGTATGCTGTTTTGTATTGTATGCTGTTTGTGGTTGCTGTATATTGTGTGTATGCTGTTGCTGTTTGCTGTTGTATGCTGTTTGCTGTTTTTGTATGTATGCTGTCGCGGTTGTGTATGTGCTGTTTGATGTTGTTGTATGCTGTTTGCTGTATATTTGTGTGTATGCTGTTTCTGTTTGCTGTTTGATGGTTTTGTATGCTGTTTTGTATGTATGCTGTCGCTATTCGTGTATATGCTGTTTAATATTTGTATGCTGTTTGTGCTGTATATTGTGTGTATGCTGTTGCTGTTTGCTGATTGCTGTTTTTGCATGTTGTTTGCTGTTAGTATGTATGCTGTTTGCTGTTCGTTTATGTGCTCTTTGATGTTGTTGTATGCTGTTTGCGGTTCCTGTTTTGGTGTGTGTGCTGTTTGCTGTTGGTGTAGATGCTGTGGCCACCAGTCCTGAACTGTTTGGGGTTCAACTGGTAGTAGTTTCGGCTACGAAGTCTGACCGGAGACTTAAATCTGGTACCACGGGTGTCAGGAGCCCCAGGGACTTGTCCCTGTCTGACTATGGTGAGGCCATCTTGCGGGAGCAACGTGGTGGCTGTGGTTTAAACCCAAATCGCGGGAAGAACACTTGCTCGGTGTGGAGTTGCATTGCGACCGGGTGCCGTGACCCATAGATCGGTAGGTGTTTTAGGTAGGCTCCGCTCCTAACCAAGGGGGTAACCATGTCCAAATACATGTTTCAAATTAGTACTCATGCGTAACAGCCTGTTGCGTGTGGGGGCGCTGGTAGACGCATTGTTTTCACCCGGTGTTAAGACCACCGTCAGGTTATGCCTTGAGGCAGGTACTGACGTTAAGCCTTGAACACATTTGTACTCCTTAGAGTAGCTCCCATACAAACCGTAAAATGTACGGAAAAACATGAAATTAATCGAATTTGAGCTATTATTATTTTACGCAATATAATGAACATGGCATGTTCTACAAATTGAATTTTAAATTTCTTTTGTCCCCCCATAATAAAAATTATGTTGGTCTCAATTTAAAGTTGCTTTCACTTTACAAAAGCTCCATTGGCATTAAAAAGGAAAATATGAAGATTTGATAAGTTTGAAAAAAGTAATGATTTCAAATAGATGCTCATTTGTTTTAACAACTCGTTATTAATAATAAATAGTAAGATTTTTTAAGTTTAATTAGTTATCGGGCCTTTTCATAATGTACGATTAAAAGTTAAGGTGGTCTTGAACGCCAAGTTCGAAATATAAAACTTGTTGCTAAAGTCCACGTTAACTCATTGTATAAAGTGCCGTAAGAAAACTTTCTTTTTACCAATGGAATGTTCTTTCTTTGATATTATATCTTCGGTTTATTTGTTACATTTTTTCAATACAATATTTTGAATTTTTAACGTGAGCTAAAGAGTGAAATAAATAATATGTAATAAGTTTCTTTGTATTCATTTTATATAACATCTTTCGTTACTTTTTTAAGAGAATAAACATTTTCTTTGAAAAATATAAGAATAAATGTTAATTTACACACAGAAATTTCTGTTTTTTAATTTTACAAAACCTCGTAAGCGACAAAATTTGCGAATTGCTGTTTGCGCCAAAAAACACATAAGCGACAAATAACAGTTACTTGTTAGTAATAATTTTTTTTTAAAAAGGATGCTTCACCCTTCAGAGAGTCGTAAAGCCATGTTTTGTAAAAAAGATTTGTTTTATAAAACACATATTTAAAAAGTTATTAAGTTTTTTTCCGTTTTCTGAAAAACGAGTTGTTGGCGCCTACGTGGTTTAAGAAGAAAGGCGACGATATATATATATGGAATCGCAAATGAATATTCATACATTTTTATGAAAAAGTGAAAATTTATCTGTGAAAAATTAATTGAGCAAAACTTTTTTTTGAGTAAAACACTTGACATAAAATACAGCATTGAGTTAATCTGGCACGAGTTTAATGCTCTGCAGAGACATTTTATTTTTATTATGTTTTGTGTGATTAATGACTTCTAAATATTGAAATTTTTAAGCTGTTGTTTTTTGAAAGCCAATGTGATGATTTCTAAGAGATCGACATCTTAAAGTAGTTTGTTAAAATGCCAAAGTAGAAGTAGTGAAGGTTATGCTTATTAGCGTTTTAATTCATTACTTTGCCATCAAAATATTTGCTGGGTTACTTTCAAAGACCTATCTCTCGATTTTCATAACACTTTTGGCAACGATTTAATTTTAATTGATTTTTTTATTCGTGTAGAGTCTAGCGATTTATAAAGTAGCTTAGTTTAGACATAATCTTTCTAGGAAATTATCCATTATGTAATTATAGAATTTTTCATGTCTGTTAAAGTGAACTTTCCATTCCTGATAAGGAATTTTCCATACCTGGTGAAATTAAATGAACATTAAACACATTTTATTGTTCATGCTTCAAGCACGAGCTGCTGTTGTAGTTTATTTTCATTTTATTTTTAAACTCCAAGAAATAAACATAACTATGTTGCATGCCAATAAAAAATTTAGAATTGTATTCTTTCTCTAATGAATTTATGTACACATGTAGTTAACAAGTAGCATGCAATTTTCTTAACACATGGCTGCTTAACCTTAACATGATTTTCTAAATAAGTTTTTATCATTTCGAAAGTTCTTATCTTTTAAGTAATTTAATACGTATATTATTAAAAACTTCTAGAAGAATAGGGGACGGCTTTTAAAACATTTGTTAGGAGTCCAAAAAATTCATTAAATATGTTAAATTATTTTTCAGATATTTTTGAGCATTAAGTTGAAACAAAGTAGATTGATTAAATTTTAATTTAATTTTTAATTTTATGCTATAGTCCAAATTAATGTTTTATAACACATGAATGAAATGTTAATATGAACTATCTTATCCCTGCACTTGCGATTTCAGTTTTCTTTTATTATTTTATGTCATGCTTCCAGCATAAGAATAAAAGAAAAAATAGCGAGGGAAAATATTTTGAACATTTTATAAAGTTAGTTTTTGTAGTAACCACGAAAATTAAATAAAAGCAAAACAATGTAATAATAGACAAAATAAACGTGATTTTCACTTAATGTTCCATGCGACTTCAACAATGACACAACACGTTTTTCCTTAAGCTGGGGATACCAAAACTTTTTTCTGGGAATTGAAAATCGAGTTTAATAATTTAAATCATGAAAATATTGATAATTTGCTAGAAAAATGCTAAAATATTAATTATGGTAAAAGATTCGATTGTTTACATTATTAGGAGTACTTGAGCAATACTATAAGATGGACGCTAATGTCTTAATTGATCGAATACTATTTTTCATAAAAGGTAAAAAATTAAATTTTTATTATGTTCGAAAATTCGAACTTATTTTCAAAATATGGCAAAGTATGTATTTAATACCCGAAATACTTCGAAACTGGTTCACTTTTTGTGGAAAATAGCAAATAGATTTTTTGAAAATTCGAACTTAAGTTCGAACTTTCGAACACGAAATTATGCAAAGTAAAGGTCTAAAGTTTTTTGTTCGAAAATATATGTTTTGCACCAAATCAATTAAATAGCAAAATTGCAAATAGTTTGTCAAACTTTAAGAACCTCTGGCCAGAAAGCATTTAAGCATTGCAATGTTTCTTTTATGCACAAGGCATAGATTAGTCGTGGCATTAATATTCAAAGCACTGTGTGTGTAGGCCGACTATTAAAGCTACTGTTGATATATATAAACTTCAGAAGAAAAAAAAAAAAAAATCTACACAAGCGCCTCCATCTAAACTTCACGTTTCTTTTAATTTGTTTTTTAATCATCACCTTTACCTTTTTATAATAAATTTCACTTTATTGTTTTTTTTTAATTTCTACAAAAGAAAAAAAAAATTGTCATCAATAGTGCTTTTAGACAAGTTTATATAAAAAAAAAATAAAAACACACAAACAAATTGTGTCACTTCGATTGATGTCACGTAATGTGTGTTGAAGTACAAACATTCAACAAACTATTTTTACTTACATACTACATACAGTTTGTCAAGTAAATGTTTGCAAAATAAAAAAGAAATCTGACATTATTTGCATTTCCAATGAAGCACAGAACAGGGCTGATTGTGATTATTTTAAGAAAAACAATTACTGTTAAACACTCAGAGGAAAGTTTGTACCAAAAGTCTTCAACGGACTTGTCCGATGACTGATTAAATTAGGATTACTATAATATGTTCGCGAATCGTGAACGATGAAAAGAGAAACGTCACTTAACTAGAAAAAAAGATATAACAAAATACCCTCTCCGCAAAAGCCGATCTTTTCCAAATCAAAAATGTTTGTTTAAAGTACAAGAATTTGCCCAGTATTATAGAAACTAGCACAGTGTAAATATCTTAAGTTTTTCTATAGAACCTGTTGCTGAGTATTTTAATTATACCAATGATAATACCATGTAAAAATGACTGCTCCCGCTTATATAAAGCTCCAAAACTCAAACCAGTTGTTTCGAAATATCTAAATTTTTTATTCGATATATCTCGATTCCGATCGATACTTAAAATTATATCGGCATATATCAATATATTTTTTTCACTTGCCCATCCCTAATACACATACATATAAAAGAGAAAATATAAAAAAATCCAAAATTTTAAGGTTAAAATATATACGTGTATTTTTTGCCAAAGAATTTTTTGACAAACTGTACAAATGTTTTTATGCATTTGCTTGTGTTTGTAGTATGAAGTAGTGATGTTAGGAATGTTCATATTCGTATTCGATTCGCCGAATATTCGCATGAATATTCGCCTCTTTCATGATATTCGTATTCGTATTCGCCAAATTCAAGCGAATATTTCACGAATATTTTGCGAATACATACCAAAATATAATACATAAAAAATACTGAAAATTAAACAAAAGATATTAATTTTGAATAATTTTTACTTTAAAAACCCATAAGAATTTTCTTTTAGTAAAAAAGAAGAAACAAAACATATTTCACAACGACATGGTATTTAAAAAATAAAGTCCTGTTAAATTAATTAATTAAAATAAAAGCTTTGAAGTATTTTGTCCTTCAAGCCTATTGCGACGTGGTGTGTAAATAAGCCTCGCACTACAAACATTCGCTCGCGTGGAACACTGGCTAGTGGTGTCACTAAATATTACCTGGCCACCAAAAATTAAAAAAAGTAACATTCAAGGGTATCCTATACTCACATACTTGAATAACATACATGCGGATTCCCCTACTGTGTACGGTTAATTAATTTATTTTTTTTTTTTATTGACAAACATGTTGAATGAATATTAAAAACTTTTAATCATTTTTTCTTTGCTCATATATTTCATATTGTGTAAGGGGAAGAGTGACTTACTTGAATGTAAATATCAAAGGAAGACATACAAAATTTAGATTTTTTTTATATACAACTTCAGTTTTGTTTTTATTATTTATATTTTTCAATTAAAATTTGTCATCACAATTGGTTTCGTCGCACTTTTATCTATTTTAAATATGATTAAAAATTAAGATTGAAAATATGATTGAAAAGTTTTCTTTTGAAAAAATTTTAAATAAATGTTTGTCAGTTTCCATGAACAATTTGAGGAGAAAAACTGACAAACACTAATGTTTGCCAGTTTTTCTCTGTGTCATTCATGTGCGCGAGTTTAAAGGGCCCTTCAGATCCTAAGTTAATAATTTCAAATTCAGTTAGCGGAATGTTCATGGTTGTCAGATTTTTTCCGACCTATTTCAACAAATTGATTTTTAAGATCGCCAAAAGTCGCCAATCAATCAATTTTATGTATCAATTTTATGTAGTTTTTCTTAATATATGATTGATAATAAATTTGTTTTTGTATAATATTTTTTTATATAAATTTTTATAAAATAATCATATAAAAATTTAGCAGAAAATCGCTAAAATTAGAAATAAAATCGCCAAAAGTTATTTTTGTAAAATTTTATCGTTCAAATTCAAAAGCCATTAATGACTATAATTAATATGAGAAAAATCATCGAAATCACATTGCTTTAATTTCTTGCAGACGAGTTTTGGTGGGATTTATTTTTGAAAATACTCCTTCAACAAACTAATTTTCCAGAACTACAAAAATTTTTAAGTTCAATTTTGTTAAAAAAATAGACATAAAAATCGCCAGCAAACTTATTTATCGCCAGAAAAATCGCCTTGTCGTCAAATCAAAAATATAGACGCCAAACAAGTTGAAAACTCACTACGTTTGGCGAGAAATCGCCATATCTGACAACCCTGGGAATGTCATAGTAATATTAAATATCTATAGTATTGTGACAGTTTTTCTCAATTTATTGTTATTGACGCAAAGGGTAGATTTTTTTCAATTATATTTGAAATATCAAGTGGCACTAACTCTTTGGATTGACTATTCGTATTCGAATTCGGCGAATATTGGCTCACATAGTCGTATTCGTATTCGCATATATTAAAACTTGATATTCAAAACATCACTAGTATGAAGTATATGGCTGTATCAATTTTTAATTGTAATTGAGTAAGTGTAAACGCAAATCTATGTTATTGATTGTATGTTGATGTGTGATTTTCACTGAATCAATTAAACATTTTTTGTTTGTTTTATGTAAATATTGTATTAATGCGTGCTATTGTGTTTATTTTTTATTATTAAATCAGCATTTGCATATTACTTTGTATGTTTATAGCCACTTAGTAGTTACTTTATGTTGTAAATGAAAGTTATTAGTTGTTTAATTTTTTTAAGGGAACTGAGCATTAAGGCTTTGTAACCGACTTTAGAAAAAGGAAGAAGTTTCTTAATTGGTTTGTATTTTTCTTTTGGAACTTTTTTAGTTTATATTAAGGGTATATATTAGGGTGTCCAAAGCTAATATAATTGTAATCGCGATTAATCGTACCTATTAATCGTAATCGATTTCATCAATAGCTCGATTACGTTTAAAAACTCTACCCTGTTTTACCTCATATAAGGTTCCGGAACTCAAACCGGTTGACAGTCCTTGGGAGCCAGTTACCTAAGCTGTCTTTCAGCATGTCCTTTTCCCTCTAGGGATATTAAGGGAAATATCGGCTGTAGCCGTATTTCGGATGCCGCCGGCATTTTTTTTTTGCTCATGCGCCGCCGACGAATTAATCTTAACTGATGGAACTGAAATCTTTGTGGGGTAGCTTTTTATAAATACCCATCGATTTGCGGTATGATACTTGAAGAAATCCAACTTTTAATTTTTAACGACCAGGTAAACTACGCCAAGTCACATTTTTTCAAAATTCGTCTTTTATACTGTTGGAATCAGCTTTTTTTTCCTCTATCGATAGGCGAAATCCAGTAAGTCCTATGTTGTAAGGTATACTGCGACGTAAATAACACCAAGTATTTTTTAATAAGTAACGGTAATATTATATAACGTAATTTTATTACAGATATGTTAGTTTAAGAAGAAATAATATTAGAGTTATATCCAATATTTGGGGTAAGTCAAATTGTTAATCCTACAGAATAGAACCATTTTAAACATGTTTTTATGGTCTCCTGTAAAATTTTCAAAATGTGGCTCAGTGTAGTTTACCTCCCACATCTATATATATACCACCAGATTTGTCCCGTTGTCACAGTGTTTTTTTCTACTGGTTGTCTCACCAGTCTGTTATCTTAAACAAGTTTCAGTCGGTAATTGCAATTGTTGTCTCGGTTTGTCAGCACCAAAAAAGAGTTTGTCGATTACAGATGTACACTGGCAGAATGAAAAAAGTCATTTCTGTGCCGTAACGCACTTCAGCCAGATTTCAGATGTCTTGGGTTTCGTTGAAAATTTGCATAAATTATTAAATTCTTTTTGGAATTTTTTAACTGGCTTTCAATTGATGAATGTGTGACACCATTTCTGATAAAGTCGAAATTTGGCATTATCTTATATCAATGACATTAAAAGAACATGTAACCTTAAACTGATGCTACAACAGCTTTAATGGCGGTTGTCTCAAATTTGAATTCAAGTTTATCATTAAACTTCAGGGGGGTTACTCTGTAATTCGAAACGAAAGAAATGCTTTCGCATTGCAATGTAAATAGCATACAAATGCGAACAGTTTTCCTTTCGCATCGCATTACAGGGTAACCCCCCATTTTTTGTGTTGATATGATGAAATACAATATATATATCTTGTTGTCTTTGTATAGAATTTCGAAATACAATATACATATCTTGTTTTATAATTTACTGTGGTACAGAAAACAAACATACATATCCTTTATGAGACTTTGCAAATGAGAGTATGCAAATTAACTGAACATCATTTAAAAGTTTAATAATAAAGTTTGGTGGAAACCTTTACTTCTTTCACTTAACATGTCTATTTTCTGTCTAAAGAAAAAATATTCAAATTGAAACAAACATTTTTAAGCAGTGCATGTTCAAATGTGAGTCATGAATAAGATTTCATTAGCCATAAATATGTTTTTAAGAGGAATTGCATTTTAGCTCTATTTGAAGCGAAATCGAGGAAGAGATTACCAACCAAGCACTAGCCGACACATTTACCCAGCAAACATTTTTTGCCGAATTTGACACCAACCCGTTCAGAAAGTCTGCACAAGACCGAAGACAGAAAATCATATTTTTCAGAATTCGTAAAACAATAAAAATGGCCAAAGCTGTATGTACCTAGCGAACACTTTTTGCCGTATTCCTATCCGAAGTCGGTCAGAAAACGTATCGAAAATCACGTTCTTCAGGATTCGTACAGATTTCTCTCAGACATTTCACAAAGTTTAAAGAATTTGCTCAGACAATTATTCATAATATCATTTTCGGCGCGTTTATTGATATGAATTCGTCATCTTACTTAGCATTAACTAGGGTATTCACTCGCATAATGTTTGCTCGATTAATCGAATAATTAAAGACAAATAATGTTCGATCAAACAAAAAATTTCAATTTCGAGTAAAAATTTATTCGAGTAATTTAGGTCGATTAATCGAATAACTCGATTAAAAAAATTTTAGGTAAATTTTCTTTCGTTTAATGAGTTTTTGTAGATTTCTTAATGAAAAGTGGAAAATTTTTTTAAGTTATATGAAGTTTGCCATTCATTTTGAACGTTATTTCATACTAATAGTCCGCATGGTAAAAAAATTAAGTAAATAATGTAGTAACAATAATAAGAAGAAAGAAACCAACTTCAAATGTCTTTTAAAAAAATTCGGAAATATAAAAATCAAACAAAAATTATTTGAAATAAAGAAGATATTTCGAGAGCAACTAGTTAACTGGATGTTTCGTATTAAAATATCGAATGCAATGTTCGCAATTATAAAAGCCTTAAGGTACGGTCACACTTGGCAAATATTTGCCGAAAAAACGTAGCCCACAGACAAGTTAAAATTGTACTTCCTTTAATTACAATATTTTTTTTTAATATGGGTTCGCATTTATTAAAAATAATATAAAAATAGCTTTTTGCAGCATAATTAACCTTATTTTGTGATATAAAAAACAAATTAAATCAAACTTACTCTGAGCAGAAGTAGTGGTTCCGTTTTTTTGAGCAAATATTTCCTTAGTGTAATCGTACCTTTATTGTTACAAGTTAATGTTTATAACATGCCAATTCCGATTATTTTTATTCTTCATTGAATACAGGACAGGTCGGAATGTTATTAAATATTTCCTGGCGCAAAATTTTCTCAAAGCGCAACATTTGAATAGTGAAAAACAAACTATTTTAAAGGATCAATTTATGATCCAATTTATGTAGAAATGTTGTGTTTTCTTTTGTTTTTATTATTAAAATATATAAAAACGCGAAAAAACTTGTTTTGATTTATTTTTGTCCATAAAATGTACAAAAAACGGATTACATTCAAACATTTTCCGATTAATTCGAATACTTTTTAGCAGTAAAGCTTACTCGAATAACTCGAACGAAATAAAAGTTTTACTCGATTGCTCGAGTAATTTAAAAACCTCAATTTCGATTAATTGATTAATCGAACAATTGAAAAGTCGATTAATATGAATACCCTAGCATTTGCACATGAAAGTAAATGCAAGAAAATCGCAACACTCACAGTTTTTCACTAACTCACTCAAACTTTCCACTTAGCTTTCAACGATTTTTTCAAGAAAGCAGTTTTTTTGACACTTTCTGAACGGGAAATAAGAAAGAGGTAAACAGTGTTTCCCACTACAAAGATTCATACAAATTTGCAGGATTGTGAGAAACTAGATTAAGTACATGTATTAGTAGCATGTATGAAAAGAGTTATACGGGTATGTTCTGTATTCCATGCGGAATTAAAATGTGCGGAATTGCCAAAGCATTGTTGTTGTACAGTAACGGACTATATTATTGGCACAATAAGTTAATTTACACAAAATTTTTAAATTCTTTTAAAAGATTTTATAATTTTAGCGAATTAAAGTGAAAATATTTGTTTAACGATATCCTTAATAATGGTGGCTTTATCTCTAAAAGTTTATTACACGCTTAACGGGAAAATTTTAATTTAACGATATGAATTTTGACGGACTAAGTTACTGGCACACAAATAGAAAATGTAGCTAGCCATGGTCTTACAATTATTTCGATATGGCAACATTTAATCATGTAAGCATCTGAAGGGTTCCGTTATGCTTTAAATGACACCGTTGTAGAAACTTAAAGGAGATTGTGCGAGTCATAAAGTGTGAAATTGTGCTAAATTGTTAAAAAAAAGTGCCCAAAACAAAAAGAAACACCAGTAGAGTGATTCCACATAAAACGGCCCTATGCAAGGCGAATTTTTTTTCGAATTTTTAATAAAAGTCTCTCACTTTTAAATGATCTAGCAAGCAACATTTTGCTCTCCCTCTTTGTATGTCTAATATTTATTTCAGATTTTCTTTTATTCCTTTTCTCATTTTTAATAAAAACCGTTATCTCTGAAAAGTATACACTTTTTTGCTTTTTATTGAATTAAAAAAAAACTATTCAGCTAGAGTATTCTGCTGTCTATAATGGAACGAATAGCAAATAACTTAATGTCTTATTATTTTCTTATGAGTTTATCTTTATATTATTTATATTAATTAAAACAATAAAAACGTTTTATTTCTTTGATTTTTTTTAATTTTCATACTAGGTCACACCCGCCCGTCACAGCCGTCTCATTTTAAAAATAGTTTTTTTATAAGAAAAATAATTTTTTGTCAAACAGTAAATACACAATAAAATTAAAAACACTTTGAACAGAAATCTATACCAAAATTATTGAGAAGCTTATAGTAAAAATTTTACAGAATTATTACTGCAAGTCATAATTCATTAAAATTAAGATTTGTAAGGTCACACCCGCCACGGCTTTCGGACGACCATTCTGAGCAGAAATCATGTTCTATCTGTGTCTACCCGTTATTCAACGACTTTAAACCTATGTGTTGTTTCCACAATGCAAACAAGCATTGCTTGTCTAAAATATATATGAAAAACACTCAGTTTTTTGAGTGATTTCCAATAAGTTTTTTACTCAAGTTGCTTGTTTGCATTGTGGAAACAGCACATTAATGTCCTTGTGAGCCGCAACGTTTTTTTAAGTAAAAAATTTTATATTCTTGATTTATAAAAAAATGTGTCTAAATGGACTTACTCAGTAGATGAGCGAAAAATTATTTTGCATCTGCGTATTCAACAAAAATCGTATGCAGAAATCGGAGAAATTATGAGTCGAAGCCGATTTACTGTAAGAAACATTATAAAACGTTTTGCTAGTTCAACAAAGAGGATGCGCTACTAAGTACTAGAAATATTTTTTAATCGCATATGTAATAATTTTTTGAAGCTGTGTCAAAAAAATTTAATTAAAAACTTTATTTAAATGTTTTTCTTGAAAGATATTGAATAATTTTTTATTTTTCTGTAGCTATACCAAACATACCAAATGGCTTGAGAAAAATATTATAATAAGCTTACTAACATAAGACTTAAGCTTGAAAAAGTATGGTAAATAAATTGAAAAAAGCTATCGTAACAACTGTAGAAAACTCCAAACGGATCTCTCTTGAAAATAATATAAGTGCATGCTTACCATAAGCTTATTCTTGCAATTGTAGAATAAGCTTATGAAAATAATATTATATTAACTTTTGTATAGAGAACTTAATTTGTCCTAATATTTTTATAAGCTTTGAAGAATAAAATTCAAAAATAATATATTTTTTAATGTTGAAAAATGAAATTCTTATTATTTACTTGAAATTTATTCGATTTCATTTATTTATTACATACATATTTATGTTTTTTATGTTGTAATTTGCAAAATTACACGTGCACCCAATTTCCAATTTAAAACTAAATGTAAATGCCGCTATAGGATGTATTGAAAAAGATAAGTATTTTTCAATCGTTATGTTGTGCTCTTGAATATATGTATGACGTTTATAAGCATACTTTAGAAACAGTTGTGTATAATAATAGTTTCTCAAGCATTGTTAAAAACTGCTTGTGAAATCACATTTTATAAACATTATTATAAGCGAAACTAAGAAAAGCTTAAGGCCCACTATTTATGTAAGCTTATTCTCAAGTTGTATTGAATTTTGATTACTGTGTGGTATGTTGGGTAGAAGAAAGTACAAATGTGTTAAGAGTATAAAAAAAACATATATTTAACATATATTTTTTTCAGTAGAATTTCGATGTTTTATTTAAAAATGTCCACTGTGCCAAATACAGGCGTGGATACAAGGGGTGGGGGGGAGGTGATATCCCCCCCCCCCCAGAACGAGTCAATTTCTATACAGATTCTAAAAGAAGTTTGAAAAAATTGTATGTTTTACTTAGAAGCTCCCCCCACAAAAGCTCAAGCTGGATCCACGCCTGGCCAAATATATAGTCCATCACTATAAATGATAATTTACAACAACAATGGCTTGCTAGACAATTGATATGCTTTATAACAATAATCTCATTAAAAAAATTTGCAATAATAACTATTTCCGACTAATGCCCTATAAATTTATGTATGCGATATTCTTGGTAACTCTAATTATAATTCCATAAGTATAGATATATTTGCAACTCTTCACTTCGGCGACATTTTTAAAATGAACTTTCACTCTCCGGTGTAAACGAACAATAAATTTTCAAGAAATTTATCTATTTCATTGCAATTTTTATTTATAATACGTATACACAAATTTCATGAAAGTACCTTCATGTGTAAATGTAGCGTTATGTAGAATATCTGAACGAGTTCTGACCGAATTCGGCAAGAAATGTTAACTGGGTACTTGCAGCTATAACAATGTTTGTTGTTTTCATTGGTATCTGTACTTTAAATGGCAGCTTGTTTTTGTTTTCTTTATTACATTCTCTTCATTTCTATGTATTTTCCTTTGTTACCCGCAAACCGACCCATAACTACCAAGATACAAACGGGCAGTCACGCTAGCGTCATAAAGTAGCACACAACTTGAGAGCTTAACGTTAAAACAGCATTTAACACTAATAAAACCATTAAGGGTATGATAAGCTATGTATATGTTTAGGTAGGGAAATATTATTTTGTTGAACATCTGCATAATTAGTTTAAGCCAGGATTAAATGATCAATTTCTTAAAAATCATAATAAAATTAGTACAACATTTATTTGTTACGTTTATTAGTCGGAGGGGATTAAGTTTTATAACCCGATAAGTACACACACACACACACAATATTGCTGTGTGCTTTGCCATTTGCCTAAACGGTTTTTCATAACAGTGAGCATTACTATACATATATTTTTTTTAATTTTTACAGCGTTAAATCCCACAATGCTTTTAACGTTTAGTAAATTTAATAAACTATGAACTACAAATAAGACAGAGTAACAGAAAATTCCTTTTCCAAGTATGTACATACACATATGTACCTACAAACGAGTACACGTTGCTGTTGCATTTTGGTGATCTTTCGATTTATATGAATATAATAAATTCGTCGAAAAGAAAAAGGTAAAAATCCAAAAAGAAATAGTATTTATTATATTCAGATAATTCGTTTGTAATAAAATATTTCTTTTCCTTGTCCACGTTTATATTAAATGTCGCTCTCTTTCTATATCTCCACTAGCAAGCATTTCATTGTGTCTTGCAAACTTTTTCCTTTGCGAGCAGTAAAGCTTCTTGCGTTTTATCCATAAAGAAATTGCTAAAAAATATACCAAATTCCATTTTATAGTTTGTATTCTTGCAGTGGATGTGAATGTTAGTTAGTTGGATGCTATTTAATACTTTTTGTTGTTGAATGTTTTGCAATTTATATACTTTTTCATTATTTCAGACAATGAATTGTCTGTTGTATGTACATTTTACTTTCATGCATTAATATGATTTTCATTTCAGATATTTTTTTCTTATTTTCACAAAAGTATTTTTAATGAAAATTTAAATCATGTTGAATTAAATGGGTTGAGAAAGAAAAAGAAAAATGTTTGTATTAAATAGCGATTTTAACAAATCATGAATTAACTATCAAATCATTTGCATGTGGCTGCTTGAAATAAATGGATACCCAGGAAACAAGCGGATATAAATTTTGATTTAAATAATGCCACAATGAATTGTGTTAAGGTCTATCAACAAAGTGTCAGTTTATGTATACGTTCCTCACTAGTGAAATTAGTATCAATCTTGAGCAGCTATTTTTGAAAGTAGTACAAGTCCACTTTAAAAAAAATTTATATTTAACGGCAATTTTAATAAGATAGACTAGGGATGTAACGAATACCGATACCGATACCGATATATCGGCGATACTTCAGATTTTCCGATACATCGGCATCGGCGATATTTTACTGTCGATACGACGATACTTTTAAACATTTTTTCAGAGTTTTTTTTAACAAATTAAATTCATTTCGTTATTTTGTAAATCTTATTAATACCAATTTTAAAAATTAATAATATATTATGCTGTTATTTTGTAAAAAAAATATTTATTTCTGGTTAATTTTACCATGAATTCAAATTCAAGTCGTTGCTTTTTAAATCTTATTCCAGCAAAAAAAGACACTCCAAAGAAGTCATTAAAATGTAGAATTCGCGATCCGGAAGCGTTGCAAATTTGGATAATTTCTAATTAGTTTTACATATCCTTGCCATTGCAAGAAGTTCTGTTTTTCGATTACCAATCACCGAACTGGAAGCGATGCTAGGACAAATTTCTTTGTCGGTATTCTATAATGATTTTTCCTCAAGGGAAAAGGATAAAAAATGACCCATTTTCACAATTTTTTTTTATGCGAATTTAAACTCAGAACTGTATTTTCATGTAAATTTAAGTGAATATATATAAACTTAGAAGTCTTTTAATAATTAAGCTAATAAGTTATTTAGAAGAATATTAGTTGATAAATGTCCTTTACAAAAAAATCGATTTTTTAAAAAGCATGCGAGTATTTTTTTTAAATTATAAAGGAATTAAACATTTTTTCTTGCTTTTCTACTAATTATCTGCATATTTTTAATATAGATTTTTTGGAAGCAAAGAAAATGTAGCTCCTTAAAAATTACTTCCAATGTTTTATCAATTTTAAATATTCTCTCTTATAATGTAATTTTTTATAATAAAAAAATTGCACTTGAGTTTTTTTAATCTAAACTTGAACTCAATTTCAATATTCGTATCGGTATCGGAATCGGCATCGGCGATATTTATTTTTAAATATCGGTATCGGTATCGGATCGGCAAAACGGCGTATCGTTACATCCCTAAGATAGACTATATCTTTCTAAAATGACAGTTAAATTTTTTTAAGTGGACTTATACCTACCATAGTATTTCATCCAAATGCTAGTAAAATCGTTTAGAAATTTTATTTCAATTAATTAAATTCCAATAAGTGTTCTTCCAAAAGTGTGGTTATACATAAAGCAATCCAAATACATATTTGATGAGCACGAATAGTTATGTACATATCAACATATGTATATCAAAAATCGGATACATATGACTAATGGCAATCCAGAAAATCTGTAAACGGTACAGTTATTTGAGATAAGTCATTGAGCAATACGACAGAATCGCAAACTTGCCATAGGTTTGATAACAACAAAACACCTGCCCCGCGCTTAAAATATAATTGCAACAACACGATTTAGGATTCCCTGAATTTGAAATTACAAATTCTTGTAATATGTAGTTCGCGACCTTATTGCTGTTTGGCTCATCGACCATTTAAAAAAAAGTCCGAAATCTGTTTCTGGTTTCTGAGATATCAAGTATTTATTGTAATTAAAAATAAAATAAATAAAAAACAGAAATCAAGTAAAATACCAAGTTTCATTAATATTTACCGTTTATTCCATGTAAACATCTTTTCTAATAACATTTATACGCTTATTTTCAATAAACAGTAGGAAATTTCATCTCAATAACAAGCAAGGATGCCACAATTCATTCACCAATAATGGCTAAATGAAGACAAAACTGTGGCTAAAATAAAGCTAAAAACTAGCCAGAAAATGGCTAAACGAGATCGAATGTAAAAATTAGGGATGTAACGAATACCGATACCGATACCGATATATCGGCGATACTTCAGATTTTCCGACACATCGGTATCGGCGATATTTTACTGTCGATACGACGATACTTTAAAAATTTTTTTCACAGTTTTTTTTTAACAAATAATTTATTTTTGTTCAATTTCACCATGAATTAAATTCACTTCGTTATTTTTTAAATCTTATTAATATCAATTTTAGAAATTAATAATCTTTTATGCTGCTATTTTGTAAAAAAAATATTTATTTTTTGTTAATTTTACCATGAATTCAAATTCAAGTCGTTGTTTTTTAAATCTTATTCCAGCAAAAAAAGACACTCCAAAGAAGTCATTAAAATGTAGAATTCGCGATCCGGAAGCGTTGCAAATTTGGATAATTTCTAATTAGTTTTACATATCCTTGCCATTGCAAGAAGTTCTGTTTTTCGATTACCAATCACCGAATTGGAAGCGATGCTAGGACAAATTTCTTTTTCGGTGTTCTATACTGGTTTTTCCTCAAGGAAAAAGGATAAAAAATTATCCATTTTCACAATTTTTTTTATGCGAATTTAAACTCAAAACTTTATTTTCATGTAAATTTAAGTGAATAAATATAAACTTTTTGAAGACTTTTAATAATTCAGCTATTAAGTTATTTAGAAGAATATTAGTTGATAAATGTTCTTTAAAAAATCGATTTTTTAAAAAGCATGGCGAGTATTTTTTAAAATTACAAAGGAATTAAAAAATTTTTCTTGGTTTTCTACTAATTCTCTGCATATTTTTAATATAGATTTTTTTGAAGCAAAGAAAATGTAGCTCCTTAAAAATTACTTCAAATTTTTTATACTGGGTTAAAATCAATTTTATATATTCTCTCTTACAATGTAATTTTGTATAATAAAAAAATTGGACTTGAGTTTTGTTAATCTAAACTTGAACTCAATTTCAATATTCGTATCGGTATCGGAATCGGTATCGGCGATATTTATTTTTATATATCGGTATCGGTATCGGATCGGCAAAACGGCGTATCGTTACATCCCTAGTAAAAATCATGAGTATTAAGCAAAAGTAAGAAAGTTATTTGTATATTATCTTTCACATCAAACTGAAAACAATTTTTTAAGTAAATAAAACTCTATGTATTGCTATTATTTCGCTCACCGAAGTTTTTTTCTTTTTATTAGGAAAACTTTTTTTCAACGATTTTTGTCGATTTTAAAAATTTGCTGGGTATAGCTTATTAATGTAAGTATTTCAGAAAGTGATAGCCCCTGTTTTTACCCGAGCTCTAACACTTCCTATGAAGCGGACCAGCCACTTTTACATGGGGATGTCCTAGGATGGGGTTAATTGATACTTTGTATGCACCTTGTAACTTGTCTCTGAACTATCTTATGGAGTCCTAATCGGTGTAGAATAATATAGATCATATATAAATATTATGCCCAAATTCAGCTGTAAGTATGTCTTTTTTCACCATTCACTACTGCTTATTTTTGGTACCAGTCTCACTTTCTCAAGTCATGGGACGAGTACTTTTGGATCATTTGTCACCAAATTTTCCGCAGGGAAAATTGAATATGGTGGCCAACAGACGCTATTTTGTTTATACGAAAAAAATAAAAAATCGGCAAACAATATCAAAATGGGTATCATTCGATAGGTATTTGAAAATCATCTTTAGGTTTCTCTTATGATTTTTAATTTCGAATGACCATTTAGTATCTGTGACGGTTTAAAGTTGTTTTCTTTTATTTTTTTACGCAGTCGGGTTTTTTTGATTTTTTAAATTTATGTCTTGTTAGACATTATTGCGCTCACCGGTGATTTTTATTTTTATAAACGAAACACTTTTCGGAGATGTTTGCCAATTTTGAAAAGTTTGCTGAATGCAAGTGTTTCAGAAAGCGACAACTGCCCTTTCTAAATTGTATTTTTTGCGCAACCTCACTCGCTTGCCATTAGCTCTTATTGCGCTCACCGAAGATTTTTATTAGCCAAAACTGTTTTCTGCGATTTTTCAAAATGTTTAAAAAGTTTGCTGGTAAAACTTCTGTATTCAAGTATTTCAGAAAGTTTCAAACCCCCTTTCTGAATTCTATTTTTTTCTCCTATCGGTTGCCTATTGCAGTAAACGACTATTTTTATTTTTATAAACGAAACATTTTTCGGTGATTTTTGGCATTTTTTAAAAGGTTTGATGTGTATAACTTCTCAATGAATGTAAACAAAACAAAATACATTTTTCTGTCTCTGGAAAATGGTTTGAGGTTTTACAAAAGTTTTTTCTTCTTTTCATGTCTGCGAATAACACATTTCTCTGTTGTATTTTTTTTTGTGGTAAATAAGTGTTCTTTAGTTGCGAGTTAAAGCTTTTTATTAAAAATCGGTTAAAAAAATGCATGTATAAGATTAAAATAAAAATGGCTAAACCAGATGAAAAATGGCTAAATTTAGCCAACAAATTGCTAAATTGGGCGTCACTGATAACAAGTTACTCAATACACAACAGTTAGTATACGCATGCAGCACAAAAATCTACCTATTACAAATAAAATAAAGAAAAGTGGCTAATGCAGCACAAACAAAATTGTTTACTTTCGGTAAAAACATATTGACTTCTAACTGCATTCATGAAAGTTGACACAAATTTACATTTTTCTTCCAAACATATTTCGGAAGCAGCGATGAAAATACAAAAAATTCTACCGGGTATAATTTGAGAAAACTTCACTTAAATCTTCTTTGTCATTTTTCTCCATTCCGACCTTTTGGCATATGATATAAACCATCAATGAGGTCGCGAGACAGACGATAATGGGAATCTATAGCATGGAACGATAAAGGATTATATTAGGATATATTTATTAAAATTTTTTAATTTGGAACGATTTTTCGTTATCCCATGTCAAATTTGGTTGATAACACTATGAAACAAAATTAAACTTTTGCCATGGCCTTTCGTTTCACCACTATATTCGTTTGATGTTATGTCGAAATTTTAAATTCTATGGATAAGATTATTTTTTTTTAAATTTTGGATTCTTCAAGAGCCTGCTCCACCGATTTCATCACACCTTGAAAAGGCATCGTATAATTTTATTACAAAAAAGCACTAAAAAACTTAAAATAAAATTACTTTTAAGCCGTATAACTCGCAATAATGAAATACATACTCGTATATACATTTTTTTTTTGCAAAATTGTGAAATTTTAATTATTTTAAAAGATATGAAAAATCGAAAGTGGCAAAAACTAAAAATTTTTACTAACAAATCATAAAGCCACTTACATATATTACATATAAAATAAGCTTTATTTCATGAAAATCGATGGATAAATATTAGAGTTATTTACCTCAACAATTGCGAAAATGCGAAAGTACGAAAAATCTAAATTTTGCACTAGTTGACGTGAGCATTTATTTTAGCAATAAGAACATATCATCACCGAAAATGCAAAAAGCTTTATCTAACATTTTAAAAGTTTAACAGGAAAAGCATAAAACGTGTTTACATGAAAAAATATATTGAAAATTAGTGCAAAATTGTACAAAAAATATATAAATTTGTGGTTTCTTTTCAACTTGTATTGTAAGATTTTGCACTAATTGTCAATATAGCGTTCATTTAAACAAGTTTTATGCATCTCCTGTAAAAGTTTTAAAAATGTTAGATAAAGCTTTTTGCGTTTTCTGTGACGATATAGTTATAATAAGGAAAAATAACAGACGCCATTTTTTGATTAGCTGTTAACACATCGAAATATCAATAACAAATAAAAAACACGGTCAAACATTTTTATTTATGCTTAAAAAATGCCAAATCGAATATTTTTTGATTAGAAAAAACGTATTTTTTCAGTTGACTTACATAATAGATGCTCATTTTGGCACTTTTTTTGTAAGGTTGCCAATACATTGAGCATATGTTTTGTGCAAAATTTTGCGCAGAGCTTACGCACTTGTTCATGGATAGTGCGAGGTGCAAAAGTTCATGCGAACTTTTTTTCTGTATAGTTGTTATGTTTTCAAGATAAACTTTGCACTTTCCCAATTTCGCAAGACCAAATTGGTGCCGTGAATGCCATCATTGGTTTTATACAAGAAAATCAAATTGTTTTATTTTAAATAACAATATTCTTGCAGCTGATTCTGGCAAAGGCCGCCAAAAAAATACATACTTGTATCGGCGTTCTGAAAGGTTACATCTGGGACTCATTTAAGGGGAGTTAAATTTGTCCCCCTTTTATACATAGTTGTACTGATTCGGCATAGTATATCTTATAGGCCGTACGTTTAATGTGTAAAATTTGTTTAGCACTTTTATGTAAAGCATCACGGTTGACATTTGTGTAGAAGATTCTAACCTTCTATCTCATCGAGGTATGGGTCCTTGTGGCCCTTAAATAAATAAGGGCCAAAACGTTCCTTTAGAGGCGATATAGTGGGGTTAATTGTTCCACAAACATATTCAATATATTCTATGCCGAATCAGTACAACTATCTGCAAAAGGTTAGAAAATTTAACTCCCCCTAAAATATATCCCAGTTGCATACTTTCAAAACGCCGATACTCGTGGCTTCTACCAGAATCAGTCATTGGAACCTTGTTATTAAAAAAAATTTTGATTTTTTTGTACAGTGTAAACTGTCGCAATTTTTGCCAAAAATTAGGTGACTTCACGTTATTATGAATAAAATCAATATTTATGCATAGATTTTCATTAAATAAAGCTTATTTGATATGTAATATATGACTGATTCCACGTAAAACGGCCCTATGCAAGGAAAAAATATTTTTTTTATTTTTAATAAAAATTTCTCAATTAATATTTTTTAGAGCATGAAAATTATAGAAAAAATAAAAAATACATTATTTAATATTTTTTAAGCAATTTGAGGCACTTTTAAATTATCATCCACGAAACATTTTGCTCTCCCTCTTTGTATGTTTAATATTTATTTCAGATTTTCTTTTCTTCCCTTTCTCATTATTAATAAAAACCCTTATCTATGAAAAGAATATACTTTTTTCGCTTTTTACTGAATTTAAAAAAATACTCAGCTATAGTATTCTGCTGTCTATAATAGAACGAATAGCAAATAATTTAATATGTTATTATTTTCTTATGATTTATTTTTATATTATTTATATTAAATTTTTCAAGTTTTCGTATTGGTCGCACCCGTCGGTCACACCCGTCACATTTTAAAAAGAGTTTTTTGTTAAGAAAACTGATATATTGTCATATAGTAAATACATAATACAGCTAAAAACACTTTGAACAGACAGCTATACCAAAATTATTGTGTACATTATAGTAAAAATTTTACAGAGTTTATGCTGAAAGTAATAATTCTTTAAAACTAAGATTTGTAAGGTCACACCCGTCGCAGCTTTCTGACGAGCATTCTGAGCAGGAATCGTGCTCTTTCAGTGTCTACCCGTTATTCAACGACTTCAAGCTTAATGGCCTTGAGAGTCGCAACTTTTTTTAAGTAAAAAATTTAATATTCCTTATTTATAGCAAAAAATATGTGTAAAGTGGTCACACTCGTCTAAATGGAATAACTCATATGTGGCTTTATGATCAGTTAATAAAAATCGTAAGTTTTTGCCATTTTCGATTTTACCCGACTGCGCGACGCATAGGCCGATTTTGATAATTCTTACGTCAATCGATTTCTCTTAATACCGGGAGTGGCACTAAAGATATGACGGTAGTCAAAATTCAACATGGCGGCCAACAGACGTTGGGTAAATATGTAATAAAAAGTTTTTTATTGACATAAAACGCGTTAGGCCTTATTAGCTGAAGATTTTTAAATCAAAAACGCAAAACATCAAAATTGTCCAAATTATACAAACAGTTTTTTTTCACAGTCGGGTTTTTTGATTTTTTAAATTTATGTCTTGTTTTATAAATTTTTAAAAAATAAAAATTTTTCCATTTTCCATTAAAAAAAATATATTTTTCATCATTGTGGTCTAAATAATTCCGAAACCATTCAGTATATAAAAATATAATATTAGAACGGCTAAAATGTAATTTTATTTAAGGTTTTTCTTGTGGTTTTTGTAATAAAATCCGAAAATAGCGTTGCGGAATATGTGAATAGCCCCTTACTCAGCGTTCAGACGATGCAAGTCTTATTGATCAGCTTCTTATTCAGCAGTGAGAAAGACAGAGAAATTTGTATTCATTTCTCTATCTTTCTCACAGCTGAATAAGAAACTGATCAATAAAACTTGCATCGTCTGAACGTTGACTTATTAGTTTAAGATTTTTCTGTTCTTTTAAACCTTCATTAGCTATATAATCTTCATTTGAAAAGAAATATTTTCAGCAATAGTTAACTAACTATAGTAGTTGATGGCTGTCTATTTAACAATATATGTGATCAATTTTTAGATATGAATTTAAATTGTATCTATCGTACATAGATGACTGTTCAATAAGAGTTTTATTGCAATTTTCTTTCATATTTTTAGCCGACTTTAAGAAAAGGAGAAGCCTAGCAATCTATTCCTTTGCATATTATGTGTGCATTTTCCTTCATTTCCTGCTATTTATAGACCTACTTTCTATCTATTTGTTCCTGTTGTTTGGCCTTTTATTTTGACTGGATGGGAGTCGGGTTTTATCCAAGATTTACTGTTAGTTGAATTTATATATTATTAGTAGACAATCGAACTAATTTTCTATTAATTTTTATTAAAGTTTTTGTTTATTCCTGAAATATATTTACAAAAATAATAATAAAACAAACTAATAATAAAACAAAATAATAATAAAACAACATATTTGTTCCTTTTTTTAAATAAAAGAAATTTATTATTCATACATGTATATTAGATATTATCTGTGATAATAGGATATAAGCTCTTAAGTCGACATAAGCTAATTTTGAGTACATATCACCCTTGTGTTTATTATCCATATTCAAAAATACCTCTGGGCAATTTTTCAGGAAGTTAGAGAACATTTCTAAAAATCCACTTGAACGTTTAAAAATACTGTCCGATAAAACGATAAAGTCTGACTTAAGCACTTTTTCCTTATTGCCACAGATATTTTAACTGCCGTGCTCATAACCCTACGTCCATACCTGATATATTTTTATCATAACAAATGTCAAACTTTCTGTAAACAAAAATTTTGTTTTATGTCAGCTGTTTTTGATATATAGAATTTGACATTTATCATGATATAAATATATAAGGTATAGACGTAGGAAAACAAATAATCTATCTAGGGTTGAAACATGTTTTAAAAGAAGAGTTTCATAAAATATTTTCTTAAAATACATTTTACATCGAAATAAAATTTTTAAGAATACGGCAGTAAAACTTTTATTCAAATTAATTTTATAAAATATATTCATTCAAATATTTTTCATTTAAGCCTAAGATATATTTATATGATAAGTGACAAGGCAGATTGACCCAAGCTGCCTTAACAAGGTCTAAGACACTTCGAGTTCATATAATATATGTATATGAATCCAATTGTCAAAGTCTATATGAAAAAATTTAAAACAAACTTTTTAGTTATGGAGTTTGACCTTGCGCCTACACATACATTATTGGTTGCGCTCTTGCTTAGATAGACCCTGTAAATAGGCCTTGGATTGAGCAAGGTGGCAGCAAAGGCGAATTCAATTTATAAAATGAACGGGGCAGATGCTTTTGACATATGAAATGTATTACTTTTCGAATACAAAAAGCTTATACAAATTAATCTGCTGTCGACTCATAACCATCTTATGTGGTACATACGCCTTAATATGCTGCAACATTAAGTAACCATATGGTGACGTTATGACTTAAGCTAATTATTTTTGGCTCGCTTAGTTTGGAAAGCCAACACCACCGTCAAATTCCATATAAAAATTAAAAATCATTTTTGGTTTCTTTTTTATATGGATTTTGACAGTCTCACATACACGGCAATTGGCTACGATGACTAACACGACTTTATTTAATGTCCCTTGGTTTAAGAAATGGCGAATTCAATTCACCTTAGTGAATTTCCCCTGTTAGCATCTCGTCAAACTCCATATAAAAAATATTTTCTTTACTTTATATAGATTTTGACAAGATGCTAAAAATGGGAACCAACTAAAGCGAATTGAGTTCGCAATTACTTGCTTATTAATCTGCCTTGGTATATGCGTAAGTAAACTCAAGTATATTTCGTGTCATTCTGATGATCAAACTTAAACTTAAGGGGTATAGGCACTATCAAAATACTTATTATCAAGGCGATTTAACAATCAAGTGGAGTTGCTTGGATCGCGTACATGTCAAACTCCATATAAAATTTTAATTTTTTTTAAATTTTGTTTAATTTTTTTTATGTGAAGTTTAACATACATGCGGTTCAAGCGAATTGACTGTGCTGAATTGAATTAGCCACTGTCGTCGCCTTGTATGGATTCATCTTGCTCATCATGTAGGAATTAGCGAAATATTTGTTTGTGTGTCTTACACCGACGCTGGATGGAAAATTAAAAAATTTTGATTTAATGTCAAGGCGAATTAATACAAGGTGGCCTCGAGAGATGAGGTGTTTACGAATTCTTATCCATTTTTGAACTGTTAACTGTGTTAATGTATCAGCTTTTTTACAGCCCAAATATAAATTCGTCATGGCAAATTCTCTTGCGACTACATGGTGTTGATATGCCTCGATTTAATGTTAAGTACACGTAGACGAATTTGACATTAAGCATTTTGATAGTGTCAAGCCCCCTTTAGAGTTTCACAATCAGAATGGCAGCATAATTTTCTTGAATTCGCTAATGCATGTATTTTGCTTAAGATTTAAAATTATTTGCACAAGCATGCAATTTTTGGAAAATTTACTTGTCTTACAAACTATTTGCCAGTTCTACTCTCAGCCACAGTGACTTTTCCTCTCTTTCTCTTACAAATATTAGCTTGAGATTTCAGTGCAGTTCCGTGGTTTCAACGCTCCCACCCTGATCTTCTTGTGGCTGATGTTGTGACAAAGATTTTTCTTGCTGTTGGTCCTCTATTTGATTTTGTTGTTCTGGTTGCTGCTCTTGCTTTTTCTGTTCATGCTGTTTTTGTAGCTCTTGCTGCTCTGGTTTCTGCTGTTGCTCTTTCTGTTCATGCTGCTGTTGTAGCTCTTGTTGGTCAGGTTTCTGCTGTTGCTCTTTCTGTTCATGCTGTTTTTGCAGCTCTTGCTGTTCTGGTTTCTGCTGTTGCTTTTTCTGTTCATGCTGCTGTTGTAGCTCTTGTTGGTCAGGTTTCTGCTGCTGCTCTTTCTGTTCATGCTGCTTTTGTTCCTCTTGTTGTACTGGTTGCTTTTGTTCTTCTTGTTCGTTTAGTTCCTGTTGTTGCTCTTGTTGTTTGAATTTCCCCTGATCCTCTTGTTGTTCTGGGAGTTCCAGTTTCTCTTGTTGTTCTGGAAGTTCCAGTTTATCTTGTTGTTCTGGGAGTTCCAATTTCTCTTGTTGTTCTGGGAGTTCCAGTTTCTCTTGTTTTCCTGGTTGCTGCTCTTTCTCTTGCTGTTGAGGTTGCTGCTGCTCCTCTTTTTGCTGCTGCTCCTCTTTTTGCTGCTGTTCCCCTTTTAGCTGATGTTCTCCTTTTAGCTGCTGTTGTGGTTTTTGCTGATTTTTTTTCTTTGCAATTTCCATATGTTTATAATTTTTCATTGATTCAATTTGGCATCTCAAATTTTTCCTGTATGTTATTATAGGAGTAAGAAATAGATTGAATTCGGAGCGAGAAAATTTAAAAAAATTAGTACAATCAATACGCTTTGCATCATATGCTCTTTTAATGAGCTCTTGTGTCAAATTATATTTCGCCTGAGCAATGCGTAAATAGCACGGTTTACGCTTTCTCACTTCTTGTTTGTGTAAATAAATTAAGTGGAAATATGATGATTGTACTGTTTGCTTTTGTTTGGTAGGGGTTATCCTACATTCTGTTGCTGGTGTGTGTTGGTCCGGTGCAGGTTCAAGGTTTTCCGACGCCATTAAATTGTTAATTAACACAGTTTTGGTATTCAAAGAAAGAGTATGAAACTTAATTTATCACTTTTCATTAGTTTTTTTTTTTTGAGGGATGTATTATCACGTATTGCTTGAGTTGTACTGGAACTGTTTCTAAATTTGCCAGGACATTTTATTGAAATATCCAATAGGTACCTGTGTGTCATTTGAGTTTAATGTCAAACAATCTGCATTTGGTGTAGTAGGTTAAGCGTTTATTTGTCAGGTATTGCATCAATTTTAATTGCAAATTTTCCCTTCTAAATCTTATTGCCATTGTTTTTGTTTCTTTTTGAACACATGCGCTAGTTACTGCTTAAGTGTGTTATAACAAATACATAATCAACTCTTAATCTGTTTACGAACAATTCTTAGATTTTCCTATAATAATTTCAAGAGTGTTTTCCCAAACAAAAAAAAAAATATACAAACATATATTTGCAAAAATTTGCTACCTGCGCAATAATTTTTTGTTGTTGTTTAGCAGCCAAGTTCTAGAGTGACCCTGAGGTTAATTAACAGACTTTATAGAGAAGAAGATTTTCACAATTTTAAGCCAATAAATTTACATGTTTTTTTTTTTTTGAAATTTCATTTTTCATTTGATTTACATTCCGCTAAAAACTAAATATCATGGCCTCCAGTGTCTTCTTTACTAGTCATTGTTTAACTTAGTTAACCTTAACATTGTTTTTTAAGCTTATCCAAAAAAAAAAGTTTTTTTTTTCTTGAAAATCAAAGAATTTATGTTCTTTTTTATCTCTTCCATGATTTTTCTATTTGACCCTTATTTCAAGCTCATTGTTTTAAAGAAACATGTTAAACACAATACAATAAAATTTGATTTATAAGATTTAATTTTGTTGTTATATAATTGTAAATACTACTTTTTTAAGAATAATAGGAAATAAAATTAAGATCAAGGTCATATTTTAAAATTAAAAACATTCGCCCATAATCATAATTAGCGAGTGATTTAGAAAAATTAAAAACCTTTTATTAGTTTATTATTATATTCAAAAAGTAAGTATGTTTTAACTTAGCGAAATATCACGTGAAATTCTGTTTCATATGGCGAAAAAAAGTACCCTGAAAGTTACAGCCCTCATTATTAAGTACATTCCCAAAGCGTGGAAATATATTGCAAACAATATACATATACGTAAACATAATATGGTTTTCTTAAAAATTCTATAGCTCTGCCGCATTTTGTGCTATTACATTGTACTTAGTTTCGATTTGGTCAGAATAAAACAATCTTCAAATCTTCAAATCCGCTCATACCGGCGTAAGTGAAACTTGTACTGGTGAGTTGCTACGTTTCACTGAAATATATTTTTCCCCAAAATTAAATTTATTTTGATCCTATCTCCGAAATAATCAACTGTACAAAAAAAATTTCAATGGAATATATGTTGGAAACTGAATTTCCTAAAAAATGTTGTTAGTATATGTTTGATTCTCACTCTAAGCCAGGCGCAGGCGATGTGTAGCCGTCAGCCACGACGTTTGCCGACTAGTTTTCGGCTATTTTTAAATTTTGCATATACACAGTCGACAATTTACATGTACACAACACGAACAATCAAAATATACAACAACAAGGGCACAACAGTCATTTGTACCGATCAGCGTTGCCAGAAGCTTTCCGAAGAAAATCATTAATTGGCGAAATAAAAATCATATTTTGATATAAAAAATCATCATAAATATTTTATTCCAAAATATTATTCAAAGCAAAGAAAAATAATGAAACTTTTTTATAAAACTATAATAACGTGGCAAAGTCACTTCCACCGCGAAAATGATCAAATTCATGCACAAAATTATAAAGAAGTTAGGCAAAGATAGCTCATATTAAAAACATGCTAATATCAGCAAAAAAGCTTTAAATTGATTAATATCACTAAAATGAAATATTTTATGATATTTTCTTCGCGCGCTTAAAGTTCGCTTTATGACTATAAGGTATCTATAAAATATAATAATATAGCGTTCTTTATATATTGTTTAAAGTTCCCGTTATGCAAAATAAACAAAGAAATCTTTCTAATTTCCAACAACATTTACATTAGTAAAATAGGGTACATTTTCGTTTTTTCTATTTTAACTTAGAAATGAGATATTTCATCGCGGTAAAAAGTACCATATGTTTGAATCAGGACTTTAAAGTACCTTCATACCAAATTTCATGAAAATCCATTCAGTGGTTTTTGCGTGAAGCGTGTTCGGACAGACAGACAGACACACAAAAATTCCAAAATTTGGTGTTTTGTTCTCTACATCGATTACTGTTTACGCCACCATAAAAATTTTCAAAAAATATTTCATGTACAGACACGCCCCTTTTACAGTTTTATTACCCAGCAAAAACTAGTGCTTCGCGATAAGCAGGTTTGTAAAGGAGAGTTTTGTTGGTGTAGCTTACAAACATGCTTACGTATTGCATGATATTTGTTCGCGATGTCCCACTTTGGAGCATTTCTTGTTAAACGCTTATTTCAGCGCATTGAGTATATAATAAAATCATACTATTGTTTTGTCTTTTTAGGTTCGTAACTCATCCTCATCCTTCGTAAAATGTATATTTTTATAATCTCTGCCTTACAGTAGCGCTTCCTTGAATGCACCACTGTAAGTGAATATGCAAAAATTAGTTTTTTATGTGGACGAAAAAGAAAAATATAAGAAGCTTAAGCATTTCTTGCCATACATTATTGCTTATATTCAGGCAATACATTTGTCGCTGCTGTGAAGCGCATTTGTATAACATGAAAAATTTTTACTGCTTCCAAAATTTCGATTATTTTTTGCTGGGTATATGTATAGATTACATTATTCTACATCTTCATGAGTTTCCAAAAACTTTTAAATGTTAAAAAATTTCCTCTGAAAAATTAACTTAATAAAATATGTAACGAAAAAACAAGTTCCGAAAAGTGTAGGGTTTTCTTATGTCAAATAAATGTTTTTTTGCTATGTTTTACTAAAACTGCATCATCACAATGTGATTTGATATTTTTGACGCAGCCAAAAACTATAGAAATCAATGAAACATATATCTTTATACAGCGGTGGAAGAAATAATAGGGACACATACAATTTTCCGTATTTTCTTAAATATTTATAAGCTTTTGCATAAATAAAATTAAATATACAAATTAAATTCGTCCATGTAAAAAATACAAAAAAGTACAATCCTGCTGCATTCGGAAATTTATGTAATTCAAAAATATATGTATATGTACCTGGAAAAAATATTAGGGACATTTTATATATTACAGAACAAAATTATATTTTACTATTTAAACCTAATATTATTCCAATATTTGGTAGAAGCTCCTCTTTGAATACTTGCTGACAACGTCACATCGTTGAACTCAGAAGATTGGCGCAGATATCCGTAGAATTGGAGTACTAAGGTTACTGAATTGTTTATTTGCAAGTTTTTACGTTCTAACGTTTTATTTTTTAGAGCTCTACAGAGGCGCTCCATGGGATTCGAGTGTGGTGATTGGGACTGTCACTCCATAAAATTTTAGCTCACAAAAGTTTATGAGACGTTATTGTGAAAAAAGAAATTACCCCTATTATTTCTTCACCACTGTATATCTTTATAAAAAAATTGCGAAGAATAATTAAGCAGGGTACACACTATCGAACACGAATGACAGTTTTGCTTGCTAGATAGTGTGGGCACTAATTTCGTCATTCAACAGTCAATTACAAAAAAAATTATAATTGATTGACAAGTCAGCGGCCATATTGGTTTTTGACTGATAGTGTGTACCAAACAGTGCCAGTCAAGAGTTTTATTTGTAGCATAAAAATTACAAATTGCTATTAACAGTGATTTGTTAAAAGCATTTCTCTGGTACTATGATATGGAATGTTGTCTTGGGATATAACAGGATTAGGGGGTAACTCGTGATGTTAAAACATAAGCATCTCAGGAGTTGCTATATATTATGAAAAACGAAATGCATCAATTTTTCTTACTTTCTATGTTTTCTAGTAAATTATTTTCTTGAATGGCTTTTAACACCCAACATTAATGTAGGTTTGTTAGTCAAACCCGTCATTAAAAGCTGATGAATTTTTGACCATCACTCAAGTTCGATAATATGTACACCGCTTTAAATATTCAAAGTCGCTAAAAAAAGTGATAATTTTAGAAGAACTAACTAAATTCGGAGAACAGAGAAATATTATTATCCGAAATTCAAAATACTTTAGTCAGAGAAAGTTCACGCGCAGCAAAATAACATACCATAAACTTTTATGTTAAAAACTATGGAAAATTATGAATTAATTGATCTAAATAACTCAAATAACCATTTAAAATATTTAAAAGCAAGTATGAAAAATCATCATTTGGGTGAATGAAAAATCATCATTTGGGAAAGAAAATCATCATATCATGTTTTGCTTTAAAAATCATCAAAAATATGATAAAATCATCATTCTGGCAACGCTGGTACCGATCAACAATGCCATTAAACACTAACACTCTTAAACAACAAATTTGTTCTCATTTATTTAGTTTTCTCTTTGCCTTACGCTGCTCTAAACGTACATTTTGTGTGTGTGTGTGTTTTTTTTACCAATGTAACTAATAGAAATATAAGAGGTAGGATTCATATTATAGTTTCAGCTTCATTCAATGGATCCTGAAAAACATTATATTTTTCGATTTTTTTTGCATTTTTGTGTATTGAGCGTTACATTTGCTTTCACGGTTGTTCGGTGAATGATTTTTGAGAAACAAATACACAACAGAAATAAGTATAGGGTTTGAAAGCACTATGCATCTACTCTCTAAAAACATAAAATTATAATAATCGCAGGGCGTAATTAAAAGTTATAGCCACCTTTTCAATTTTTACTTGATCTCGCATGGAAAAATAAATAATTGTTATCTTTTAAAAGTATCGAAAGCGAAAAGTAGGCTAACTCTTCTTTCAAATAAAACTAATTTTAATACAATCTACCTACAATTTCAAAAGTTATGACAATTTCAAATAATTTTAAAATTTTCATATAGCTTAAATATGAAGAAAGTTACAAGAAATTATATAAAAGAGTTTTGAAACAATTTTTGTAATTTTTCCTAAATTAAACGCATCATTATTTGGGAACCACTGGAACTACTCCTCTTATTTCTTTGGTGAAATTTTAGTTAAACAAGACTTAAATACCATAACAAGCTTCGTTAGATTCGGAGGGGTTCTGCGTATATCGAATAGTGGCTGCGCAGATTTAAAATTTTTCACTAGGCAGGAAACCTATACTCTGCGAAGCCATTATTCGACATTCGCATGGACATTACTTCCTTTTTGAAGTGGAAGTAATGTCCGCGGACGTTATCTTCTTGGATATTACACCAGTACATGTACATAATAATAATAATACACCAATTGATGTACATAATTCGTGGTATCATATATGAATATCATATAAATTATAAACGAAATGATAAAGTTTTAAGAGCATATTTTTTAAATTTATTTAGCATATTTTTAAGCTTTTAGTGCATATTTAATTCGCATATAGCACATTTTTTATGGCATATTTCCGGTTTCCCTGGTTATAAGCATAGGCATCAGAAAACTTTGTGTTGTAGCTGGCTGATCCAGCCAAGATTTAAGCACGTGCCACTTGCATGATAGTCCGCGCGCCAACCACTGCAGCCACAACAGCTTTAAACTTTACTTTAGCTATAGACTTACAACCTTATTCATAACAAATTTTTTGATTAATAAGAGGCTTATAAAAGAGATTTTTGTATGAAAATTTGTTTTATTAGTTGGTCTTAAGTCAGAAATATTTTTTATGAATTAAGGTATAAATAAATACACATAGTATATAAAATGAATTTCATTTTCGGCACTGTTCTGTAAACTGAATCCGAGTAAATTTCTCGTTTTCCAAAAATAAATTATGCCACCATTGATGTATTTTAAATCATATATAGTAAACTAATTTCGGATATGATATTTTAATCTCAAAAGAATAGAAAACTACAAAAAAGTCTGAAAAAATTTTGCTATTAGTGGATTTAATTTTTCAAAATCGAGCATTTTTAAATCGAGTCGATTAAACAGAACAGGCAGGTTTTTAATTCAACATGATTTAAATAGCTATTTAATATAAAACTTATTTGAAATTGAAGTTATTGTAATGTTCATTTAAAATGAAATGTAACGCTTATAACAAAGTTGTTTAACAGTGAAAACTTTAAAATCAAAGAGATTTAATTTTATATTAATAATTTTTCATTTTAAATTAATATGAAAGAATTGTCATTTTAAGCCAGCAGCAGCAAATTTTTGTTGGTAATTGTTACATGTATCAACAAATTGTAACTACATTCAGATAATGAGAAAAATGCGTACTAAGTTTATTGAGAACTAGGTAGTAGTTTGAATTTAAAGCATAGTAATAAGATAAATAAGTACCACTCATTACTTTGTAACCCATCAATAATGTACTACCGATTAGAAAATTTACAAAAGCTTTTGCTGGGATAATTTGAATTTGAATTTTCTGCTAACAGAATTACATATTGTCTTTATCTAATTCTATTTTGTGATTTTCCGTTTTAGTTAAAATGATATATAAACAATTTTTAATTTTTATTGTTTTTCTCTTTGTTTTTACGAGTATTATTAATGAACATCTTTTATTGTTTCTTTATATTTTATATTTTTCATTTCATATTTTTGTGTTAAACAAAAAACATAAATTATAATGATGGTATAACATGGACATGAGCTTGAACATGGAATGCGAGCTACAAAACACTACTAGAAACCGCTCGAAAAAACTCTTTGGTTAAATGGTCAATGCTTTTAACCAGCAACTAACGATGAATGCTTTGGATGGATGATGATGATTTTCAATGTGTGTAAATGATTGAAGAAGATCATGTTAAATGCCGGTCATTTCATGTTCAAACATTTCTGGTCATTATGGTTTTTTCTCCTCTACTTATTTTAATGCAAATTTATCATTTTTATTTGAAGTTTTTCTTTTCGTTTTGCACTGAAAAATGCACAATTTTATAATAATTTTTTTTTCATTTTATATGATAAAAACAAATTTTATTTTCTGCCAGTATGTTATTGGGTTAAATGTTTTAAAATTTAAAGTGTTTTATAAAAAAAACAGCAATAAAATGAAACCATCCACTAATACATCATCATGCTTGTGGCATTTAAATCAAATTTGTTCAACTTTTATGAAATATTTGAGTCCATTTAGTTTTAAATAAACAAATAGCAGTATTCATTAAGTTTGTTTTTGTTATTGTGTCTTTTTAATAGGAAAAACTTAAAAACTAATGAACAAATTGTTTGGTTTATAAACAAAATTTTTTTTTACTAACTGTGCATAAATTTTATTTTTTAAAGCAACCATTTTTCAATTTTAATTAATGTTTTAAAACTGTTGGCAGTTATTCGATTTGTCCTATAAATTTTTTAAAGCTTAAATTTAATGCAAATAAAAATATTGTAATTCAATTTAATTGTCTTCGAAAGCTAATTTAATTTTTATAACAATAATTTTAGTTTTGTAACGTGCTTTTTCCCAAATTAATATTTTACTTTTTAAGTAAAATATTAAACTTTTATTAAAATACATTAGTGGAGTTCACGCAACATGCGGTAACTGTTTACTCGTTAAATTGGTAAATTTTCCCATATATTTTTCTGTCAAAAATTTTCTTAAAATAAATTTTACAGCAATAAAATATATGGAAAATTCTACCAATTTAACGAGTAACCAGTTACCGAATGTTGCAGAACTCTACCATTGAAATTGATTATGAAGGAATATTAGCTAGTTTCTACGCACATTTCATTGGGGCTATAATATTTTTTTTGGGCTGTTGAATAATCCCATACCCAGTGCAAATTTTAGGAACTAATTTTTATGGAACTGCTTTTTTGGTGCTCTCAAAATATCGATATAGCTGTTTTTAGACTATTATACAAGCTGTTCGTTCGACTGCTGCACGAAATGTAACCCTGATACAATGTGTTGTTATTGCTTTTTTTAAAAATTTCAATAAACTCATTAGATTAGGGTTGCATTTTCTACAGAAGTCGAACGACTTGTAAGATAGTGTAAAACAGTCATAAGTAGGTATTTTCGACATCACAGGATGTAATTACTATATGTGCCCGTCCACAGGAAAAGGTACGAAATCTTCACTTGGTTTAATTTTCAGGAGAGCCGATCTACTAAAAAAGGTAGAAAAATTATTTTTTCTTATTTTAAGGGAATCCGATTCTCTGGTTCTCCTTCTGACTAGACGGAATAGTCTATATATTAGAATCGATATATTTTATACCGAAACATTGAAAAAACAAGACAGGAGTCTGTCCAGGGGAAAAGAACCAAATCTTCACCTTGATTCCTCCCCAAATAAAGCATAACTCTGTCATTTGCGAGCCGGTTTTCAAAGTTCTTTTTTTTTTGTTCGAAAGGGTTTGCCTGCAGAGTGGTCCCATAATTTTTTTTTTTTTGAAAATCGGAAGGGGGAAATTTGCTCCCCTCATGCATAACTCTGTCATTTGTAAACCGATTTTAAACTTTCTTTTTTTGTTCGAAAAGATTTGCTAACAGTTTTGATCCCATAATTTGTTTCGAAAATCGGAGAGGGAAATTTATCCCCCTCCCTATATGCGCAACTCTGTCATTTGCGAACCGATTTTCAAATTTATTTTTTGTTTGAAAGAGTTTGCCTGCAGTTTCGTCCCATATTTTTTTTAATCGGATGGAGAAATTTGCTACTCCCAATGCATAACTCTGTCATTTGTTAACCGATTTTAAAAATTCTTTTTTGTTTGAAAGGTTTAGTTTGCAGTTTGGTTCCACTATTTTTTATTTTTTTTTAAATCGGTTGGGAAATTTGCTTCCACATGCCCCCCCCCACCATTCCAACGTACAACTCTGTTATATGTAATTCTATTTTCAAAAAAAAAGTTTTTTTTTGGTTTCAAAGGGTTTTTTTTACAATTTGTCCGATGATTTACAAGAACTTTATGATGATTATTTTGCCGGAGGGGAATTATCAGATAGTGATTTGGACGATTCGGACCAGAATGAAGTAGTTGTAGGTCCCATTGAAGAAAGGCCACCCAAGTCCTACCAGGTGAAAAGTGTCCGTTTTAAATTTTTTTCGTTAATTGCTCACCAAGGCCTACCTTCCCACTAAAAAACTTGCTTCCAATAAAGCAGGTTTCTACTATTATGGAATAAAAGTAGCGCTAACAAATCTGCTGATATCGCTGCTGATTTTTATATGGCGAGTTCCCGGATTGGAGTACTACATTTTTGCTCACAAAAGCGATTTTAAAGCGCTGAAAATCATCAACATTTTCAACACTAGAACTGAAAATATATGAAAAAAATGGTTCGATGTGGATTGGCGTCGTTAACGCCATTTTGAATTTTTCTTATTTCGTTTCTTTATTTATTTTTATTAATTTCATATTTTTACTCAATGTTTGTTATTTTAACTTCAACTAGTATCGAACTAAGAACCTTCAGGTTTGAAGTCCAACGTACCAGTCACTCTACCAAAACCACTGTTGCAAAACGGCACCACGAAACTCAAACAAAATTACTCATCATTCTCGCCTATAAACCTGCTTTGGATCAGCGCTATAAAATCAGCATTTTTATATAGCTTGTATTTGAAGCTTTTGTATAAGTAAAAAACAAATACTTTTCTCGCTTCAAAACCTGCATTGTTGTGACGCTATGAAATCAGCTTCTGAACAAGCTCATATTTTAAAGCGAATTATGAAGCGCTTTATTTCTTTAGTGCTTCAGAAAACATGAAAGTTTTTTACTGGGTGTATACCAAATTTCAGGTCTCTAGCTATATTCGAAGTGCCCAATAATATTGATGAGTCAGTGAGTGTCAGTGAATAGGTATTAAAATATGCACTTTTTACACCTTCATATCTCGGGAAAACATTCAATCTACGCCTATCAAATAACCTTTATAGGGAGACCTTATTTTTAAAGTTTCATTCTTTTATGATTAAGTGGAGCAAAGTTATGAGGGGGTAAAAACTACAAACTTTGAACTCGTTTTTCTCAAAATTAGGTTTTTCATAACCATCAATTTAAAAATTCATAACTTCCAAACGAAAAGTGATAGAAAAATTCTAAAAATACCCACATGCTCAGCAAGAAGCTTTCGGTATAGAAAGCATAAAAACTCAATTTTGACCTGGGTGAAGATTTGGTCCCTTTTCATGTGGACGGTCACATATGATGTCTTCGAGGTACCCTGATAAGCCTAACTCGATGGACGGCCTGCAATACAAAATTCGCCACATTATCGCTAATAGACGGCCTCCATTGATGGAAAAAGTAGTCGAAAATCAGGCTTGCTGGTTGGACTTTTTTCAATCCAACCAAGATGGTCATATGAAGGAAATCATATTTAAATAAAAATGGCAAACAATTGTGTTTTGTATAAAATTAAATTCATTGCAATTAACACCATTTATCTGTGTTTGATTTCAATTTGAAGCTCTATACCTCTATAAAAGAAATCAAGCCACTATAAGCAGTGAAGATACATTATTGTCAGATGGTTATTTACAACCATATTATGGTTTTGACAAACAATGTATGATTATAGCAAACAAACTATTGTTAGTTTTTTATATTTTTTAAATTGATTTGATTCAATAAATAAAATAAGTAAAAAAAATGTTAAGTGTATGGTTTTATTGTAAGGAAATATAATAATGATGCTGATAATGTACTAAAAGCAAAATAATAATTAGGTAGTACTAGGTATTAATCACCACAATACTCTCCTCACCAATATAGGGCATTGATCAGACTAAAATAAAACTGTGGTGCATTGTTGACTATAGATAGTCTGATCAATGCCCTATATTGATGAGGAGAGTGGTGTGGTGATTGATACCTGGTAGAACCTAATTATTTTTTTTTTTGCTTTTAGTGCATTATCTGCATTATTATTATCAGGGCTCGGACTTTCATGCAAATGCATGTTTTTTGTGGTGATAGATAAAGAGGTATTGACTAATTATCTATGCGAATCATCAAACTTTAAGTAGTTTGGTATCGATTTGTAGTTGCATATTTTTGCATATTTTGGTGGTAAGTGCATATTTTGGCAAAAAATAACAATTTTTAATGCATATTTTTTAATTTTTGAAAAAATAAATTAATAGGCCGATTATGGATGGCAACTGCGCGAGCCTCAGTTTGGTTGCCAGCAGCTGCAAATACACTAATGGCAACTGGCAACTGAGATTTGTCAATTTCAGTTGCTATTTAGTGCCTTTTTGGCAACCATTAATTTTCAGTTGGCAACCGGCAACGCAACTTAAGTTCGGTTGCATTATATAATATACAAAATTATGTTTGTTTTATGTTTTTTCTCTAATAATAAAACATTAAAAAAATATGTTCATATTATTTTAGTTTTGGTACTTTGTTCTTAGGTAAATGCATATTTTCGCGCATATTTTTAATTTGTATGTGCCTTTGTTAAGCGCTTAAAATTAGTTTTTAGTTGCATGAAAGTTTCGTTACATAAGCCCCATTTTCATTCCGCCTTTGATTTGAAAATTTCCTCATATTTCACCCATTACATTCCAAAAGTTTGAAACACATACATCAAATGTAATTACGAATCAAATTAGCAATAAAGTGTAAAATATGCTAAACAGTTTGATACCAGATTTTATATCATCATTATGACAGCAAATAATTCTCCAATTGCATTTAAAAATTGCTTATAGTTTTAAATTTCATACAATCATTGCTGAGTTTCTAAACTAATGATCTCATCTGATTTTTGTATTTCCTGACCTCATAACTAATACTCATATTGATGCAGATAATCGTACAAATATGTAAATTGTAATTAGTTATTTTAATATTTCCTTTTACAAAATAAAATGATGAAATACATCAGTTAAATAAAACTGATCATTGAGTGGTCAACAGAAAAAATAAATAAATAAAAGTATATGTAAAAAAAATCAACAAATAATGCCAACGTTGTAATATTCCTCAATTAAATAGCTGTTAGTTTTCCACACGAACCAGGGATTTTAAATCATTCAGTCAGCCACTCACACCGCTAGCCAGTCTTTGATTCGTTTGCTCGAGCATTGTTTTAGCAAAATAATCATGTTATTCATGCATTTAGGGTAAATTCCCTTGATTAACACTTTAATTGTTTATTAGCGTGAGATGAAAGCCTAAAGGCATAAATTCAATTCCATACAAAGCTAAACATATTTCTGGATGTACCAATAAGATTACAAACATATGCACTCATACAGCCATTCAAAGAAGCAAAGAAGTTGAGAGGAAGAAGAAACCATTTACAGCACATGTACAACAACCCAGTACACAAAAATCAAGTTTCCGGCCTCTTTACTGATGCAGTTTTGAGGAATCCAATTTGAAGATCAAGACTTTTGGAGGAGCTCGAAACGTTTAGCTGCTTCAGTATAACCTTATAGTCGTTAATCGGAATTAAAGGAGAGTTTGTGAAGTGTTCCACTGCGCCAGCATGCTTGTGCCATTTATTATGGTTTCTTGGAAATTCAAACAAAAGCTAAAATTTTGGTTTTTTGCTGTTTTGGAAGATGATATGCAATTTTTTTTTCTTTAAATGCTCCTTTTTATGGAATAAGTAAATAAAGGAAGTGATTTGGAAAACTTGTCTATAATATTACAGATTTTTTTTTGGACTAAGGAGCCATATTTTTTGTTTGTTGGGCTATACTTTATTCCACTAATAACAACGTCTGCTTTCTGACCAGCAAATTCACACTCAATACAACACACTCTTGGTTTTATATAAAGAATTTTGTTAGGGAAAGTATTTAGGGCTTTATGGAGTCCTAAGAAATTTATTTTATATTCCAAAATGCCAGTTGTTAAGTCCACAGAAAAAAGTAAAATATAAGGCTCAATTACGAAACCGTAGATTTCATAAAAAAAATTATTTGATTCTCAACCAATCACGAACGTTGTAGTATTACTTCAACAAAGAGTACACGGTGGGGCTCACTTCGAAATGGATAATGCAATAAGTATAACATGTACATACCAAAGAAAATTTTATATTTAATCTGAGAAGATGAACTTCCCATATTGTTCAGGAGCGGAGCTGTGAAGTCCCAAAAGGCATTATACAATTTTTCAAACCCTTGTCATATTCTTTTTTAGTTTCTTGCTCGATTAGAAGATTTTTCTGTGTCCCTACAGCCCATCAAACACTTATCTTTTATAGTTAGTGAGGTATACTCGTTTGAACATGAAAATTTCTTAATTTTTACAAACCTTGGTCCAGTATTTTTAACATATCAGATCCAAATAATAGCCGATTGTTACAATTGTTTCTTTGTTGGTTAAACAAAATTTTAAGTTGGTAAAAAGTTGTGTCAAGTTGTTTGTTGGATTTGGACGGTTTCGAATTCAACCTGTTCTGCAGTAAAGTTCTCTATTTAGCCCATATACTCTAAAATCCCAAAACTTGGATTGAAAAACAAAATCTAGTTGCAAGAACTCGTATGTGTATCCATTTGTTTGCCACAGCATTTTATGGGCTTTGCACCAATTGGGCACTTTATGCGCAAAACCAGAATTTTTTTTATTTATAATTCTTAGAACTTTCTTAGGAATTCTGCGAAACTCAGAAGCAAATCCTGGTTTTATTTGCTTAGTACGTGTATTCCTATATAACTGTAAGACTTCATTCGGAACACTGGACAACACGAAAAAAAATTACTGGGTTCTGACAACCGCTTCTGGTAGAGGAGATTAAACAAGCCCCACTAAGTAATTTTTCACGAATATTTTCACTGTTACAGCGTGCTTCATAACCAAAGTTATAGAGAACTACGTAGAAAAAATTAGAAAAAAATTAGCAGAATTTTTAAAATGAAAATAATTATTTCTTAAAATTAAGGTAAATTTTAATATATGCGTATGTGCTTTGGTCCACTTTCATGTCCATTGAGAGCCAAAAGTAATAAAATGTTTAACTCCCGACCAAAAAAAGGGATGTTATAAGTTTGTAGTGTGTGTCTGTGTATCTGTGTGGATGTACGAGTCCACGTACAGACCAAACTGCTGAACCGATTTTGATTTAGTTTTTTCCTGTTTGAAAGGTGACTTGATCGAGTGTGTTTTTAGCTATGTTTGAAGAAAATTGGTCCAGCCGTTTAGAAGATATCACATCTTTTCGAGATATTGACAGTTTTTTAAGTAAACTCCACTTTTAAATACATGGTATCTCCACAACTGAAGGAGTTAAAAATTCAAAAATGGATATACACTAATTTAATATATGTATATAAAAAATTCGTCCCAAAGTTTTTCGACATCGAAGATGATGAGGTCCACCCGGTGGTTGATTTGAGTTGGATATATAATGAAAAATGTTCTTATAACTCGTTCGAGAATAGCATTTATAAGTTATCTATATAATAGTGTTGTCATTCGAATAACAATTATTCGAACAACTTATTTTCATTTTTGTTTGAATGAACAAAAATGTTCAATTTAGAATAAAAAATTATTCGAACAGTTTTGCCGAATATTCGAACAACTTTTTTTAAACTACTTTTTATAAAAATTTGTTTACATTTGCGAAAGTAAAACAGCGTTTTAAATTAATTACTTTTTTAAGTTGTTGGATATGTTAAGTAACGAAATTACACCAAATTGTAAATCGATGGCTTAGTATAAAAAAGGCGTATCTAGATTTTTTCGAAATCGTCTTTTTAAAGTTTTCTGGTTGCCAACTTCTAAATACACCCTCCCTAAAGGGCTAAGTAAACTACTGCTGAAAATATCGGTTTTATGGCCACTTAAAAATTATTTTTGTCTATAAGTGTTCTAGTTTTTATTCGGTTTTTTTTCTTCTCCTGTAAAATAACGAAAATTCGAGTTACGCCTTTTTTATATTAAGTCATCGAAATACTTGTGTTAGGGGTTGTTGAGATATTACGTAACTCCGTTAAAGATTTCGTTTTAAATTACAACATTATCTTATGGCGTTTTCTTTTCTGAGTAATATGCTGCATTTATTTTACCTTTTACATATCTTTATGTTCTTTTCTGAAAAACATGTGCTATTTTAAAAGTGTAACGCGTTTTTTTCTTATGATGTTGCACTTAAAAAGAAAAATATGTTACATGTTCAACACCCATTTTAATAAAAATGGCATTAGTGCAGCACTACATTAACAGCTGGTTTTGTTATTGTTTCTGAAATAAATAAACTATTGTTCTTTTGTAAACGTCAAATATGCAACACTTCTTAAAAATCAGGGGAGCATTTAAAAATGTTGCCCAATCACATGTAACACATATGGTAGTACACTTTTGCTTTCGAAAAGAAAACACCATTAGTTTTGAAGTATGTATTTTGAGGAAGACAATTAGAAAAACCAAATTGTTTTCAAAAAGTATTCTAAAGCTTACAAATGTCACGGATCAACTATTTTTCCACTCTTGCGGCATTTTCGTAAAGTACAAAATATGCAAATTAAAAGTCTTAGTGAAGATCTAAACATAAGTGACAAAAATAGCTTGGGCCCGCCGAATGACAAAATATATAAAAAAAATTTATCTTAATTCAATCGAAGAAATAATATGAAGGAAGGCGTTTGGCTGAAGATAGAATGTCTGTTAACGCCTTTAAAACTATCCTAGAGGAAATAGAACCTGTAACAAGACAAGTTACGTGACTGGTTCCCAAGCACTAGCAACCTCTTCGAGTTCCGGAATTTTATATGCAAGGCCTCGGTAGCTTTTAAATGACTGTGTCATTGGAGGGGGTCAATTGACATAAGTAAGATACTCAGTGATAGGTTTTAGACTTAAACTTCAGGTACTTATCTTGTGATGATTCCCTTTTACTAGTTAAATTACTGTACTTTAAACGACTCAGGATAATTTTTTTACCATTCCCATTTCCACCAGTTATAGGACAAGTACGTACAAGACAATTGATACAACATTTACCGCAGGAAAGTGATAGAATATATTCGAATAAAAGTTTTAAATTATTCGGCTATTCGAACAAGAAAAAAATTAAGAAATTTTATTCGAGCGATTATAAAACCCGAATAATTAACGAAATTATTATAATTAATACAATTTATTGTGCTGCAGTTTATGCTCACATTATACAGCCAATTTTGACAAAACTTTATACTATTTTAAAGATATTTCTTGGCACATATGAACAAATTATATTTTGTTACAATCTGTTCAGTGTTTTGGGAGCTATAACCGTCTAAAGTAGCTACTAATATATGCAAATATAATACACATATTGAAGTACGTGTGTTTGTAGATTTTCCCTTTGCAAAGATAATAACAATACAACATTGTTTCTCTGCCTTGGTGATATTGTGGGCAAGGCTTAAGACTAAACGGGACGAGAGTTCAATAAATTGAATTAGCTTTTTTTTTGGAAGGATTTTGTCTTTGTATTTTAGTGTGTGTTTTTTAATTAGGAAAGCTACTATATATTAATAATTAATTATATTTGGATAATTGAAATTAAGTTTAAGCTAACTATTTCGCAACTAGTTCTGACTGAGACTTGAATTAATTTCCAATAGAAAAAACTAACTATTTTAACATTGCGATGTCCTAGGCAGTAGTAGTCAATTGTCCCACTCTGCACTACTTTTCAACTAACTTAAAGTTGACCTTATTCAAGTCAACTGGTAGCTAGTATAATTGCAACAAGATGCTGCTGGGGTTCGAACTATGTATCACACGTTTTATAGTCAACGCGCTGACCACCCAGCTAAGGTACCATTTAAAATAATAACACCACACAGTTAATATAAACTTGAAATGAGTTTCAAAATAGCTGAGAGTAAAGCTGTTGGCTCTCACCAAATCCGATTATGTACTCAACTTAAGAATTGATTTTCTGGATTACATTGTAGTTAGCTTTTAGTTAGTCTAAGAAAAGTTAACTATAAGTTGATTATTTTTGTAGTCGACTAGTGATTTTCCGACAGGGTATTTACATCTCCTATATTATAGTAGATCTAAGTGAATAGAAGATGCAAGGTTGCTAGAAAAGTTTTGTTAGATGCGTTAACAATCTAAATAGTTTTGATCGAGCGTTGCGTTGAGCTAGCTTAAATATTCTCATTTTATAAGTATCATTTTAGCAGAGATCATATTAAAAAAGTACCTTTTGAATAAAAATATATATACATACCTTCTCGCAAAACAAAACAAAAATCTTTTTGAAATCTACATTTGTAAAAAAGAATCCGTTTAAAAAAACTATGAAAAAGTTCCCAATTATATTCCCGGGATTTCGAAAAATGTATTCCCTATTTATTGTACAGTATTTTAAGCTTCTGTTGTGCTTGTTTTTGTATTCCTCTTGTTATTGTAGTTCGTTGGTAATGTAGATTAACTTGATGTTAGTGTGCAGATTTATAAAAAAGGCAGTTCCATGAACTTCAATGCCGTTCAACAACCATATTGGCCATTAACAAAGAAAGTTTACGGTTACACGGAATTAAAGTTTACTTAAGCGAAAGACAAATTATATTAATGGTTATTGAGCGATTAGAAAAAAATGGCTATCACGTGCTATAATCAAATCTCTAATCAATAATGTTATGAATATAATTCGAAATTTTTTCAGTTACGCTGACTTTTACATAAAACTATATGACTAGTGAAAATTGTCATCAGCAATAACTTAGAAAAATATATTTAGATACACAAACGTCATAAGCTCTTAGATAAATATTATTTAAAATAACAGATACTGCTACGTGCCTCATTCCATCGTTGTATTTGCACAAGTATTTAAGTATAATGAAAACAGTTTTCAAACTAAAGTTTCAACTTGATGTCACATACTTTTCAGTGTCATCAACAAATATGCTAATTTTAGTTTTGACTATAGACAACTTTATGAACAAACAATCAAACGAAATAAATGAACATCTATGGATATGACAAGAAAATGATTAACTCATCTGGGATAAATACTCCTTGTATGAGTAGCTTTGTATGTTTAGAGTATTTTGAACGACCCACCGCAGTCTGGAAGCAAAATGTGAGAATTGAAAAACTGTTGCTGCCAAACCACTAAAAATCGGCAATCGATTGGCAAGTCATCCATACAACTTTGTACAATTAATGACCCTCATCTATAGGTTGTGGCAGCTACTGAAACTGCAGTAAAATATATTTAAGCTAAAGCTTCTCCTCTTCCTACTGTATAGTACTTTGGTATTGCTAACTTAAATTTGACTGTGAATTTGCTGAAAATATTCTCATGCTTTGCTTTGATACATTATTACAACAAATTATCAAAGTATTTCAGTTAACAACCACATGTGTATGCATCTGTATTTTTTAAACTGCATCTGAAATTTATATTGTAAGCAGTCATGCCAACTTTTCGAATTAAAAACGCATAGGAGTATTTAGAAAAACGACTAAAAAAAGGTTTCATTAAAAAGAGGTAAATTATAAAATTCTTTTGACTTCGTCAGCGAGCTGTTGAAATTCCAGAACAGACACAGGCAGAAAAATAGAAAAAGTACAAAGCCAGTATCTTGCCAAAAAAGAACCACAAATTATTTCCCATGGAGTTTTACATAAAATTGCTGTACATACCTAATACTTGAAACGTAAGGTTTACACTAGGGATGTAACGAATACCGATACCGATACCGATACCGATATATCGGCGATACTTCAGATTTTCCGATACATCGGTATCGGCGATATTTTACTGTCGATACGACGATACTTAAAAAAAATTTTTCAGTTTTTTTTTTATTATTTATTTTTTTGTTAATTTTACCACGAACTAAATTCATTTCGTTATTTTTTAAATCTTATTAATATCAATTTTAAAAATAAATAATATTTTACGCTGTTATTTTGCAAAAACAATAATTTATTTATTGTTAATTTTACCATGAACTCAAATTCAATTCGTTGTTTTTTAAATCTTTGGATAATTTCTAATTAGTTTCACATTTGCTTGTCATTGCAAGAAGTTCTCTTTTTCCATTACCAATCACCGAATTTGAAGTGATGTTAGGACAAATTTCTTTTTCGGTGTTCTATAATGATTCCTCAAATAATTCTAGAAAAAAAAGCCGACTTCAGTATAAAGAGTAATATACTTGATGGCCTTCCATATAAACAATTTTGAAAATCGGTAAGCCAATGGAGGAATTGTGCTCTAATAAATATTTTGGGTGGAGGCGTGGAAGACTTGCCCCACAGATTTTCGTAGAAAAATTATGCGACCAAACTCTAGGCAAACCATTCCAAACAAAAAATAAATTTTGGAATTCGGCCCATAAATGGAGGAGCTATGCGATAATCAATATTTCTGGGGGAAGGGGAAATCCCGCACAGATTTTGGAGAACAAATTTGGTACCAACCTGAAGGGGGGTTTGCAGCAAATTTCACAACTGATTTTCGAAAAAAACTGTAGTCAAACCCTTTCAAATGAAAAACAATTTTGATAATCGGTTCCCAATGACAAAGTTATACATGGTTCCCCCTCCCATTTTCGAAAAGAATTATGGGGCTAAACTGCTAGCGAACCCTTGCAAACAACACAAGAATTTTGAAAAGCTGTTCACAAATGACATAGTTATGGATTGGTGGGGAGGGGGAGCAAACTTGCTTCTCCGATTTTCGAAAAAAAAATTGGGACCAGTTTTTGTCAAACCCTTTCAAACAAAACAAGAATTTTGAAAATCGGTTCACTAATGACAGCATGGGGGGAAGCGAATTTCCCCCTCCGATTTTCAAAAAAAAAAATTATGGGACCAAACTGCAGGCAAACCCTTTCCAGCAAAAAAAGAATTTTTAAAATCGCTTCACAAATGACAGAGTTATGCGTGTACAAACATAAAAAAGTAAAAAAAAAAACATACACACGAATTGATAACCTTCTTCTTTTTGGAAGTTGGTTAAAAAAGGATGAAAAATTACCCATTTTCAGAACTTGTTTCTTTTTATGCGAATTTAAACACAAAACTGTGTTTTCATGTAAATTTAAGTGAATAGATATAAACTTTTAGCAGACTTTTAATAATTAAGCTAATAAGTTATTTAGATGAATATTAGTTGATAAATGTCCTTTAAAAAAATCAAATTTTTAAAAAGCATGGCGAGTATTTTTTAAAATTATAAAGTAATTACAAATTTGTACTGGCTTTTCTACTAATGATCTGCATATTTTTAATATAGATTCTTTGAAAGCAATGAAAATGTAGTTCCTTAAAACTTACTTCCAATTTTATATACTGTATTAATATCTATTTTAAATATTAATAATCTCTTACACTGTAATGTTGCATAATAAAAAAATTGCCCTTCTTGAGTTTTGTTAATCTAAACTTGAACTGAATTTCAATATTCGTATCGGTATCGGAATCGGTATCGGCGATATTTATTTTTAAGTATCGGAATCGGTATCGGATCGGCAAAACGGCGTATCGTTACATCCCTAGTTTACACGATATCTCATACCGATTCTCTATAACAATGAGCAAAAAGGTGGGGGGCATGTAAAGAAATGGGAATAACTTTTAAACTTACAGAGATCCCATTGTCAAACTTTCGCAGTATAATGAGGACAGCCTGGGCTACTTTGGGTAAAAATATAAGAAAAATAAAACATGTCGAAGTTACAAAAATTCTAGTTTCAATTGGTCGTTTCCGGTTTTGAACATGACAATTTTTATTTATTAAATATTTTTTTTAAATTAGACGATTTCTTTATTTAATTTTTTTTCTTTTGATTTGATAGCTTTTAAGTTACCCTATTATTTGTAGCGGATTATTTGGCCCAGAAATTTCAATATCGCCATGACTAATTACGGCTTTCGCCTAAGGATATACAGAAAGTCGGAGTCAGTGATGCCAATTGTTTTGGTGCAAAAAGAACAATAAAACTTAAAAAAGGCACTAAATAGTACAATCTAGATGTAAAAGCAGCTTAATAAAGCATTAAGACACACTAAAAATGTGGAGTTTTAAACATCAAAAAGCACTAAAAATAGTGCTAAAAGCACTACGTTGGCACTAAGTTGGAGCCGCAAAACTCTCGAAGGCCAATAAACGAACAGTGGCCAGGTTGCATTTACAATGTAATTGCCAACGACGGGTGATGTTAAGACGCCCAGAGGTGCCTTAATTATTTTATTTATAGTTCAAAACATTAATTTAAAAAAATCAAAAACGGCAATACTTTCGCGCCCCATAACTCGACATACATATAATCTACTAGAGCTATAGTTATGCCAAATATCAAGGAATTTCATAAAAAATTTTTGGGTTGTCCGCTTCAAAAAGAATGACTCAAATGCTAGTTTTTCCTAGGGATGTGACCTAGAGTCGGAAAAATCGATTACTCAATAATCGATTTTCTTTTGTGTAGATATAAATCGATTTGTGCAAAATCGATTTAAAAATATATAATCGATTTTTTATCGATTTTTTCAGAGTAAATTTTTCAGTTTACTGACTAATTACTGTAAAAGTAAACAAACGGACCTATTTTAGAGACGTTTTGTGAGCTAGCCTTATTTGAGCACTTTTAAGATGAACTTTGTTTACAATACTTCGCAAAATTTAAATTTAATTCAGATAAAAGTGGCATATGCGCGAGCGGAAGAAAAGGATAAAATATTTTATCACAATAAAAGAACTGCAATAATGAGGGTTTCTAAAAAAAATTGTTCTGATGTTAATTTTTCCCTTGTTCCTTGGAATATTAATCATGCCAAATTCTTTCTGAATATAACGTTACGAACCTTCGCCTAATAATCAATTTGGATTCATGAAGTATTATTAATTGTACTAAATAAGCCATTGGTGTACCATTGTACTTTTAAAATCCGAAGTGTACCAAAAATGGTCAATTGTACCAACTTTCCCATCCCTGTTTTGGTCTGCTGTTTTCGACAGATTAGGTTTATTCAAAAAGGCCGAACTGCATATAGTTTTTGTATTGTTCGCCTTGACAACTAATTATATATTAGTCCGTACAGATGGCGCTGATTTTTTTATCGACTTTTACAGTAAACTTACTAATTTTTTTATCCATCGCACAGATGGCACTATTTACAAAAATCGATTAAAAATGGATAATTCTTATAATCGATTTATTAAAAATCGATGTTTACCTTTAATAAAATCGATTTAAAAAAACGACAATGAAAAAAAATAATCGATTAAAATAAAAATCGATTATTTATTTACTTGTCTAGTTTTGCCCGGAACGGTCTAAATCTAGTGCTAAAATGGCTAAGTTGGCATCACTGATTATGAATACCGATTTTTCAGTACGATGCAGTGTGAGCCAACTTGCCTTATACAAATTGTATTTGTATACTTTTAGATGTGGAAAAAATCCAAGTTAATCTGTTTATTACCTAAATGATTTGTACGTATGTATTTTTTAAATAATCATATATTCTTTCTATAAACACCACATTAGGCATGCAAATGCATGTCTCCCTTTGTCCACAAAATACTTTATCCTTGACAGGTATGACTATATATCCATGTGTGCGTACATGCGTACATACTTAGATAAGCAATTGGCTTTACGATCACAGTAATCAGGCTTTTAAAATGTGGCCAGCTTAAATTCTAATTTATATTTATGAGAGTAATTATTTTCAAGTCTTTTTAACCTGTGCTAAATAAAAACCTTTTTATCGCATGCAAAATTTTAAAAATGTGGTACACATCCAATGCAATATATGTACATACATACATATGTATATTTTTAGCATTAAAACTATAAACATGTTTAATCATGCTTTAATAAAGAGAAATGCACCATATTTGCTACAAATTGTTGCAGAGGTTTTATGGAAAAAGTCGAATTTTGGTTCAAGAATCCCTTTTGGAGAAAACTACACTCATAGCAAAATGTATCATCGCATTGATGACGCCCTATCATCACAATTCTGATATCAATGCTATGACAAATGTCATCCATAAAACAAAAATAGATATCCATCTGATGAAAAACGTCATCATAGAATTTTGGAATATTTTATGTATCATCAGTGTAATGACATCAATACGATGCCACTTATTATATATTATTAAAGTGTAAAATATTTATAAAAGCATTAAGTAAACAATGTTATAATGTTTATAATTTGTACTTTAATAAAAATGCTGTTCTTTTTTTATTTTTATGTTTAATCGCATTTTTAAAAAGTTTTAAAATATGCCATTGCATCGATGTGCACATATGTCATATACCATAGCATATCCCGGCACGGGATATGCTATAGCATAGCATTGAAGTCAAATTACATTAGCGCTATGACGGCTTTTCTATCCGCGACATCATAATGATGTCATTTTGGCATTAAATTGATATCAATTAGTCCTTTTCCTGATGTCGATGTGTCATTGCACTGATGATAGATTTGTCATCATTGGCGTTGATGACCAGCTGATGTAAACGTTGAAGTCACAATGATAAAAAATGTCATGGGGTCAAAATTGAAGACACTTGAGATAGCATTGATGTCAAATTGAGAAATTTATTTTAGATCAATAGTTATAATAAAGGGAAATCATATTAAAGATTAGCTTACGTGAGCTCTACAAAGCTATTATATGTATACCATAGCATATCCCGTGCCGGAAATGAGAAAAAATTAGAACTAACATAGTCAACAAGTACATAAATTAATATTTAATGTTAATATCTTGAAATTTTCTGGGTCCATTGCTAAAATTTGCTAACATCCGTACTCTATTCTTCGTTTAGGGTATTGAGATAAACCTTCCTTACACAGCGTCTTCACGAGACATTAACTTTGAGATAACATGAGAAAAAACGTCGGCAGAATACTAAAAACAAAATGTCGAATTTTCTCTTAATCTCATACTAGGGAAATACGTAATTTTGAATAAGATTTCATTTTATGCAAATGCTCATCGAGCTAACATGTACTACTTTTGCATAATTAGTTACTTTATTTTTAATTTTTCACACAAATTTAAATTTATAAATCAATTAAACACATTTATTCATTTATTTAACACAGAAATTTTATAAAAACATCGCTTTTCATTTATTTTAATAAACACTTACACATGCACACTATTTTATTTTCATATACATGTGTTTTTTGACAGTTCATCTCATAAGATTGTGGCTATAAGAATTTTTATAACAACGCTCTCATAAATATTCTTATAACATTGAGATAACACTAATTTGAAGTCTACACGTAACATAATTCTCTCTGCTATTGAATTTAACAATCTCATCTTACATATTATGTTACGTGTAGACCTCAAATTATGATTATTTCGTCTAAAATCTTTTTTTGTCCTACTCAATTGCTTGAAAAACATCTCATATTCATAGAGTGCAATACTGAAGTGTCCGTAAGTCCAAAAAAAAATTTTTGGCCTCGATAACTTCCGATTTTGAGGGTGTATTGAAATTTGTCAAAATGGCAAAATAATATATTCAACTAAACCTAAAAGCTTCAATAAGTCGTCTCTCAAGTGAATTTTCACTGTAAATGTGAGTTATTTGATACTTTGGTTAACCAATTGATTGGACATAATTACTTTAAAAAATTTAATTTTATTTATTAATATGATTATTTCGAACGTATTTGCTTTGTGAATCCAAATTGATTATTAGGCTAAGGTTCGTAACGTTATATTCAGAAAGAATTGGGCTTGATTAATATTCCAAGGAACAAGGGAAAAATTAACATCAACTTAATTTTTCAGCGTGGCGCTACTCTGTTCTGCTGTGTACGTTGAAAAATTAAGTTGATGTTAATTTTTCCCTTGTTCCTTGGAATATTAATCAAGCCCAATTCTTTCTGAATATAACGTTACGAACCTTAGCTTAATAATCAATTTGGATTCACAAAGCAAATACGTTCGAAATAATCATATTAAAAAAAAACAATTAGCTACTGGCTTGAGCTTTTCACATGTTTACATGTTCATATATACTTAAGTATAAAATCAAACCAAAAAAGTTTGTCTTGAGTAGAACAAAAATCAGAAAAATGGGAATGAAGAAAAATAAACCGATGGCAACGCTGGTACAGTGCACTTTAATATCAGCTTGAGAGTGATTTAATTCTCGTATTCAATTTTCACGAAAAAGTTGTATATATAAGAATTAAAATCATATTCAACAAAGCCACCTGATAAGTGGTGATAAGCAAATACACGTGAGCACTAACGATGGAAGTGTAGCGGCTTCCGAAAGTGGCGCTACTCTGTAGCCAGTAGCTAATTGTTTATTAATATGATTATTTCGAACGTATTTGCTTTCTGAATCCAATTCTATCTGAATATAACGTTACGAACCTTTACTTACTTTTAGTTTTTTTTATAAACAGTTCAAGCTTTGCTACAGTTTCTAGTGGCTTGAAATAAAAGCAACCAAAATAATAATTCTGGTATAATGAAAGTCAAAATCTTTACACAAAAAAATGGAAAATCTTCATCTTTGGCCTGCTTACAGGAACACAAAAACAATGGCATAAATAAAAAATAAAACAAATGAAAATGATAACATATTTTTGGCAAAAAAAAAACAACATGTGTAAATGCATATGTCTATCTACAGTTGTTTGTTGATGATTTGGCATTTGATAATATTGCAATAAACTGATGATTATAACATCAGAAGACACCACCAGACAGGAAAAAAGCTACAACAGATTACAAAACGTAAAAAGTTGAAGCACAAAAAATTAAATCACACAACTGCTTACAACTGAAACTACGAATATTAAGAAATTGCTGTAGAATAAATGATAATAAAAGGCATTTAAACTAAAACTACTTCTTTCTTTTTAACATTTTTTCTTAGTGCTGAAAACCATAACGGATGCTATTAATCACACAAAAATAAGTATTTGCTATTGCTGCTGTTATTATTTTTATTGTGGTCTACATAGATGGATATAAACTTAGATGGAGGTACAAACACGTATGCAAGTATTCAGTCAGTTAGACAGTATAGTATAGGGAAACATACTATAAACATTGATACTAAGTCTAATGAGCATAATCTTGTTCAACGGAAGACTGAACATTATTACAATAGACGACTGACTGACTGACTGACTGACTGACTGACTGACTGACTGACTGACTGATTGAGTGTGTTTACCAAGAGTGGCAAGAACTCTTGTGAGCTACTTGAAAATTACATTCACTTAGTACGCATACGAAAATGAAAATGATACAAGTGCATTTATGAAAATATTTTATGATTGTTATTAGCTTATAATTAAAATATGAATATAGGAAAAAGAGCACTCTAAATATTCTTCACTCATAGCATGTCTAAATCTTTCACCCAAAACTTCTTCATGTCAGATTTTATAGCAGTTTATTACTCGTAAAATATTTACGATCGGTTCTTCCGCATCTTGCTGACGCTTTAAGTTGCTTCTGGTGTCGTAAGTAATGCATTTTTTATAATATTGCATACTCTTATAATATGTATGTTTTTCCAAAAAACAAGGCAGACCGTTTGCTGCATTTTATTTGTCATACCAATTTAAATTGGAAGCCTAAACTGTCGATATCCAGAAAAAACTTTTATTATTTTTGTAATCGCTAGTACTGTAGTAATGGACTACAAAGTAATAAGTGGTACTCCTTTATCTTATTACTATGCTTCAAAGTAGAGCTACTACCTAGTTGTTAATAAAATTATAACGTATTTTATCATTATCTGAAAGTAGTTACAATTTGTTGATATGTATTAATAAAATAAGTAGACAAACACTTTTTGAGTCAACATGTGTTTGTATATGAAAAATAATTTTTGTCACTTAAATTTATGTCAATAATAGCCGAGTTGGTAAAGTACTAGTCTTTAAATCAGAACGAGCACAGGTTTGAATCCTATATGGGTCAAATAATAAAAAAAAATTATATATATAAATAAAATATAATATAATGTGTATAATTTTTTTTTAATTTCAATTTGCTTATTTGACTGCTCCAAGTAAGCCAAATAGTAACTAGCTAATTGCTGTGACAATGTAAATACATTTGAAAGGGGTATCCCTTATTTTTGGACTTTTTGAACAAAAATAAGTAGTTATCGCGTCAAATTGTAAGTAGTTGCGACTTAAGTCCTCATATACCTTTTTGCCTACCAGTAAGCAGAAACTTTGCTGGGTAGGTAACATATAAGGCACTCCATGCGAAATCGGGCGGTTTAAAAAAAATTATTTTTTTTATTTATTTCTACAATTTTGAAATTTTGTAGTTATGGAAGGCGCTCTACCGGAACTTGCTTAATATTTGTTTGGTGAATAGAAGTTTAATATTCATTCATCAAAAATAAGATTTAAAATTTGAGATCCAAAAATCAAAATCTATATTTTTCTTTTCTGTAAGAAAACAGCTAAAAACAAAAATTTCCATTATTAAGAAAGTTATGTGCAAAAAACTAATAAATAGATTTTTTAAGCTCAACATATATCTTTTGTACCAGTAATCAAAAAAAGTTTACAAGGAAGGCTCTTTTGAGGGAAACTAAAAAATATCACTAAATTTAGGAAATAAAAAAAATATATTCAAACCGTCTGATTTGACGTGGACTTAACCATACACAATATTTATGAATTTACTTGCCCTTGTACATTACACATAATAACTGAAGTTTCCGAAGTAGCAGCTTTATAAGGGAGAGTTCAAATACTCCAAACAAAAATAAAGTCATACGTAATTAACCCAACACACAGAGGTCTCACAAGTCTGATAAGTACGGACATTTTTAAACCATATGTGATTATTAGTACGTTTGTACACACGACTTATTTGCAAATAAAAATGTAGTGCTGCCAAGTATGTATTTTTATTGTAACTTAATAACTCACGAAAACAACTGCACTATTTGCAAATAAGAAGTTTGAGATGCCACCTTTACACACGTTTGTTAATAAAAAATAATAAATTGATAAATATATTAATAAATACATCTATATATTCAGTGATTTAATAAACGGCAATAAAAAAGTATTTTACGTTCTTATTTGCAAATAAGCCCTGCGTATAAACGTAGTATATGCTAATGAAAACTGGTCTTGCCTTCCCAGCAGGAATTTCTAGTAAAGCCAAAAATAACTGATTGTTCCGCTAAGGTTTCCAAGTGGAGTTATACCTATATCCACCTCTAAAGTGATTTCTCTGAAAAAATTATGTGTAGTGGTAGGAAAAAAAGTTAGTGAGGATTTAAATCGTAGCTACTTATAATTTGGCGCGATAACTACTTCTTTTTGTTTGAGAAATTAAAAAAATAAGGGGTACCCCTTGTTAAGGTTCTTACATTGTCACAGGAATTAGCTAGTTATTATTTGACTTACTTGAAGCTAAAAAATAAGTAATCAAATAAACAAAATAAAATTAAAAAACTTTTTAATACACACTATATTTAATTCATATTTTTTCACACTTGCCTTAAAATTAATCTCAAAATAAATTTATTTTCGAAAATTCACGAAATTTATAAAGTCGATTAATAAATATTTATCCAATAAGAAAACAAAACTAAATTAAATGGAGCAGTACGTAAACTTTTTATTGCTGCAAAGTTTTTTTAAATTTCTAATCCATCGTGTTGGACTGTAGAATCATCTCGCTATGATATTTGACTACTTCTAATTTGAGCCCTAATTGCCTAAGCCACGAAAGTGCAACAAAAACTAAATTACTCTAATTTTATAAAATTTAATTGATTTTTCATAAAATTTTTTCACCGAACAGACACGTAAAATTTTCAGGATTTTTTTGCCTTTCATCATTTTTAAAATTTGTATGTAAAATAAAAATTAATTCATAAAAGTTTAGTAATTTTGTTTCTGTTTCCTATATAAATTTAAATTTCATGACATGTTGGTTATCACTTCTGTAGTGAAATTCACTAACTTTTAACGCCTAAATAAAAGATAATTTTGTCTCCAATAATTTAGTGTTTGAATTAGCGCTTATTTGATTCGTTAACTTCGTGTTAAGGCATTTGTTAACATTTTAGATCACTTTCCAACACTATTAAAATAAACGAAAAGCAAAAAGAGGAATAGAGAAAAAACAAATGAATTTATGCTTGTACACGAACATATTTTCATGAATTTCTTTAATTTTGAGAAATAAAAGTTAAATTAATTGTCTAAATAATATAAATATTGTTATTTATATATGAAAGACTTTATATGTGTGTATATTGTTGTCGAATAATTATTTGAGTTTTACCAAAAGACGACGTGCTTTAACTGAACAGCTGACTGTTGTCTATTCAATAATGCATTAAACATATTCGCCACAGCAGGCTACCGACTACAACCTGCCAAAAATAGAATACATGTGTGTATATGAAAATGATTATTTTCACGACTGCACGGCTACACGACTGCAGGTTGTTGTCCATGCTACTTCTGTCGTGTAGTCAAATTAAACTAATTTCTATTTTTGTTGGCTACAAAACAAAAACAGTGTTGACAGTATAACAAAATATGTAAAGCAAATTAGTGATTAGAAATATTTTTTATTGAAAAATAAAAAAGAAAATTACAAAATTTAAATGTTATAATATATATGCATCAAGAATTTTTAAATAAATAAATCTATTTGTTTTGTTATATAGAATATTGACTTAAGTCAAAAATACCAACTTTATTGAAAATTAAAAACAATCACAGGGTAATAGCCGTTTTTAGCCTAAAAAATTTAGTGTAATTTATTTCGGCGCTCTCCTGATTCCGGAGTTACGGGGTTCAAAACTTTAATAGATTATTGATCATAAGTCCTACAATATAGAACGGATTTAAACGATATATACTACGTTTATACGCACGGGTTATTTGCAAATAAAACTGTAAATTGTTGCCATATAATTGTTTTATTGCGACTTATTAACTCACGAAAGCTATTCACGATTAACGCACTATTTGCAAATAAAACGATTGGTGCTGGCTGCCTCGCTTTGTTAATAAAAAGCAATAAATAGAAAAATATTTCGCGAAAAATATTGATAGAAGAAAATAATGACAATTAAAACAAATAATTGTTTGTTCCTTTATATATTTCAACTATTTTTTTTTTTGTAAAATACAAACGTCTTCTATAAAAGTGCTACCAAGTTGTTGTATTTTGATATGCCATATAAACAGTGAATTAACTTATTTGCAAATATTTTTATTTGCGAATAGTCCGGATGGAATTTGAAAAATTTTTTATATGACTTCTCACGTAAAAGCACCATTATCTTAAAAACTGGCCGATACAATCGTACTTAAATATGTATTTAGTTTAATAGAAAGCATTCCAAGCTTTCATTTGATGTATACTTGAAAGCCACCATCGATGAAATTCATCAGTTATGGCACTTTGAAAATAAATTAACTCATTTAACTCTTAAACTCATCTTTAAAGTACCATAACTTACGTATTTCATAGGTGACAGCTTTCAACTATACACCAATAAGAGCATGAAAAGTTCTCTATAAAACTGTACGCATGCATATGTACCGTTGTATCGACCACTTTTTATGATAACGGAGTTTCTGCGTGAAAACTAGGTAAAAAAAATTAATTGTTTTAAAAAATTTGTATACCAGTAGAAAGGCATTTTAGAGAAGTTTAGAGTGATATCCATATGGCTTATATCCGTTCTATATTCTAGGAGTTAAGGGTAATAAAAAATAAAAGTTTTGAACCCCGTAACTCCGGATCCAAAAGAGACCAAATAAAATTACACGAAAATTATATGGTTAAAAAAAGCTACTGCCGCATGAGTTTTTTTATTAATTTTCAACGATGCTGGTATTATTGACTTAACTCAATATTCTATTTTATTAAACAGAAAAAACATCAAAAAATTTAAGTATGAAAAGTGCCATAACAATCAATAGGTTTTAAATAAATGAATTGATTTGTTTTTACATTTTGCGAGATGTAAGAACATTTTGAATAAGCGATTTTTTTATACAAGTAAAACTTTTGAAGTGGCACCACTGAAATATGTACTGCAACAACTACATGTCAGCTGGTTGCGATGTAGCTGCCGTGTTCAAAATAATTAAGTAGCTGACTACACGACGACGATTGCTGCCAACATCATTTGTAGTCGTGTAGCCGTTGTAGCGTGCTATGACGAATGTATTTATAGCATAATACCACAAAAATTATTGCTGTTTAATTAACGCAGCTAGTAGTGCTTAAAAGTTTAACGAATAGTAAAAATAATAATTTTGGTGATAAGTTCTTTAAACGCATTGTTTAGCCATTAAATAAGTTTGTGAATTGCACTACTGCGCTTATTTTGGAAACGTTAAAGTGCTTTGTAAAGGGTGGGCAAATTTCAAGTTAGGAAGTAAATAGGCTGTCAAATGATGAAATGTCAAGAATTGAGCTGCCATCCTTTGGCATTTATTTAGAGAAAACTTGGGAAATTTTAACCATGGAACGCTACACTATTGAACAACGAATTTTAATTATGAAAGTTTACTATCAAACTGGTGAAAATTCTACTCTATCACTTCGTTAAATTCGAGCAGCTTTTCCTCGTAATCTGACTCATTTAGTTCTTGGAAGAATTGAACTTTATAAGCGCGAAGATGAAGATCTTTATGCAAAATGTTGCTCAAAGTGCCTCTGGTGATATGCAATTGTTGCGAACGTCGACGATATGATGTACCAGGCTCATTCGAAATGATACAGTAAAATTTTCACCATTTTGATAGTAAATTTTCACAATTAAAATTTGTTGTTCAAGAATATAGCGTGCAATGGTTAAAATTTCCCAAGTCTTCACTAAATAAATGCCCAAGGATGACAAGCTCAATTCTTGACATTTCATCATTTGACAGCCTATTTACTTGCTAGCCTCAAATTTGCCCACCCTTTATTTAGCCCATATTGCTGAGAAAAATACACTTTCATAACTATATGGAACATTTTTACATTGCGTTTGCTTAAACGATGGGTTGAATATTGTCCATTCTTTAATCAAAATTTAAATTAATGACAATAATTTGGATTCAACTTTTTAAGTGGTAGATCAACCACTTAAAAAGTTGAATGCAATTCTTGAATTAGGAAATTCGCCAAAAAGAATGAGCTCTCTCTGTACATCAAAGCTTCGTGTTGTTCCAACAACTATTTACTATATAATGTGGATTTCATTTTGCCGTTTAAAGCATGCACAGAAAAAATTATCATCAAAAAATTTTTAAACAAAAGTTTGTCAAAATTTAAATAAAATTTTCAGTAATTATTCTTTACTGAATCAGTGAATTTTTTGTTTGAATTTTATTTAGGACGCAAAGAACAAAAACAACAACAAAAACCAGTTTTCTGTGTCGTAAAAAAATAGCCCCGATGACGATATACATATCAATAACAACAAGCAAAATGAATGCGATTGTAACAAAATTGTTTACCGAAAATTTCTGAGTGAATCAATTACTTAATGTTATTGCGTTAATTCTCATTAATTTTTTTAGAGTCTTTAGATAAACGTACAGAGTTGAACACATTTAGCAAAGTGAAATTTCATATATGAAATAGATGATATTAAAAGAAAAATTTACTGACTCACACAAAAAGTTTGTTTGATATACATATTAAAATAATCGGTTAGTTTCGGTTTTAACCATAAATCAATATTAATCATAAATCAAGTAATTTCAACAAATAAAAATGCATGAATTAATTATCTATTATTTTGAATTTATTAGTAAAAAAAACTATAACATAACAAACCTAACAATTCTTGAACTAAGTCAAGCAAAAAGAAAATCATAAATATGTATTCATTAAAAAATTAACAAGTTTCTGAAACCATTATATCACTTATTTCAATAGTTTAAGGAGATCTTCTAAAACAATTTTTCAGAAAAATAATTTGCCTAAGCATTTAGGATTTAAGAGATTCCCTTCTTTAGTTTTGAATAAACTTGACTTGGAAAAATCCCTTCATTTATCGTAGATGTTGAAGAAATATTTAGTTTCTCAGTCCTTCTTCTGGATTTATCTAAACTTATAATATTTTCCATTATGACTCTAATGGCAAAATAGAAAATTTTAATTCTCTGTTTTGCTGTGTACGTTGAAAAATTAAGTTGATGTAAATTTTTCCCGTGTTCCTTGGAATATTAATCATGCCCAATTCTTTCTGAATTAAACGTTACCAACCTAATCCTAGAAATAAATTTGGATTCACAAGCAATTACGTTCGAAATAATCAAATTAATAAACCATTACCTACTGGATTGTGCTTTTCACATGTTTACATGTTCATATGTACTTAAGAACAAACCAAAAAAAAAATTGTCTTGAGTAGAACAAAAATCAGCAAAATGGGACTGAAGAAAAATAAACCAATGGCAACGTACAGTTTGATATCAACTTGAAAGTGATATAATTCTCGTATTAAATTTTCACGAAAAAGTTCTATATATAAGAATTAAAATCACATTCAACAGAGCCACCTGACATGTGGTGTTAAGCAAAATACAAGTGGCGCTATTCTGTTCTGCTGTGTACGTTAAAAAATTCAGTTCATTTAATTTTTTTGACCTTATCATATTGACGCATATAAAAATGCACATTTTTGGTATCTAAAAATATAAATATTGCTATAGAAATTAGACAAACTTTTTAGAGATGAACAAAAATTCAGTAACAAGTATTTTAGGCGCCGGTGCAATACAATATTCATTGCCATTTTGCATAAGCGTAATAAAAAATCAGTGTCCTTAACATTTTGACGGTCACTATATATTAGGGTATTCAATTAATCAGGCTTTTGCTTTAATCGGTTAATCACTCGATTAATTAATCGAAGTTTTGGCTTAACCAGCTAATAATCGGTTAATTTCGGTATTACTCGGTTAACCGATTAATAAAGTTTTTTCATAAATCAAGTGATTTCAACAAACAAAAATTAATAAATTACTTATTATTTTGAGTTTATTAGTAAAACAAAATAACAAATATAACAATTCTTGAACTGAATCAATAAAGAAAGAATTCATATATATGTATTAATTAAAAAATTAACAAGCTTGTGAGATCATTTTATTAAATATTTCAATAGTTTAAGGAGATCTCTTAAACAATCTTTCGGAAAAATAGTTTGGTTTAAATGCTTAGGATTTAATCGATTATTTTCTTTAGTTTTGATAAAACTTGACTTGAAAACTCCCTTCACTTATCATAGATGTTGAAGAAATCGAAAGCCATCCATAATACAGAATATCTAGTATCTCAGTCCTTTTTCTGGATTTCTCAAAACATATAAAATCTTCTATTATGTCCTATTTTAATTTTTTTAACTTCTTAACTAATTGTTTCGGTTAATTCTGTTAAAATATTTCTTGTATTACTATCGATAGTTTCTTCTGTTGTCAGGTGATTATCATCTGACTCATACTGGCACAGCTCAGGACCGAACATTCTGCAAAAAAACTTATGTCTGAATTCCTTAGTTTTCGTTTTTGTACTATATTTTAAAACACTGTTGTTGCTAGAAGGAAATATTCTTGAGTGGAGGTATAATCTAATTGAATTCGTCTCTCATTAAATCTAGTCCTTAGACTTTTAATTAAATCGTTGCAATAGTATTTTTAGTTTTTATAAAACTATTAAACAAAAATCTAATACTTCCCTCCAGATAAATTAGAGTAGCAGACGTGGCTATAAAAGAACTTAGTAAACTCTTTTATAGCCGTGTCCATAGCTTTTAACTGGGGGTCTCCACGAGCAATAAACTTGGAAATAATTATGTTATCATCTGTCAAATTCTATTTCCAACCTCATATGTTCACGTGTGGACCGCAGAAACATTTATTTGCAAATAAATTGCGACATAATTGTTCAAACTTATGTTCAAGAAATAATGTTGAACATAAGCTGTCAAATTTGATCGGCATTTGTTGTTTGCGTGAATTAAACAAAAGAAACTTTTAGCTGTGGTAAAAATACAAAGTTTTTTAAATAAAATAAAGCAAATTAAAATAAAATAGTTTTAAACAAAATTAAATAAATTAAAATAAAGACAAAAAACATCGATCCATTCACAGTGAATTTTTTAAATATATGTGAAATACCACAATACGTGTTCTATAGCTCAGAACATAATCCTATACATGAACATATTTGTGCTGTTATTCTGCCGACGTTATTTCTTATGTTCGGAAATAAATATTGCGCGTGGAGACGTGCAGTTCTACTTAAGTTAAGCTCACTGAACACACTTCTTTATTTAGACGAAAAATAGTTTCTAAACACATACTTTTTGTATATGAGGCGAAACAAGTAATTAAACGTAAAATATATGTTGTAATACTGCAAAAAATTCAAAATTTTGATACGTCGGTTAATCGAAAATAGCCAATTTTGAATTAACCGATCAGTTAATCCCATAGTAATCGGTTAACCGATTAACGGTTAACTGAATGAATACCCTACTATATATAAGTTGCATTGGTAAAAATAAAAATAAAAAAAAAATAACACAAAACATACGTTTAGAATGAGAATCAGCCATACATATGTTCTAGCCCTGAGAAAGCTAGAGCAATTAAATAGATTCCTTATGATAACTGTCATTATCTATTCTAATTTAAACCCACTTAAGTACCGCTATACCAATTAGGATGAATAGATTAATATTGCCACTTAGGCATGAAAACATTTTAAAATTTTAATTTTACCTTTAACTTAACAAAGCGAACATTTTTCATTTAAACTATCCTTTTTATCTGATAAATATCGTCAGCATCTTGTCAATGGGATATTGTTACAGAACACAAACATAAAAAACATTAAAATACAAAATGCCTTTCTCCTTAACATATGTATTTGTCATAAATTAAAGTGAAAAATGTCATATATATTTTCATTACAAATACAACAAATAAATCAACAATTTTATTGAAACTCCAACTGATAATAAAAAAAGTGAGCATTTTTTTCTCTTTTGTATCTGTTAAGGCAAAAATAGCAACAACAACAAAAAAGAACAGTAATGAAAACACTCCAAGAACTTTCATCCGCATTATTTTTAATTTTTTATGCGTCTTGTAACAACTTCGAAGAAACTTTTTCTTTAGCGAAATTCTACTTTTACATGTTTTCAGAAAAGTAAAATATAAAAAAATTAAATAATCTTAAGAATATTTTCGAAGTATTTCATGCACGCCTGCGTTTAAAAGACATTTAACTGTTAAAGAATTGACTGTCTGAATGACTAACTGACTGCCGACCTGCCTGCCTGCTTGCCGGCATAACTATTCACAGAGAAGCAAGAAAGATTCTTGAAGAGTCTTTTTGTACGAGTTAATTTTGAATTTTTGCACATGATTTGTTTCAAGTACCAAACGGGTTGAATAAAAACTTGGTAAACATACTTATCTTATTTTATCAACTCCTTGTTATGAAAACATTTAAAGTTTTTTCTTTTTTGAACCGGTAATTTAAGGTGTCATGATCGAAATGTTAAATATGTAGATACATATTTTTTTAAGGATGTATGGAAAAGAGTGTTGGTATTTTATCAATAGTTTTATACAATTGCCCTAATTCAAATGTTCGGTTTTACACAAATTTACTTACATATGCATAATAAAAATATCTAGTTACCTGGAACGAGAAGATAAAGATATAAAAATTATAATAACTATTAAATACAGGACTAAGAATTTAAGACATTATATTTATTTTCTTCCAAGAACTTGCATTCTGTTTTTACTTTTAATTTACATATTTATTGAGTCTTCTATTGTAAATTTAAATAACAATAAATATTCAAATTTTAAAACTAAAATTGTTAATAATTAGTCCAACCACTGCTAGACAAAATATTAGTTTCAACGGTTGCTTCTTTGGTTGTCTTACGTCTCTTGTCTTCGGCTGAGAGCAAGAGTGTCGCTTCTTCTCAGCCGAGTGCAGCCTCTAAAGCAAGGCTGCCCAAAAATACTTTGCAGCTGTATTGCTAAGAGTACAGTAACACGATAAACGCAAAGATTTTCATTAAAATTTTATCACAAGAAATTATTTTGGTCGTAAAAATGTATAATAATGAGGTTCAAACTGAATTTACTATTTCTTTACTTGGTAAAATACTGAAATTTTTAATACATTTTGCCACAATCCCCTTTGTTTTTCCAAAAATATCTTTTTATTTCTAATAAAAAGCACTTTCTTTTCCATCATCATTTAGTTTACACACTGTATATGGCAAAATACCAACGCAGCTACTATACATGTACACTCGTCGCTCTCGCATTAACGACTAAATAGAGAGTATAAAATGAATTGAAATAGAGAGTATAAACAATTGTTTGGTGAAATGAACAACTTTGCTCTAAAGGGCATAATACACAATCAATCAGCTTGATGTCAGATTCGTGTACGTGTGCTTGACGAAAAATCAAAACCAAGTAGATTTTCCATCAATCGTCGTCGGTGTCGCTAATACTAACGAAATTTCACACATACTATTACCACGCTTGTCAAGCATATTGACTGTGTACATTGCCCTTAAAGCATTGGTGGTCAAAAATATTTTGCAGCTGTATTGCTGTCACTCTCGCATTAACGATTAAACAGAGAGTATTTTTTCCGGTTATATTTATTTATTGTATCTTCAATAAAATTGAACTAACAATAAGTAATCAAATCTTAACTCTAAAATTTTAATTTTGAAGTCCAGCCAATGCCAGACAAAAATATTTGTTTCAGCGGTTGGTTGTTTGGTTGTTTACGTCTCTCGTGTTCGGCTGAGAGCAAGTGTTCCTCCTTCTCAGCCGAGTGTGGCCTCTAAAGTTAATGATGTTTCGGGCTAGGGGATTTTAGTGAAACTCAAGTTTTTTAATGTATCTTGTCACGTGTTTAGAAAACATTGTCTTAACCAGCGGCACATCTAGATCTTTATGAATTCGCTTGTTTCTGACATACCATGGGGCTACTGTAATCGTACGGAGTATTTTATTTTGTTGCCTTTGAATTGTTTCTACATTTGATGCCGAGGCAGTGCCCCATAACTGAATTACGTAGGACCATATTGGTTTTAGAATGGAGTTGTATGGAAGAAGTTTACAATCTAGGCTTAGAGTAGAGTTCCTTCCAATGAGCCAATTCATTTGAGCCGCTTTTAATTTCATTTGGGTCACCTTTGCATTTATGTGAGACTTTCATGTTAGACGACGATCAAGATGAACACCGAGATATTTTACTTCAGTGTGTTGATGTATAGTTTGGTTATTTATTTGTATAGGTGGGCAGGTTTCTTTGCACAATGTAAAAGTAATGTGTAGACATTTTTGTTTGTTAATTTTTATCCGCCATTGTTTTAGCCATTTTTCCAACTGGGGTATATAATCTTGCAGTTTGCGGGTAGCTTTTTGATGGCTTTTGTGAACACTTAGAAAAGCTGTATCATCCGCGAATGTTGATATGTGTATGAATGCTGCCTTGAGGAACTCCGGCTTCAATGAGTTGCGGAAGGCTTAGAAAATTACCTTCTTTAAGAACAAATTTTCGTTCAGTTAAGTAGCTTTCTAAAAGTTTAAGGATGATTTCGGGTAGGTTTTGCTTTAGTTTATGTATTAAACCTTCGTGCCATGCTCTATCAAATGCCTGAGATATGTACATCGATGAAGAGCGCAGAACAATATTTCTTTTCTTCGAAGGTTTTTCTAACCACGTTCACCAGTCTATGTGTTTGTTCAATCGTACTATGTTGTCTCCTAAAACCGAATTGGTGGTCTGGAATGCATCCAGTACGATTCAGTATGGGTGTTAGCTTACTCATAAGTAGATTTTCAAATAGTTTTGACATGTTAGACAACAGGCTTATAGGCCTATAGGACTCCACCTTCGTATGATCTTTGCCTGGCTTAGGTATCATGGTAATCAGCGAAACCTTCCATTCTGTGGGATAGCATTTGAGGCGCAAAATACTGTTAAAAATAAATAGAATTATCCGTTTAACAGTATAGGGTAGCTCTAAGAGCATTTTATTGCTTATTTTATCAGCGCCTGTATTTTTTTTCGAGCTTAAGCTTAAGTGTTCAATCTCACAAATATTGAACCTCAAAGTAACATCTGGTATAGCGAGGACTGGTGGCAGCTCAACTATAGTATCAGATGTATTTGGAGTAAATACTTTTTGCAAGTGGTTTACAAACAGAGTACCTTTTTCATGTCAGTCCTTGTCCAGTCTCCATTCGAAGTTCGCGATGGAGGCTTATGTATCACTGGTCTTTGGAGGCCTCGGGCTGCTCTCCATAGCGAATAGTCTGTTTGAGGTGTTGCATCGAGCCCATTCAGAAAGTTTTGAAGAGAAGCGGTTTTTTGAAACAGAGAGTATAAAAAGAAATGAAATGAAAGAGTACGAATAATTGTTTGCTGAAAGGAACAACAATGCTCTAAAGTTAAAGATGTTGCGGACTAGGGATTTGGATGCAACTCGAGTTTGTTTATATATGTTGTCACATTTTTTGAAAATACAGTCTTTACAAATGGAACATCTAGACCAGGCCTAGGTGATGTGTAGCCATGAGCCACGGCGTTTGGTGACTACTTTTCGGCTATTTTAAATTCTACATGTACACTAGACCACCCATGGTGTAATGTAAAATGTCACTATATTTTCCCAAGTGCTGCTAGGGAAAAACTAATGACACCATAGTAATCAGGAGATAAAAATACATAAGATTTAGCTATTTTTATTTAAACAACACACAAAAACCTTAATTTTGTTGTGCTTCATAATATAATCCAATTAGATTAATTTAATTATTTTAGTTATTTTAATTATTTTAGATATTTTATTATAAGAATTTAAATAAAATTGCAAAAAAAATAATAATCGATTATTCGAAATTTTTTAATTTTAATCGATTAATGGGCATTTTTAATCAGAGGAAAATTATGCATTATATGACGAAGAGTATACGTATTTTTACACGTTCAAAATTAAGGGAGCGGCATTCAGAGTTCAGTCTTAACATAAGTTTTGACTTTATTCGTAAAAAAAACTGCTAACGGTCTATCGTGGGCTAAAAATTTGTATTGAGAAAATGTTTTTTATTTTACTATGGGAAAAAAGTTTATACAACTCAGTCGCTAAAACCTTGTAGCTTAAGAGTTATATTTAACTTAAGCCGTATACCTTTTTTATGGTATTTTTCGGCAATTTTGGCCGATTAAATGCAAACGGACTGGTCGGTTTATACTTTAGAAACTTATTTTTGATGCACTTCATATTTTTTTACTACCGATTCAACTGAAAATGAGGGGGGAGCGAAAAAAATAACACATTTGCATATCCCATACATTTTATGGGTGGTCTAATGTACATAGCTGACAATTTACATGTACACAACACAAACAATCAAGTACATTTTAGTACATTCCGATGTATTTTACCACCATACGTAGCTACTATAACAATCAAACTTATGCGAACAAAAATAACGATAACATTAAGAAAACTAAGAGGAAATAGAACAGATCAAGTAAGTAATTTAGCATATTTATTGCTTCTCCTGTAAAATGATGAAAATGTTATTTAGGGCGTTTTGCTTTTCAGGTCACGATATACATATGCAAATACAGTGGAATTTAAGTCCAAAAGGGTTCAAAAAATATTAGATAAAGTTTCAAAAACGTGTTATAGCAGTTTGATACAAATAGATTTGCAAAACATCGCAGCTTTTTTAAGAAATTCAATAACAGCTTTTGTATCTTACTGTTGGTTTTCACAAAAAAGATACGACATTTTGCACTTGCAATGACGTAAACAGTAACACTGGGAATTGTTTTGATAAACATGAATTTAGTAGTGACGCAATTCTCGTATGCAACTTCCTCAATAAGTTTGTTTAAATTAGAATTGCGATTACATTCAAACCGCCACGTAACAGGTTATGATAAGCAGAGATACACATGAGCAGTGACGCACGGTGGTTCCAATTGGAAAAAATGGTAATAGATCTGTTTCTTTAAAACGTGCGATCCGACTACAAAATGATGTATGTAAAAAATCATAGAGGAGGGTCTAAGCTTTGTTGATATTTGAACAAATCTGTTGAAACTCACGTTGAACTACAGGGTGTAAAAGTTAACTCCATTGGTCATGAATAATCTTGTCGGCCTCATAACTTTTACAAATATTATTCGATTTTGGTGCATTTAAAGTTGGTATAAAGTTTATAAATAGGTAAAGAAAATACAGTTCACTTTATTAAGATATCTTTAATATTATGAAAGATATTTGGCTTTGAATTTTAAATTTTTGGTTTTTGACTTTATTCTCTATTTCATTAATGTCACCGGTAATAGCACAGCCAAACTTTTCAACAAATATTTTATGATTTTTAATACAATCCTTGATAAAGTGCAGAAGACTACAAACATCAGATTATTATTAATTGCTTTATACGGAGAATATACATTTTCCCTCCTCATACTCCGTCAAGGTTTTACCAGGCTTCGTATCTGGTACTCAAAGGAAATAGTCCCAAATTTGAAGACAATCAGATAGCAGAAAATCATTCTTTAACTTGTATGGAGATTGTCCCTTCCTCCGAATCTACCCCGTCAGTTTTTTTACCTGACTTCTTATCTTTTCTTCAGATTCACTCATACCAAATTTGAAGACTCTTACTATACTATAGCTTTCCAGATAGCACATAATTTTTAATTACTTTATGTGGGTAGTACTCCTTCCCCCTCACCTTCCGTAGCAGTTTTGTACGTAACTATCTAGTTCGTCTTCAAGCTTGCTCAAACCAAATTAAAAGACTCATACTATTATAGCTTTCCAAATAGCGAAACGGGGAGTACCCTTTCCCCACCAATTTTTCCCCACCAATTTTTTGTCTTACTTCACAGCTTGCAGTTTTAGTAAATTAAATTGTATATTAATTTTATCTGTGTAGAATCTGTTATTCCTGATTTGGGCTTACGGTACAAATCTCTATGCGCCGGATTCATGCCCGATTTCGTTTTCAAATATTTGTACCATAACATTATCTTTGAAATAATGCTAATTTCATAAAAATTAAAATCACGTTTTTGTGCTTTCAATTTGCACTTATTTTCCATTAAAACAACCTCCCTATAAATTAACAATTGGTAGCAATTAACTTTAATATATTCTCTTACCTACGACTTTCTAGGATTTAGTTTAACAATTGCATCAAGTCTATTTCATCAAAATAAAGAAAACAAAAGATTGAAAATATAATAATAAAGCAATAACGCAACTTCCACAGAATACCTCTATATGTTGTTATACTCTAAAAGCTTTCAACATGTCCGCTTTGTTTTTAGCATTTTACAAAATACAACAAATGTGGGTGGTTGAAAAAAATGTACCTTGTTGCTAAATTTTTTCAAAGTTTGAGGAAAAAAAAGCACGAAATAAATGTTGCAAATACATTAGATTGCAATGTGTTTTAGAAATACATAGATAAAAAACAACAATAACAACTATCAACTCGTAGGTGAAATTGAGGTTAATCTGCAACATTTGTTATTGGCAGCAATTGTACATTAATTATGGCATTAGACCAAAACAAACAACCATTTATTGCATTCGCTTATTCTCTCTGACCATATTTTTATCATCTGTGCAGCATGATCATTTATATATATTTTTTTTATTTATAGATGCGACTAATTATAAAAAATATTATTTTATTTGCAACATTGTCAACATATGAAACAGCTATATTAAATAAAGAAATTTATAGAAATTTTATGAAAATAGTGAAAACCCTGGAAAAGAGCTTTAACTGAAGAAAGTGTGTATGTTTGTCGGAGTTATAAAAATATATGTAGGGAACTAGAATCTAACTAAAATTATTTAGAAATGAATCGAAAAATTAAATTTGAACCCGGAATTTTCACATGAAAAATTTTAGTTTTCAATAAGTTATAAATGATTCTCATTTCTACACTGAAAGGAAAACAGTTCGTAATGGGAATGAAACCAATACATTAATGATTAATGGCATGAAACAGTGCATATCAGCAATGAAAAATTACATAAACGGTATGAAACTTTTTTCAGGTACATTTCATACATTTTGTTTTGTCATTAATAATATGAAATTGTTTCATTCGGAAAATGAAAAAGTAGCAAATAGAAATATGACTGAAGTTCAAATACAGATATCGGAAACGAAATATATTTATCGTATAATTTTCTTTTTCTTTAATATTGATTTTGCACTATCGATTTTAAATGGTGACATGGCTGAAGCAGTAAAGGTGTTGGCTTACAAACATGAGATGAAGGGTTCAAGACTAACATTTACAAATTTATTTATAGGAAGTAAAATTTTCAAGTGCTAAATATATTAAATTAAGTCTCTGAGGGGATTAAATAAATATAAAAAGCCGCCTGGTGGCGCTTGGTTATATACACATGAGAACGAAAAAGTTTCATTTTAATTATGAAAATTTTATAATTAGCGAAGCAATTTTCATACCACGAATGAAACGTTACGTTGGTTGAAAAACAATGACAAAATCATTGCTGTAACGTCAAAAATCATTATATATATGAAGCATTTCCTTTCAGTGTAATGTTTTGTTATGTCCGATGAAAGTATTGCATAAAGTTTTATTTTTAAATCGCATAATTTGAAAATTGTACTAACTTAAGTTGTGTGGCATTTTTTTTCGAACTACACAGAAAAAAATAAGTTTCGTTTTTGATAACAAAAATCCCGGTATTCAATAATTTTTTTTCAAATTTTCTGTGATAAAGAATTCCCCTATATTGATAACAAAATTATTTCAAAATAAAAATATATATATAAATTAAAAAAATGTTGACATGGCTGGAATACGAAGCCGGGCTTTCCGGACGTAAAGCATACTCTCTATAGCTGAGCCATATCCCATCTATTTTTTTATGGGATACAACTTGTTTTAAGTACTTATGTATAAAAAGAAAAGAAATAACCGGCATGGAAAAGAAATACTTACAACGAAATATTTTATTATGTTAAAGATAAATGTTATTGAAATTCATATATTTTTTTTAATAACATGGTTTTATTGAATATAATTCTTGTCTATTTTTTTCTGTGTATAAAGCAAAGCAAACATTACTCCAGTATACTGGCACTAGGGTATTCGTTTTAATCGACTTTTCAATTGTTCGATTAATCAATTAACCGAAATTTCGGTTTTTAAATTACTCGAGCAATCGAGTAAAACTTTTATTTCGTTCGAGTTATTCGAGTAAGCTTTACTGCTAAAAATTATTCGATTTAATCGGAAAATGTTTAAATTTAATCGGATTTTTGTACATTTTTGTGGACAAAAATAAAAAAACAAGTTTTTTCGCATTTTTATATATTTCAATAATAAAAACAAAAGAAAACACAACATTTCTACATAAATTAGATCATAAACTGATCCTTTAAAATGGTTTTTTTTACTATTCAAATGTCGCGCTGTGAAAAAAACTTTGCGCCTGGAAATATTTAATACCATTCCGACCTGTCCTGTATTCAATGCAGAATAAAAATAATCGGAATCGGCATAACATTATTGTCGTTATAAATATTAATACGGTTACACTTTGGAAATATTTACCCAAAAAGATATAACTACTACTTTTCAGAGTTAGTTTGATTTAACTTGTTTTTTATATCAAAAAATAAGTTATGCTGCAAAAAGCTATTTTTATATTATTTTCAATAAATGCGAACCCGTATTAAAAAAATATTGTAATTAAAGGAAATACAATTTTAACTTGTCTGTGGGTTACGTTTTTTTCTGCAAATATTTGCCAAGTGTGACCGTACTAAGGCTTTATAATTCCGAACATTACATTCGATATTTTACGAAACATCTTGTTAACTAGTTGCTCTCGAAATATATTCTTTATTTCAAATAATTTTTGTTTGATGTTTATATTTCCGAATTTTTCTAAGACATTTGAAGTTGGTTTCTTTCTCCCTATTATTGTTACTACATTATTTACTTAATTTTTTGATCATGCGGACTATTAGTATGAAATGACGTTCCATTTGAATGGCAAATATCATAGAAATTAAAAAATTGTTCCACTTTTTATTAAGAAATCTACAAAAACTCATTACTCGAATAAATTTTTACTCGAAATTAAAATTTTTTGTTTGATCGAACATTATTTGTCTTAAATTATTCGATTAATCGAGTAAACATTATTCGAGTGAATACCCCAACTGGCACAAACAAGTGATGTTGAATCACATACCATACAAGCATACTGGTGTAATATTCATTTCTTTTAAGATTCTGTACAGATAAGTTGCTATACCTACACAGAAAAAAATAAGTTTCGTTTTTGATAGCGAAAATCCCGGTATTAAATAATTTTTTTTTTAATTTCCTGTGATAACGAATTGCGCTATATTCATAACAAAATTATTTCAAAAGAAAAAATTTATAAAATAAAAAATGTTGACATAGCTAGGATATGAACCCGGTCTTCCCGGACATAAAGCATACAATCTACAGCTGAGCCATCCCCCATTTATTTTTTTATGAGATAATACTTTTTTTGAAGTACTTATGTATGCAAAGAAAAGAAATAACGGGCATGGGAAAGAAATATATGCAACGAAATATTGTATTAAGTAAAATGTTATTGAAACTCGGTATTTTTTCAATAAAATGGTGTTATTGAACATAATTTATATCTATTTTTTTCTGTGTAGAGCGCACCGCATTTATTTTGATATTATTTTGAACATAAAAATTAAGGAAAACGCGTGTTTTTTATTAAAAAATTATTAGGAATGATTTGTTTTATTTCAGAAACACTTTACAATATATGTTTGGATCCTTTTTTCTTAATTTATGAGTAATTTGTTCAAGTAAATGTGTTTTATCCCGATGTTTACTCTATGAGAACTTTTCTTAACTGAGCTAATTTCACCATACACAATATCACAAACTGGTACCATCAACAAAGTATCAAACTCTGTTTGATATTGCTACAACAAAGAATATAATCGCACCAAATCTCCATACACTTGTTTGCGCGTGCACACTGGTGTATTATATGGGTCCCTTAAGATTAGAGTTGTGTCGTTCCGGAAAACCTAGTTCCATTAAACGATTCTCTAATTGGAACGATGCGGAACGATCCCCTAAAAGGAACGGTGCAAACTTTTTCAAAAGTTAATTTTTTATCGTTCCTCGTTCCGTAATTGCAACCCATTTTGAGGGGTAATTAATTTGTTTTGATAAACATTTTGATAAACAAAACTGTATATTACAGTTGTTTTGTTCACTTATTTCTGAGCCATTTTTTGTATAGATAGCGATTTATTTATTTATGTTAATGATAGATTTTGTTATTTAGAAAAGTTAATTACTTGCTGTGCGCTATAACTTTTTTTCTATAAATATTTTACGAAAATAAAGAATTATTTTATTGTGTTGTTTTTATTCTTGGCCAAGTTGAATTTCAGATAATGTTAATTATTTATTTTCTTTAGCTAATTGGGCCTAACGTGTTTTTATGACAATAAAAAAACAATTTTATTTCATATTTCCCGACGTTTCGTGAATGTTTTGTTCACTTTTTCTAGAGATTCGTCTATTTATTTAACAAATTAAAACATTTAATTTGTTAAATAAATAGACGAATCTCTAGAAAAAGTGAACAAAACATTCACGAAACGTCGGGAAATATGAAATAAAATTGTTTTTTTATTGTCATAAAAACACGTTAGGCCCAATTAGCTAAAGAATTATTTTATTGTTATTATGTCAGAAAATTAACATAAGCCATGGAAAATTTTTGTTGACGTCTTTAATAGCGAGAGAGACGTTCTCTCGTTCTTCGTTCATTCACTGTACAAAGTCTGCGTTTACAATGTGCGATTTTTGTCGCTGCAATTTTTGTCGTTTCTTCTTTAAAATTGCATTTGCGTTTGCAATGTGCAACCTTTGTCGCTGCGATTCTTGTAATTTATACATGGATGTGTTTTATATTACGAATGAGAGAACAAAAGGTATCTCAAGAGTACATGCCAGTGAGCTGCAACAAGTGGTAAACTTTCAAGTGTACTTAATCATCTACTCTGATTTTTGCTATGCAACCATTTTTGTTCAACAAAAAGTAATGATTGTAAACTCAACAGCTCATTTCAAACACTCAATTTTAAGTACTTGTGTTTGCAAGGGTCGTGAATATTTGTGATTGCTTTCTTTGGTATGATTGTAACCGCACCGGATCGAAACAGACATGCTGTTCGCATCATTCTTGTAAAACTCTTTATGGCCGGCTCGAGCCACTTGTTTTAATACATACACAATACATACATATGCTATAAAATGTTCGTGCTATTGTTGTTGCGTACCATCCTCATTCGTGTTGTTTCTTCTTTACAAAGTGGCATTACAAAACCTATATGTATGTATATTTGCAAATACTTTGCCAAACACAAAAATATACTTGTAGAGTAACTTGAGTGTCGATCACCATCAAATCATGCACATGAACAGCCGAGCTACAAGTGAGCGATTGTTCGTAAGCAAGTCGCATAATTTGTAAACTAATCAATGCAAGTATAATGTTGCGAATAAGATATACTTGTTGCTGATTTTTTTTGAATGTGAACAGAACTTCCAAAGGCTTGATTGGCTTGTACTTGTTATTTAGCGCTAGTGAATAAGACGGCTTGATCACACTTGTTGCAGCTCACTGGTACATGCATACTTGCATTCCTCACACCCCTCTCGCCAACAAAGTAAGAATTGCAGCGGCAAAAATCGCTCATTAAACCCAGTCAAAGTAAAAAACTAAAACATGGTGTTTTAAAATTTTTCAAAAGAAATATATCAATGTTTAAAACCCCATCACTATGTAATCACCAAATCTCCTGCAGGTTCCTGTGTTATCAATAAAACTCTTACACAAAGAAAGCTGTAAAACCTTAAAAGTTTGAGTAAAATACGAAAAGCTACAGCTTTTTCGAGTACTTTACTATTTTTTAAGAAACAAATAAATCCAGACATGTGCATTCAAAATGCTAATTATCCTTGTATACATACCATGTGTGTATTTATATTACAAAAAAAAAACATAAAAAATGAAGAAAATGTTAGACTTAACATAAAATAAGAAAAATACAAAAACGTCGCTTAAGTCAGAAAGAAAAAATTAAAAAAAAAATATTTCTACAAAAAGGTAGTCCAAAAAAAAGTACAACTTATCATTCTCTTCTTTGAATGAGAGAGTAATTAATCTTAATAAAAAGTTACTCAAGTCCTAGAGTTAATGGCTCCAAATCGACTTTCTTTCTTTCCACTGTGGCACTTATAAAAGCATACATGGCCTTTAACGTACAATAATTTATATTGTGGCATAAAAACGTATTTGTATTTATGATCACAAAAACAGTTGTTAAGTTTTCTTTTAAATATTTATAATAACAACAAGACATTCGTGATATACGCTAAACATATATGGCGTAGAGAAAAACGCTTAGGAAAAAATTAAAATAAAACAAAACTTGACTTTTGCCAATCACATTAGTAGAGAGCAGCAAATAAAGCTTTGGCTTTAAAGGAAAAATTCAAATGTAAAAAAACACACACACATACAATGGTAATGAAATGCCGAAAGAAAAATATAAACAGACACACATGTGCCAAATGCATTTTCCATTTTTCCAGCAATAGAAATAGAAAAAAAATGTATGTCTTTCAGTTTAGACCACAATAGTTTTTCGAGGTGCAAATGAACAAATAAACACTTGAAATGAATTGTACGAGTGTTAAAAACAAATAAAATAAAGCAAACAACAATCATTAAAGCAGCAGTGCTAAGGATGTTAATGAAGACGATGATGATGATGCAGATGATGATTGTGTTGTATGAGTATGTTTGCTGTTGTTATATTTTGCTAGTACAAATAGTGTTTCTTGGCAATATATATAATCTACATACAGCTAAAAATCAGCAAAATGGTTTGGTGTATATTCGGCGGTGCCACGTTTAGAGTTCACAGATCAAACTGTTTTGTTAATTTCTAAATATTTTACAAGACTCTATTTTTGGATATTGATTTAACTGAAAGTTTTTAAATCAGTCTTGAGCTCAAATGAGTAAAAACAATTGTTTCCCTTATATAAAAATATGTGGAATATACAGAAAATATATCTGCCATGTTCTGTAAACTGAATCCCAGTAAATTTCTAGTTTTCCAAAAATAAATCACACATAGTAAATTAATTTCAGATATGATATTTTAAGCTCGAAAAAATAGAAAACTAAGAAAATGTCTGAAAAAATTCGCTACTAATGGATTTAATTTGTCTAAATCGAGTGTTTTCAGAACATGGTATATCATCAAACTGCAACAAACAAATCTTATTTTAAATCCAAATTGATTATTAGGCTAAAGCCCTTATGACACTAAATTTTTCTTCATTTTTCAAGTTTTGGAGAACAGTGCAAATATAATATGATAGGAAATTTTAATAGGTGCAAAGAATTCAGCTATATTAAAATAAATACCAAATTGTCAAAGCTCTTACTAATGTTATTGATAAAAAATGAAGACGTGTAAAAACAAATTTAAAAATGGTCAACTTAAAATTGACGTTTCAAGCTTGAAATATTATACCCTGTTCAAACATGGATTTTTAATTGAGGCAATTTAATTTTAATTGAACAATTAAGTTTAGTTTTTTGCGTTTTATTTGGCGATATGAATGTTTAAAGCAAAATTTTTCTCTTATATCAATTGAGTAAACTGTTATGTTCATCAAAGAAGAATTACTCTAAATACATTGTATATAATATTGAAAATTAATAATTAAACTGCAAATTGCAATCCCACCCAATAAACCAAACTACGTACACTCTAAAACATTACTTCAAATTTACGATCATATATTGTCTAAATTTGTGTTGAAAATTTCTCCTTGTCTAAAATTACATCGATTTTGTAGTTATTATTTTAAAGAAAAAACCTTTCAAATTAAACATATTTAGTCCAAGTGGAAAAAATGTAACATAAAATATAATACGGCTATGGCTGAATGGTAGATACGTCAGACTGTCAGTCAGGAGGTCGCGGTTCAAACCTGCACGCAGCCAATCGCTTTTTTTAGTAAAAATTTTTTGTTCAAAAATAATGCGTGTGTAATTTTAGGTCGATAATAATCTGTAAACTGTTGCCGACTATTATCGACCTAATTTTCAACAAGAGTATTTTAGAGTGTACATACATACATACACTTCATCTTATTCCAAATGTTAGTAAATGTTTTCAGATTATCAATTTTTTCTGGTTTGTTGGGCAGGGTTACTACAAATGCGTTGATTACAATTGCTTTTACTGCTACACCGAAATTTTTTTATTTATTTTTAGTTTTAAGGATTGTTTTGTTAATACGGCTTTAATTTAGTACACACAAATATGTTATCCGTTAACTCGAATTTAGGCCCAGTTGTCAGCGATGGAGGTCATGCCAATATACATTTAAGTGGTTCGGTGCAAAATTTGAAAATTGGTCACTGTAATGCTCAAAGTATAAAACCCGCAGTATAACTCAGCTTTCAAATTTTATAATTGATTCTACTTTTGATATTGTTGCAATAACAGAGACTTGGCTTATGGTTATGTCTTTTGTCGAAATGATCGACCACACAGACGTGGTGGCAGGATAGGGATTTATGTGACTAGCAACATTAAACATAAAACTGTTCATACGGAGTCGCAATATGGGGAATGTAAGATGGTTTTTATTACGGTGACTATAAATAGAACTGTGATGTTAGTAGGTGTTGTTTATTTACCGAAAGGGAACATTGATATATTTGAATCGTCAGTCGGTGATATTTTTAAGAGATACAATAATATAATTGTGGTTGGCGATTTTAATAATAATCTTTATGATCCTGTAAAAACGGCAAGAATGCACTCGATATGCCATCGTCTAAATATATCTGTAAGACACAACGCTTTACCTACACATTTTGATGTCCGTACACAGAAAAAAATAGACAAGAATTATATTCAATAAGACCATGTTATTAAAAAAAAATATGAATTTCAATAACATTTATCTTTAACATAATAAAATATTTCGTTGTAAGTATTTCTTTTCCATGCCGGTTATTTCTTTTCTTTTTATACATAAGTACTTCAAACAAGTTGTATCCCATAAAAAAACAAATGGGATATGGCTCAGCTAGAGAGTGTATGCTTTACGTCCGGAAAGCCCGGGTTCGTATTCCAGCCATGTCAACATTTTTTTAATTTATATATATATATATTTTTATTTTGAAATAATTTTGTTATCAATATAGGGGAATTCTTTATCACAGGAAATTTGAAAAAAAAATTATTGAATAAAGGGATTTTTGTTATCAAAAACGAAACTTATTTTTTTCTGTGTAATAATACAACAGCGCTTATAGATTATTTTCTTTTGTGTGGTCAACCTACGCTTTGCAAAACTACCAAATTTCAATGCCCATTTTTATCGTTTCACCATGTATTTATTTGTGCTTCACTTGAATTGCTGTTAAATTCAGACAGGGATTTGGATAATTATATTGAGTATCGAAACTATACGTCCGTAAATATTGGTGACTTGGCAAATTGTGTATTTGAACACGACTACACGTCCTTTTATAATTCGAACGATGTCAATTGTCAAGTTTCTGAGCTGGAATATTTAATGTCAAAACTGCTTTCTATGGTTCCTCTGTCGCGATATAAAATTAAACGCAAATCGAAGGAGTGGATAAAGTCTGCAGAGGTAGTATATACAACATCACTTAGAGACATTGCTTACAAAGCGTACGTTGAAGATCCTACTGTTTATAAATGGAGTGTGTTTTGCAAGTATAGAAACAAAGCAAAAAGAACTATGCGAAGGTTAAGAAAGGCTATTTTAATATAATGTTTAATAATGTTGATTCTAAGGGAATTTGGAATCAATTAAGAATGGCTAGCAGTAGTGAATCAGTCAATACTAATGTTGATATAGATGTCGATGATATAAATAATAACTTTTTAGATGGTTTGAACTTTATATCAGATAATTCACTTCGAAAGATCTCATAACGGGTTTTTATTTGCATGTGTTAATTATTGTGAACTGTTTACTGCTCTTAGTAACATTATATCAAATGCTTGTGGTGTTGATGGGATACCCTTGAAATTTTTAAAAATTATTTATGCCTTAATAAGTAACCATATATTACATCTGTTTAACTGTATTATAACAACTTCTGCTTTTCCAGAACAGTGGAAGCTTGCAAAAGTTATTCCTATACCTAAAGCTGGGACTTCATTAAATACTGAAAACCTGAGACCTATAAGCATTTTACCAGTATTGTCAAAAGTCTTTGAACACGTTATGAATGATCGCCAAACAGGGTATCGAAAGGGATGTAGTGCGTCATCTACATTACTAGGGATTACAGAGTCTATAAGGGAAAACTTGAATAGAGACATAATAAGTATTTTAGTGTCATTAGATTTATCAAAAGCATTTGATCGTGTTGACCACGCAAATATGTTGAAAAAACTTAATGATGAGTTTCAGTTTTCGGGTACAGCATGTTTTCTCATAAAATCTTACTTGTTAGGCAGGAGACAATTTGTATATTTTCATGGTCAGAGCTCACATCTACGGCAGGTTGGATCTGGACTTGCTCAGGGATCTGTTATTGGGCCTCTTTTATTTTCAATGTATCTTAATAGCTTTTTTAGAGTAGTTGACCCAGAAGTATGTTCGGTGTATGCTTTTGCTGATATTTCATAGCACTGATATGTCATAGCACTCGGTCAATAGATTCATTGCAAACAACAATTAATGAAACATTAGAACAAATTGGATGTTGGATGAGATCAAATTCTTTACTGCTATATTCTTCAAAGTCTAAAGTTATGGGTTCTGGCGCATTTAATTTCACTGATATGAGAATTCGAATGGAGGGCAGTGAATTGGATTTCGTGGACAAGTTGAAAATTTTACGTATTACTATTGACAGGAAGCTCGACTAATCATATCATGTTGATAACTTTTATTAAAGAGTTTGTTTTACTCTTCGACGGTTATATTGTCTCAATATGTATATGCCATATCATACGAGATATAAAGTAGCCCATGCTCTGATGATGTCGCAGATATCTTACTGCATGGCGGTATATTTGTGTTCGACGGCTGGTAATGTTAATAGAATTAAGCTTTTGGTGAATAAAATTTTTAGGTTTGTATTCAACATTACATATTGCAATACAACAGCTGATCAAATTGGAAATATAAATTATAATCATATATCGTCGTATGTGAAAAACTTTTTGAAATGTCCTTTTGCTAATTTTCTGACTACAAGATATCTTTTGAACTTTTACAACACAGTTAAAAGTGGCACACCACAGTTTTTGGCTCAGAGATTTAATTTTCTACGTTCTTCAAGGAATGTGCAAATATTTATTCCGTTGATTAATTGTTTATCTTTTCAAAAGTCATTCATGGAACTCATTACCCAAGAACATTCGCCTACTCTTTACATGCTTACCACAAAAACTCAGGGAACATTACAATAGAAACTCTACTTAAACAAGTTATGTACCCGTTGTTGATTGTGGACTGCATTTCGAGATTTTAAATCCGTAAGCATTAAGTGTTATAAGTTGAAGCCGTTAACAAAATTTTAGTATTGTAAGCGTTATGATGTGAATTTAGGGTTACTTAGACGTAACAAAAAGAATATCAGCAATTGTAATATGTTTTTGGCCACAAAGATTTTTTGTATTACATAATAATAACAATAAAAAAATAAAATAAAAAAAATTTTACTTAAAAAAAATGGGTATTTTTGTTGGAAAAAACATTTTTTTTCGCAGTTTGAAAAACAAATCGACCAAGTATTATACCATTTTGGAATTCGTACTAAGCGCGCCAACTTTTGATGTCAGTTGCCAAAAGGCAGCTTATTTATTCAAATCGTATAATCCGATTTTAAGTTAGGGTGAAATATACTGATGTTTCTAATGGAAATCTTAGTCCAGCCTATTAAAAAATCCGTGCGTGATAGAAAAAAACTGAAAACGGTTCTGAATTTAGCGCATTAAACTTTTTATATTTCACATATTTTTATTTAAATGTCGTTTTTCTGCAGACCAGTCTAATTAACACTACAGCCGTGGGTAGGTATTTTATTTTCTTTTTGTTTTTAATTTATTTTCCGGCGATAAAAGTTTTTCTTTTAAAGATGAGACAATAAAACTAAATATTTGATCGCCTAACACCATCGAAACCTTGATAAACATCATTTCACTTTTATCTTCACTATTGCCTTCGCAAAAGAGATTTATAAAGCGAATTTATTTAAAAGCCACAAAATGTGTTCGAAATGACTTTCACACGTCTAAATGCTCAGTTTTAATTCAATGTTATGACCTTTTTTTTGTTTACGAAAACGAAAAAACAACTAAACGTTTTCATTTTGCATTATGAACACAAAAAGTTAATTTCATGCGATGCGTAGATTTTACTGCGTAATTTTGTTAAATGTTCAAATCCGATGTTGGACAACAAATATTTGACTGCTACTATGACAGCTGCAAAATTTATCTGTAGATGGTGTGATTAAAGCAGTGGTCATTAAACCATAATAAACATATTTCATGCTGCTGCCTGGAACTTTCCCAAAGAGTTTTCTTTTTTCTTTTCTTTTGTGCCAGTTAAATTAGTTGGAAGTTTATGAAATTTACTTTTTGTTAGTTTTTCGATATTAAATATATAAAAGGAAGTCAGATATATTAAGTGGCTGTCGTAATATAAACTAAAATGGTCATGGATAACAAATCATTAAAATCTTTATATTCCACATATGTACATATTTTTATTTAAAGGACATTTTCTTTGCAGACCAGTGTTATTGTTAAAACCTTTTTGCAGTTATTCAACATTCACTTGCAAATGTTATGGCAAAGAGATTTTTCCTAACAACTGAAAACTTCAAATCATAGAAATACTATTTTAACATTTTCATAATGCCCAGAGCGTTTTTTATTCACTTCTAGTGAATGAATACATTTAACAATAAATTTTTGGTTTATTGTTCAGCAAAACCAAAACATTTAAATAAAAACTTTATTCAAATGAAAGTATTTACACTCATTTTTTAAATATTTGCGGAGAGCATAAAAAAATGCATATCCGTTTGTTTTATATTTAAATATAATCAACAGGAAAATATTACGAAATATTTATGATCATAATAAAGGCAAAAGCAAAACGAAACAAAAAGAAGTGAAACAAAACAATGCAAAACTAAACCACATATTCGCAAATTCGTACATGAATAAATATGTATATGAAAAATAAAAAATAAATAATTTATATAAAGTATAAAATAAAAAACAAACTTTAAGCTTCATTATAATATTCAGTAGAATAGTAAGAGAAATAATAAAACTATTTTTTAACAATAAAAATCATAAATTAACCAAAATTGTTGTAACTCATTTTTCGAACTTTTTTCGCAGTTAATTTATGTATTTATATTATTACGAGTGGAGCATTTAATGTTTATGCTTTTTTTTTTTGATATTTTTAACACCAACAATTTCCACTTTAGCGTAAGAGATTTTTGTTTTAATTTTATTTTTACTCTTTAAAAAATATATATCAAAACTGCGATTTTGTATCTATGAGCGAGTGAGTGAATGCACAAGTGTTTGTTTGAATTTGAGAGCACTTGAATATGTTGAAAGTTGCATGTTAAAAATGAATGAATTTATATGCAGTGTGCGGTTACAACTGCCATTATGAATGAACAGTAAACAAACAAAAAATATATTTTTACAGAAATAGTTTTCTAGAGCAGGACAGGAGGATTCTAGTTCAATGCATCACTTTATAAGTATGTAACAAAAATCAAACAAAATGCAATCGATAGTTTGAAGTTTAATCTCTGTTTGGCAATATTAAAGCAGATTTTGTAATGAAGTATGACAGAATTATTATTTGGTAAATATTAAAGACAATTAATATAAATCGTCAGTTTATTATTTGTTTGCTACACCGGCAATTTTTTTTTTTAGAAAAAAAAAGAGTTTGGAGTGGACTCTAGATATTTTGGATGTCCTCTTTCTAAATTCAAACCATTTTTCACTTTGATTCACGCACACAACAATGAGGAATAGGAGAGTTCTAGAAGCAGTTTGGCTTATACTTAATATTTAATCAACACATTAAATAATGATACTCATACGCTTTGAAGCAGACTTTTTGTAATTTTGCCTATAATAAAGGCGTTATGATTTGGGAATCACTAGCGCTAGTCCGCTATGATTCTATGTGGAAGGGATATTGCTAAGCTAAATCTTATTTTTCGTAAAGGAATTCTATGAAATATTAAATATTTTGTCTAGCAACGGATCTACGAACAAATTTGTAAATATAGACAAAAATAGCTCAACAATTTAATTGAAAAAACGTGTTATTTTTTCAGTTAACAAATTGTTTAAGTCTATTAAACAATTTGTCTAAAAATATTTACAAACTGTAAACAAACCAATTTACTAAATCAAACAAAAAGATTCACTGGACTTTCTAGAAAAATTTTGTATGCAATTAGTCTAAAAAGTGTCAAAAGTGTAACAAATATAAAACAAAATAAATTACTTAATCAAACAAAAATATTTACTGGAGTTTTCTTAATATATCAAACAAAATGTTTGTCTGGTTCATCATCATCATCCGTTAAGAGTTTATGAAATTTCACTTTGTTAAATGTGTTCAAGTCTGAATGTTTATCTAAAAACTCTAAGAAAATTAATGAGAATTGATTTACTTAAAAATCTTAAATAAACAAACTTGGTACAATCGCATTCTTTTAGCTATCATTGTTGTTTTTGTTATTTGTGTGTATGTCGTCATCGGGGTTGTTTTTTACGACACAGTTTTTCTTGCTATTTTTTGGTGTTTGCTTCCTAAATAAGAGTCAAACAAACAATTCATTGATTATGTAAAGAACATTTACTGAAAATTAAATTTATTTTTAGACAAACTTTTATTTGAAAATTTTTTGTTGATAGTTTTTTCTGTGTACGTTGAGATACAGGGTGCCAAAGTTAACTACCTTGGACATGAAAAATATTGTCGCCCCTCAGATATCTTTGAATTTTTAAAAATTTGATTTTTTTCCACGACTTTGTTCCCTATTTCGTTGATATGTCCGGTAATAGCACAGCCAAGATTTTCAAGCAAATAATTTATGATTCCTTACACAATCAAATCAGCAGTTTTGAAAAAGAATCAAACTCAAGACTTTGAAAGGAGTGTGAAACGGTGTAGCGGCCTGTCGAAATCAACAGTACTGATCCGTTCTGCTAATCTGATTTGAATATTCGAACACTCCATAATAAAAAAATTTGAGCTCTACATTAATTTCAATATTGAAATAAAAAGCGGAATATAATAAATTTCAGACTTAAGCTATAAACACTTAGACGACAGCAGGCTACCGACTACAATCTGTCAAAATTAAAATACACACTTTTATATGAAAACGATTATTTTGACGACTTCACAGCTACACGACTACACGACCACCGATGTAGCTGTCGCCAACTTAGCCTAATTTCTATTTTGATTGGCGACAATAAGCAGATTAGTGCTGCCAACATAATGAGAAATGTGAAATAAATAAGCGCTTAAAAATTTTTTTAAACTGGTCGAGAATATGTAAATTGTTGAAATAAAAAAAACATAAGGTAATAGCCCTTTCAAAAATAAAAATTATTGTGTAATTTTTTCGGCGCTCTCTCTTGGCTCCAGAGTTACGGGGTTCGAAACTTTTATTTTTAATTGGTTATAACTCCTAGAATATAGAACACATATAAACGATATTGCTATCATTTCAAAGTGCTCGAAATGCCTTTCTATTGATATATAAATTTTTAAAATCTTTTTACCCATCAACCTTAAATGTCAGCTGTTTACGATGTAGCTGCCGCGTCCAAAATAATTAAGTAGCTGACTACACGACGACAATTGAAGCCAACAGCATTTGTAGTCGTGTAGCCATATTAATACACAATTAGCTACTGGCTTGAGCTTTTCACATGTTTACATGTTCATATATACTTAAGTATAAAATCAAACCAAAAAAGTTTTTCTTGAGTAGATAAAAAATCAGAAAAATGGGAATGAAGACAAATAAACCAATGGCAACGCTGGAAAAGTGCAGATTAATATTAACTTGAAAGCAGCGATAGCATTTTTAGCTCTTGTTTACGATATGACAAAAAACGATATTACATACTGTGTTGTGATATCGTAAGTTTTTTACGATATAACAACACTAAAGCAGCCATACACGGTGTTTCATATCGCAGGGTTGTCGTAAAAAAACATACTGTGTTGTCATATCGTAAAAGAGAGCTAAAAATGACATCGTTGCTTGAAAGTGATTTAATTCTCGTATTAAATTTTCACGAAAAAGTTGTATATATATAAGATTTAAAAGCACTTTCAACAGAGCCACTTGACGGGCGGTGATTAACAAAATACACGTGAGCATTGACGATGGAAGTGTAGCGGCTTCCGAAAGTGGCGCTACTCTGTTCTGCTATGTACGTTAAAAATTAAGTTGATGTTATTTTTCCCTTGTTGCTTGGAATATTAACCATGCCCAATTCTTTCTGAATTAATCACGAAAATTGTAGTATTAACTTAACAGACTTAATTGAAAATATTTTTCAAAAAAAGTAGTATTAACTCAACAGACTTAATTGCAAATATTTTTAGATTTTTGTTATTTTAAGACCAGCACTCAGACTTTCACAAAGAGTGAAAACATCCGTCCGATGAAGACAAATGTGAGCATACACAGAGAAGACACTAGGTTTTATCCCCTGTATATTGAAAAAGTCAGTTTTAAATCTTCATGCCATTGACAAAGTCAAAAGTATTGACAACACTTAGGTTAGTCCTGCTGAATGTCTGCCCAGTGACCAATGTTAGACCTTGTACACTAAGCAGTGAACAGGAACTAATCCAATGCCATGAACAAATTCAAAATTAGATTAATGGGGATAAAATGGAACGGATCTCAACACAGAAAAAACTAAATTTCATTTTCAGCGAAGCAATTCAATGAAATAGTGAATATTTTGTCTAGGAACGGACCTACAAGCAAATTTGTAAATATTGACCAAATTATCTCAACGATTTCATTGAAAAAACGTATTTTCTAATAAACAAATTGTGTAAATCTATAAAACAATTTGTCTAAAAGCCTTACCGAATTTTCTGAAAAATATCAAACAATATTTTTGTCTGAATTTATGAAATAATTAGTCTAAAAATATTAACAAAAATTAAGCAAAATAGTTTACTTATTCAAACAAAATAGTTTACTTATTCAAACAAAAATGTTTTCTGTAGTTTTTAATATATCAACTGTATTTTATTAATATATAAATTTGGGTCATCATCATTCATTAAGCATTTATGAAATTTCACTTTGTTAAACGTGTTCAACTCAGAATGTTTATCTAAAGACTCTAAGAAAACGAATGAGAATTAATGCAACGACATTAACGAATTAATTCACTCAAAAATCTTCAGTAAACAATCTTGGTACAATCGCATTACTTTTTCTATCGTTGTTTTGGTTCTTATTGGTGTGTATATCGTCATCGGGGCTGCTTTTTTTTGCGACACAGAAAACGGGAGTTTCTGGTTGTTTTTTGGTGATTGCATCCTAAATAAAAGTCAAACAAAAAATTCATTGATTGAATACGCCATAAAAGCCCTGTCCTGGTCATAGTGTCGTTGGCGCAATGAAAAAATATTATATCTAATAAAAAATTAATTTTAAAGTAAAAACAAATCAATTAATATTTATGAAACAATGTCACATACTCAGAAAAATTATACATTTCTCACACATGCAAAATAAATTTATTTTATTCATACACAGTTGACATATAGAAATTTTTTCTGTTATATGGTAATTTGATTTAAAGTCTAATTGATGACATTGTTTTAAAAGAACATAAAATCAAATAAAATAAACGTTGATTTAACTAAAATATTAATTGAAAATGAAACTTTTTCTGAGTAAACAGTTAATTGGAAAAATTTTGGGACACATTTTTTCTGAGCATTCAGCTCTCAAGATTTCTTCAGATTACTACAGAAGTAGAGCTTATTTAAGTTTAGTTTATCAATCATTTTAATAATGATTTGTAGGTTTTTTTTTTTGTTTCACATACATTAAAATATTGTTTAAAAAATTGTAACTTTATCAAAAAAAAGTAAACTGAAAAAGAAGTTGAATTTCAAACAACAACCAAAAACCGACTAATTAAAAAAAATTTGAAAATTTTACTTCAAAATATTTGACAATATTTTCAGAAAAGATTGGTGAATGTAAAATCTACATGGAAAAATCAAGTCCTCTTCTGAACAAGACCGTTTAAAAATAAAAAACTCAGTAAAAATATTCTACAAAATGATCTACTGAAATATCTCTGATCTTTTTTTTTTATTTTGTAACACTTGCTAATAAAACCTTTTCTAGCGAAAATAATTAAAACAATTAAAACGATGATTTGGTTGACAAAGAAATATAAGAAAGAATGTAAAATATAAATATATAACAAAGAATGCTTAAAAACCTTGAAAGTTTTCATATTTTTCTGAAACTCGATATCTTTTCTTTGTTTTAAAATTGAGAAATTAAAGTGTAGTTTTAAATCGACCATGGTCATGGTGATATTTTCTACATCATCACACTTCATTTTATTTTTTAATTATGTATATTGGTACTTTTTTTAAGTGTTTTGGTGTAAAATACCTTTTATTTTTATTTATTTATTTTTATTTTTTGTTGTGTACAAGTGCACTTTTGCTGACTTTTATAAATATAAAACTGTTAATTTTTTATATTTTTATAAATTCGTTACAGTTTTTTGTTTGTTTCTACTCAAATAGTATGTGTGACGGTGTGTGTAAAAGTGTGGTATGTGAGGTTTTTTTTACATATTTTTTATTAAAGTTTTTTATTTGTCATTAACAAGCAAATGTTTGTTTGTCATTGTTGCATTGTTATACGTACTTTTTTTTAACATTATATGCATTTGTTTATATCAATTCGGACAAATAATATTAAAATAAAGATGCAAAGGAATATCCCAGCAAGCATTTACCAAAAAGCTCTTAAGTAATGTAAGCATATAAGGAAGTGGTGAGGAAAATCTAAGAGCAATCTATAATGATTTAGTTATAAGCTCCTGAGTTCTTACACACAGAAAAAAATACCACTGTAAAATCAACAGGTCACAATGTTAATTATAAATCATATTAAATTTATGAGAACTAATTTGTTGTTTAAGGATATTGGTGTTTATTTAGTGTGTTCATATCTATAATGCATTGTTGTGCTCAATTGTGCGACTTCTTGTTATTTAGATTTAATTTTAAACGAATAATTATTAATCTAACCTTAAATCTCGTTGATTTAAAATTTTTCACTGTTAAAACAAATTTGTTCAATATTAAATCCATAAGATCCTGTTTTGTAGTAAAATCAATTTATATCATGTTAAATTAAAGTTAGATCTACTTAAGTGAATCATTGAAAATTCAACTTTACATTTCATTTAAAATCAATATGACTAGAACTTTAATTTCAATTAAATTTTATGTTAAATCAGTTATTACATCATGTTAAATTGAAATGAAATTTATATAACTTATGCATGGTATATATATATTAGTTTATATTATATCTTAAGCATGTTTGAGACTGTTGTGGCTGCACTGGTTAGCGCGTTGACTATCAAGCAAGTGATGATAGATGAGCCCAAGTTCAAATCTTGGATGAGGCAGAACATTATATAACAGAAATTTTTATGATAATTAATAAAAGCACTACATTAAATTAATGTTGTCTCAAGTTGAAATAACTTTGATTCAACATTATTTTTCGTATTATTTCAGGATCAACCTCATTTTTAACAGACTTCAAAAAAATATACACATTCTTTTTCAACTACTTCTGCCTTACCGATTCCTATGAAACTTTGCACACACATTAATATTCTGTTTAATTACTACATCATGATTAAAAAAGTGGGCAGTTCAGGGCCATGCAAAGTAAATATTATTTGGCAGCAACTTCTACTAAAACAATACTTATGAAACTTTATGTACACATTTAGTTATCATTACAATACAACATTATGGTTAGAAAAGTGGGCAGTGCTACGGTACGACTACTTCTACTTAAGAGATTCTTATGAAACTTCGCACACAATGAGTTCTCGTGAAAGTACAGCATTATGATGAGAACTATGGGCAGCACCACCCCTATTTTGTAGACGGTTTGTTTTCAATAATTATGTACTAGAATTTTAATAGACAGATTTTGTAAAATATCGTTTCTAAACGTTTAAAAAAACAATTTTTTCATACAAATTTCAAAGCGAAAAAAGCGTTTGTATTTACACAATCTGGCCTTAAATCAACATGAAATATAGATATTTTAAAAGGAAAAATTTTGTTGATGGTTATTGTAAAATCATGTTGAATTAACATGAAATCCCTATGAAGCAAAATCACTGGTAAGACAGTGATTGGATACGGAGCCTCAAATTCACATATTGTTAAAGACTTTGGCGCATATTCATAGTCAAAACAAAGTATGCTTTAAGAGTTTAAAACGAGTATTTTGTATGGCAATACTGGTCTTAAATTCTTAAAGTATACTTTGTTTATGACCATGAATATGCGCCTTTGTTTTTTGCTATCACACACATATCGTTAGCTTATTATTGGATTGTCATATATGCCACAAGCTCGGAACTGAGAAAAACCACAAAGAAGGTTTACATAAGGTTTTCTCAAAGTATACCCGATAAAATGTTTTGTATTTTCACCACTGCTTTCAGCATGTTTTCATATTTTTGTGAACTTTCATGGATGTAGTGAAAAGTTACTTATTCCTTTATTGAATATCAAAAAAAATTTTTTTGTGCCATATACGCAATTATTTTCTCAAAAGTAGCTTTTTGTGCTGCAAGCGTGGATCCAGGGGGGGGGTGGTGGTCATGGGGTCATGACCCCCCCTGGCCGAGCAGTGTTATCTATTTTTTCTAAATTCTCAAATTTTTTTAAGCCGATTCACACTGAAATTTTAAAATTAAGTTTTTATCATAATTGTATTGACTAAAACTAGATAAAATTTTATAGCGCTATGTAATTTCAGCCATCTTATCGCCTATGAAAGTCAGATAATTATTACAGTTTTCATAAAAAGTAAAAAATTTTATATAACAGAAAAAAAAAACTTATTTAATTAAATTTAATGTATAAAATCTGTACTTAAGGATGGAGTTTTTAATTTCGGTTATATAAGCGTATAAAAGTTAGATTCTGATGAAAAAAAAAATGTGTGTGCTAAAATGTTTAAGATTGTTCTAAAAATGCTCTAAAATTGGGCTATCTTTTAGATTTGATGAACCAGAAGTTGTGAATTTTCTGAGCAGTAGATTAGAAATTGAATTTCTCATAGAGTATAAAATCTCCAAAAATCATTCACTTAACAAAAGTAGAGTGTGTTTTGTTTTGCAGTTCTCGCAATGTTTGCTATTTTAACTATTGTTATCAAAGTATCTTCATTATTCATGGAGATAGGTGCGTGAGTGAATTTGCATTACCTGCGCTCACGATAGTGACAGACTTATGACTAAATTTCTCGTTTTCCAAAAATTCCATTGATGCATTTTAGATCATATATAATAAATTAATTTCGGATATATGTTTAGCTCTAAAAAAGAAAACTATAATAGAAAAAAATTTGCTATTAGTGGATCTAGTTTTTTTTAGAACGAGTCGTTTTAAATTTATTTTGGAAACAAGTCCGCAACCTTACTGTTAACTAAATCAAAATTTCCCATTTTAGGGACTATCGGAAAGGGTTCATATATATGACCGATCCCTTTTACTTTTTTTAGAGGAACATTTTTTTCTTTGGAACCAATTCCCCCCAAGCCCTCCTTAGGACGGTCTCATACTAATCGGATATTTTTTACAAGAAAATAAATTGTTTGTAATAGTAAACAGCTTTTGTTATAACATCAAGAGTCGTGGTCAAGACAGGATGCGATATATTCACAAAAAATCGATTTTTGTGTCCTTTGGCCTCTGATACCTCATGCAACGTACTAGAGACTATATGGGGCTTTTAAACCGGATTATACGACGCCTAGATAAGTGTCAGCCTCTTATCCTAAATTTCGAAGCTTATCACATTTTTCACTTTATTTCACTGGGCTATTAGTATAGTATATCTAAAAGACAATTAGGGATGTAATGAAGATTTCTATTACATAAACTTAATGTTCATTTGGTTATGGCCTATTGGTCGGAACGCAAAAGTATGTGTATAGCATGCACTACGCAAAAACAATACACATTTTGTTATAGTTTTTCTATTATTTTTATTATTGTTGTCTTTTCAACTCTTAAATTTAAAATGAATACTTTTTTTCAAGTGTAATTTTTGGTGTTGCTTGTTTTTCAACAATTTATATCAGTTTTACTTTTGTTTTTTTTTTTTCGTTCAGTTTTCAACTTTTATTTTAATTTACGTACTGTTTGTTAAAAGTCGACAGTAAAATTACATTTTATTGCAATAATAATGATGGTTGTTGTTTGAACTGCAACAACTAAATACAATGGCAACAATTATAGTTATAAAAAAGAAACAAAACAAAAAATTTAAAAGATTTGTATTTTCTGTTACAAATAAATTCAGATTTATTTGCAGTACAGAAAAAATTTTAACAAGATTTTTAATTTATTAAATTTATATTTATTGTTGAAAAGCGATGGCAAATGTAGTTTGGAAAACATTTGCAGATTGTATTTTAAATAATTGTTGGTTTAAGCCTGGAAATGTTAAACAATGCAAATTACAATAAAATGTGGGAAAATACTTGACAAATGAGTGGTAGACTTAATTTGAAAATGCTAATTGAATACCTTAAATGATTAAATTGAAATTAGCTTTATTTCAAAGCAAAAGTTTTTAACTATTCCTTTATGTCTTTTTAGTATTAAATAAAATATCGCACAAACACTACAGATATTGTATAACCTCAAAAAATGAAAAACACCTGGTTGTGCAGAAAACGAATTTTAAATTTTTCCATTTACACACAGCTCTACAGAAAAATAAAGAAAATATTCCCTCCTCAAGGAGGGCGTAAATTCGACGATACCGATTCAGTTGCCGTTACTCTTAGGGCTATTATTACAACGTGGCAGTATAGTAGCAGATAATTAATGGCACGATTAGCAAAAGAGATCGATAAACTTTCATTATTACAACATGTCTGCAAAATAAGTTATCTTTTTCGAAATATGGATATACCAGAGTATTTAAATAGCCCAGTGGCAACGTCATACATATGTAAGTATTTACCATGGCGCAGATAATAGATACACCCAAGCCTACAACAACCTTAAATTTGTTGTAGAAAATACACTGCAGTTGTCAAAAAGCATTGAAAGGCGGGTGGAATTATCAGCGCAGGTAGCTCTATAAGGAAATGTCCAATACCGTAAAGAAGGGAAGCTGTATATGACATTATGATAATTGCATCACTCCACTAAGTTTGCCGAGTAAGTTGAGGTGTTCTATTGAGTTCACCTGATAGATATGTCTTGGTATTTACTTGATAAAGTAGAAAGTATGGTAGCCTATGAAAATGTGTGCCGATAAAAGATATTGGTAGAATAAACTTGCCAATAAGTTATCGTACACTTTTAGGTTAAAGTAAAATTATACTAATGAAAAACTGTTTATCCGTTTGATAAAATGCTAACTGTAACTAAAGCCAAGTTGTAATAATGGCCCTTAGTCAATACAAATTGAAGGTAAAACACACAATAATCAAGTTTAATAATTTTTTTAAATAAATAATTTATTATAAAGCGTTCACTCAAAATTCGGTAACTGTTTACCAAGGTAGATAAATACAGGTAGTGGTAATACTAAAACAAATACAATATGACAAAAACAACATGGGTTTTTATTGTTGTTTCGTTGCACGAAGTGTCAAAAATTAGGTCTTGATTTATTACTTTTCTCAATTTACTTTTTTAGTTTTTTCTTCTACACTTTTTTAGGGATGTAACGATACGCCGTTTGGCCGATCCGATACCGATACCGATATTTAAAAATAAATATCGCCGATGCCGATTCCGATTCCGATACCGATACGAATATTGAAATTGAGTTAAATTTTAGATTAACAAAACTGAAGAAGGGCAATTGTTTTATTATAAAAAATTACAGTGTAAGAGATTATTAATATTTAAAATTAATATTAACCCAGTTTAAAAAATTGGAAGTAATTTTTAAGGAACTACATTTTCATTGCTTCCAAAGAATATGTATTAAGAATATGCAAATAATTAGTAGAAATGCAAGTAAACATTTGTAATTCCTTGATCATTTAAAAAAATACTCGCCATGCTTTTTTAAAAATCGATTTTTTAAAGGACATTTAATATTAAGGAAAGTAATATTCATATGTCGGAAGTTATTATTATTTGGCTTAAGTTCACAATAATTGATTTAATGTAAATTCAAATTATTTTTAAGAGTGGAATATTAGAATATCTAATCAGACTAGCAGAACGGATTAGTACTACTAATTTCGACAACCGCTACGCTGTCATCATCAGCGTCCTTTGTTCGCTTTTACCACGTTTGATCATGGATACTAGTATTAAAGAAACATCAGCTATTTAACCAAATTTTATGAGGAAATATAATATGGGTCCTATTCCTTTTTTATTAATATGGTGAGCCGAATATTCTTATAAAAACCTTAATTACGAATATTTACACTGTACAACAAAATCAACTTTATTTTTTTTTATAATAAGGTTTTTAAAACTGATTCTGGTAGAAGTCACCAAAAACAAAAATACATACCTGTGTCGGCGTTTTGAAAGTTTACTTCTGGGTTTTATTTTAAGGGGAGTTAAATTTCCCCTCCTATTGCACATACACTCTAAAACATTACTTCAAATTTAGGATCATATATTGTCTAAATATGTGTATGTGAAAATTTCTTCTTGTCTAAAATTACATGTTATTTTATTAAAAAAAAACCTTTCAAATTAAACATATTTTGTCCAAGTTGAAAAATTTAACATAAAGTATAATACAGCTATGGTTAAATGGTAGATACGTCAGACTATTAGTCAGGAGGTCGCGGCTCAAACCTGCACGCAGCCAATCGCTTTTTTAAGTAAAAACAGTTTGTTCAAAAATATTGTGTGTGTAATTTTAGGTCGACAATAATCGGTAAAGTGTTGCCGACTATTATCGACCTAATTTTCAACAAAAGTGTTTTAGAGTGTAGTTAGTTATACTGACTTGGCAGAGAATATCTTGTTGGGCTTACGTTAAAGTGTAGGACGCGTTCAAAAATTTTATTGAAACACCACAAGGAACATTTTTGTGGAACAATTAAGCCCGCTATATCGCCTCTGAAGGGGAGTTTTTGCCCCTTATATATTAAGAGGATAAAAAGACCCATACCACGAAGAGCTAGAGGGCTAAAATGTTGTACAAAAATGTTAACCGTGTTATTTTGCATAGAAATGCTGAACACACCTTATACGTTAAAAGTAAGACCTATCCGCACACCACCTGTTCTTTCTGCACTATCCCTTTACCAAAGAAGGTAACACATTAATTGATTAATTGGTAGGCATTAATTGCCTGATTGTATTACTTTTCTTTTAAAACAGAAAAAGGCCAAGTTCGTATCCAACAATTTCGGCCGTAAAAAGTACTGATATAAAAATAAAGACCCAGTTCTTGATAGGTACAATACCGTCTCATTTCTAGGCAACCTGTAAGCTTGGCAACACTTTCCCCATAATTCTTTCCCATATTATAAAGGCAATAAAATATTGCCAAACTAACAGGTTCCCTAGAAATGAGATGATATTGTACCTACCAAGAACTTGGTCTTTATCTCTGTACTTTTTACGGCCGAAAGTTTTGGATAGGAACTTGGCCTTATTTTCACATTTATGTTTTTTGGGGATCTCAGTTCTTTTTTCTAAGCTTTTATTTGGTACAAAAATACCTCGAATGGTTTCGTGTAATAATACACAATGCGTGGCGAGAACTTGGCCTGGCGCACTACCGTGCGCCTAGATAAGATATACTTTGCCGAATCAGTATAACTATGCAATAGGGGGAAAATTTAACTCCGCCTAAAATAAATCACAGATGTAAACTTTCAAAACGCCGATACATGTAAGCTTATTTTATTTTTAATATAAATGCCTTTATGATTTGTTAATAAAAATTGTAAGCTTTTGCCATTTTCGATTTTCATATATTTTTAAAAAATTTAAATTTTCCAATTTTGCCTTAAAAAATATGTATTTTTCATCATTGAGCAATAAATAATTGCGAAACCACTGAGTATATAAAAAAATAATGTTTGAATGGCTTAAAGGTAATTTCATTTAAGTGTTTTTTGTAAGGAAATTTGATTAGCCTTTTCCAAGTTATGATAAAATTGATGGAGCAACCAACGTTTCCAAAACTCGATTTTTTGTAAAAATCAGCTAATTTCACTTTATTGTAAATAAAATCAACATTTATCCATCGATTATTGTAAAATAAAGCTAATTTTATTTGTGGTATATGTGGCTTTGCGGTGATTGTATAAAACTGGTAACATTTTGCAATTTTAGATTTTTATATACATATCTTTAAAAAATAAAAATATTTCGTTTTTGCATAAAAAAATATATATATTTCATTATTGCGGGCAGAATAATTCTGAAACCATAGAATATAGAAAAAAATAATGTTAAAAGGGCTTACAGGTAATTTTATTTAAAATTATTTAGTTGCTTTTGTAAAAAAAATTAGACAAGGCGTTTATAAGTTATGATAAAATCAGAGAGGCCTCTTCAAAAATCCCATATTAAAAAAGAAAAAATTATACAAAAATGTATCCATAGAATCTAAAATTTGAACACCTTTTGTAGTTAGGAGACTATAACACATCAAAAAAATATAGTGGTACTCGCCAGCATTTTTGTTGTTGCATAGTCGTACTCGCCAGTATTTTTCTTGTTGCATAGTGTTATCAACCAAATTTAGCATTGGATGACGGAAAACCGCTGAACATTTCTGTTTCTTTAATATAGTATGTACTCGTACAACATCTGGAAGTCATATATATGTATATCAGTAATAAGGCCCAAAATGAATAGTAATTTATATCACTATTATATTTCCACTACACATTAACTCAAAAAGCGTACTTTTTGATTTATGCCAACTTTGTAAAGCGAGGTTAACAAAAGAGGATAATTTTAGTGACATTGTCACTGAGCGGACTTGAAGTATACACTAAAACAAAATTTCACACTTGAAGTCTACACTAATTTTTATAAATATGGCAGTTAGTCTCAAATCTACAAAAGCTTGAAATTAACATTTAAAGATTGCATTTATTAGCAACTACAATTATATTTAAAAAAATATTTTCTGCGATTTCTAAAAACTTATAAACAGAATTTTAACTTAAATCAATAATCACAAATATTTTAACTTATTTCATAAGTTATAATTTCATTTTCTTTGAATATTTTAAGAAAAACAAAATTCATTATAAAGTTTCTTTGGATTTTCCTCAAAGTACTCATACTTCGAAGTAATTTTAGTTGTTATTGCGACTGCTGCTGATTTAATTATTGTTTATGTGTTGGTTGTAAAAAAACAACAACAACTATAAATATGTGGATGTGCTCCAAAAGATTTCAAAAATCTCGTTTGTTCCACTTGGTTGCTCAAGTACTACGAAGACGTTTTTGAATAAAAAAAAAATAAACGTTTGCTTCAGTTATTGTTTTCTTCTTATTTTAGTTTAATGTTGTTTCTGTTGTTTTTATTGCCACTGGAAGCCCTAAGATTTTATTTATAATTTTTTCTGTATTAAAATGTTACACTTAATTTTATTGTAGTTGTTTGGTTTAAAAAAAGTGGTAAATTTTATGTAAAGCCCGATTACATTAGTATTTGTGTTGCTTCTGTCCGAATGGCTAACTGTCGACAGCCAACAGACTACACTGGCCAATTTCAATACAAATAAATAAATAATATAAAACTAACAACATGCCAGCAGTTAGTTTTATGTATTAAAACTTAATACTACAGCAGCAACAAATGTACGAAAATGTACTTTTTTAGTAAAGTTAACCAAACGGTTGAGTATGATGTAGCCATTTAAGGCAGGGAAGAGAAACCTAGACATTTGCAGATAGTTTCGTACCATATTATGATAATATATGACCATATTATATATACAATTTATAATATTATTATTATTATATTGTACAATAAAGTCATATTGTTGAGTCAGCAACAATATGACTAATGTCAAATTTCTGGTTTGACTGACTACTCGTTCAACCAAATAAATAATTCAAGCATAATATGCTGTTCTTAGGTTATGATCACACCAACCATGTTTCTTTGCGTGCACGAAATACAGGGGCGGACTCTGGTCGGTAGTAAAGAGACTATTAAGAGCAAAAATACCAACGTAAAATCAACATGTCGCAATATTGATAAGTGTGTTGGTGTTAATTTAGTTTGTTCATTGCTAAAATGCACTGTTGTGCTCACTTGTGCGACTTGTTGTTATTTGTTTTGATATTAGTGTTGTGTAAATTCGCATTATTAACGAAAATATCCTGCTGCTGATTTAAAATTACAATTGTTTCATATTATTTTCAAAGGAAAAATTATTAATCTAACCTTAAATCTCTTTGATTTAGTATTTTTCACTATTAAAACAATATTGCTAGCAATGTTACATTTAATTTCAAATAAAGTTTATGTTAAATCATGAATTAAATAATGTTGAATTAAAATGAATTTATTTAGAGTATATCTATAGTAAAGATTGCATTGACGACCAAGTAAGTGGCCCGAGTTCAAATCTTGGCTGGCGCAGCCAACTACAACACAATATGCGGATATACATCACGTAAGTAAAAGAATTAATAAAATAGCTACATTAAATTCATGTTGTTTCAACACGAAATAACTTTGATTCAACATGATTCTTCGTGTTGTTTCAATATCCAATTCACGTTGTTTCAACTTGGAATAACTTAGGTTCAACATGACTCTTCGTGCTATTTCACTATCAAATTCACGTTGTTTCAACTCGAAATAGCTTTCAATCAACATAATTCTTTGCATTATATATGTATCAACTTCATTTTGATTATTGGAATATTAAATCAACATGAAATATAAGCTATTTCAAAAAAACTGTTTGTAGAATGTTATTGTATAATCATGTTGAATTAACATGAATCAGCTATGAAGCGAAATCACTACCGAAAAATGTTAAATTAACATTGTTTTCGACGATTTAACATGAAATTATTCTGTGTCTTTCAAACTTGAACTAGCCTATAAATTACAAGAAATTAGTTCATGCAATTTGTACCACAGGATTTAGTATTCCGGCTACATATTTGGGGGACTCAAACGGGTGTGTTATCTAGTCATATTGTCATAATGGCTTAATATATTACAATAGTTTTGAAACGTTGTTCTTGTGCTTCAAACAAAAAAGTCATAATATAATAAGACTTTGTGTGCTGTGTTTATTGTGTTGCCATAACCACACAGTAGAAATCTGAGCTGAACGGCCGAGTCTTTAGTGGAGTCGGTGATAATATTTACAAGCCGGCGCTATTGATATATGATGAATGTTTGCAATATGTAAGTATTCCTGAAAATTGTTCACAGTTTTATATGTTCATACATATCTACATACTTATATTTTTATAAGTTTTAAATAGGTAAAAATAAATAAATTCAGTAAAGTGTGACTTTTTCTCGCACACGAAGGGTTCCGTACGAATACACATATATCCCTTTTCGTGTTTGCCTTTTTTTCATCTTGGCAATTTTTTCGTGTTGCTTTTTTGTTTAATTTTAAGTTTTTTCGTTGTTTTGCCGATTTTTTTTTTTGGTTTTTGCGCTTTTTTTCATTTTTGTGATTTTTTTCGTTTTTCGGCGATTTTTCGTTTTCTTGCACTTTTTTTTTGCTTTTGGGCTTAAGTCAAGAATACCAACGCTGTTGAGAATGAAAATAAAAAATCACAAGGTAATAGCCCTTTTTAGAACAAAAATTTTTGCCAAATGTTCCGGAGTTACGGGGTTCAAAACTTTTATTTTGAACTGGGCATAACTCCTACAATTCTGCACGGATACAAACGATATGTATATAGTTTTGAAGTGCTCTAAAATACCTTTTTAAATCCATTACCCCATTGTGAACCAAATGCAATTTAACTTTTTACGTAAAAACACCGTTATCTCAAAAAGTGATCCATATAACGGTACTTAACCATGTATAGAAATTTCTAGAAAACCTTCCAAGCTTTCATTTGGTATATACTTTAAATCTGTCACTTTTGAAATGCTTTTTTTATTTTCAACAGCGTTGGTATTCTCAACTCGTTCCCGATTCGTTTAGTTTTGACGATCTTTTGGTTGTTTGCGTTTTTTTTTTTGTTTTGACGTTTTTTTTTGCTGTTAAACGATATTCTTAGTTTTGGCGATTTTCCCGGTTTTGAGGATTTTTTCGGTTTTTGGTGATTTTTTTAGTTTAGAGATTTTGTTGGTTTTGGCGATTTTTCGGTTTTTGGCGATTTTTAAGCATAAGCGCTTTTTCTGTTTTGGTGCTTTTGTTTCTTTGTTTTTTTTTAATTTTTAGCGATTTTTTCGTTTTTGATGATATTTCTAGTTTAGCGACTGTTTTAGGTTTTAATGATTTTTTTCCGTGTTGACGACTTTTTCGGGCTTTGGCGTTTTTTGTTAAGTTTCTTGGCGATCTTTTTAGTTTTGTTTATTTGTTTGCATTTTAGCGATTTTATTTAATTTTGGTGCTTTTTTTCTTTAAGCGCTTGGCATTATTTTAATGTTGGAATTTTTTTGTTTTAGCGTTTTTTTTTTAATTTTAAGATTTAGGCTTTTACGGTTTCCAAGATACAGCAAATTGTCTAAATTACATAGTCAAAATTTTGTTTGTATACTTTTGCTTTCTGGCGGCCACCGATCGTTTTTCCACTAGCAGCCGTCCGGAAAATTAGTCGGCTGAGTAAAGAACAGCTGGTTTTGTTTATGTTTATGTATTTTATGTATTACAACGTCCAATATGTAATTTTCGCACAAACCGGCTATTATTTTTGTTTTTTCGCTTGTTCTTGGCATTTTAATTCCAAATATATATAATTGTTTTTTTTTTATTAACTGACTCAAATTTGAAATAGCACAGTTAATTATGATGGGGTGCTCACACCAGTCACATTTTTTCGTGTTATTATTTTAAGACATATGACTTTATGACAACCGTTTGAATCCCCCAATTGTATTTAAAGATACTCAGTTTGATCACAGACTATTTTGAAACTTCATCGAGATTTCCTCTAGCTCAAAATGCTCGCTCACTGCAGCCTGATCTTGGTTGGTCATCTCTGAAAATCAAGAATATTATACCCATTCGTATTTTAAGAATGTTGTATATGCCATACATACGTCTGAACATCATCAGACGTTTACAAAGTGTGACTGATATTTACAATTCGTTGTGGTTGTTGCTTTATTTACTGCTGTTATTGTTGTATTTATTGTTGCCCAGATAAGGTTATTTACTTCATTTGTATCGAAGGAAAAAAATTGTGTTACACACAAAATTAAAAAAAAATAACAACTTAAAATGAAACTGAAAATTTGAAAGTAATGTATTAAATACATATAATAAAATTTTTAATTTGATGAAAGAAGGCAAAGCAGAAATAAACAACGAGAATAAACGCAAAATAAAAAAATTTATAAAAAAAAATTATTTTATTAGCAAAAAAAAGTCACTGCACTTGTTAAATGATTTTTTGACATTTGAAATTTATAAAAAACCGTTTTTATGGCAGACATTAACATTTATATAATAAATTAATAAAAAAAAGTAATGTTGAATAAAATGGTAAAATGATAACTGGTTTCAAATTTTAAAAGCTTCTAAATATTTATTATTCTAGATCTCTTAATTCAAAAGAGATCGACGATAAATGAATGGCCTTAAATTTATTTAAGGAAAAACAAGTAAACGATTTTAATGATAAATTTATGAGCAGCTGAAAACATCATTTTTTGAACACTTCAATAAGCCTTAAAAACATTTAGTGAATAATGTAAATTTTCAAGCGTTTAAAATTTAATTAAAAGCAAGCCCAAGTAGGAGGTCTATAATTATTAGCACTTTTTTTCATCCCGGGTGATTGTACAGCAATAAATAACGTTGCAAGAGTCATAAGATTAAAACTTTTAGTAAGCCACAACTTTAACAAATATTGCTTTTTTGTTACATATAAATTGGTAATCAATTTTAAAACCTTACCTTTATTTACAGCTGTATGACTTTCCACAGTAATTATCCCTACAAAGAAAGTTAGAAGAAAAAACTAAAATTTTTAATATCAGAAGAAACAATCAATTTTACAGTTGTTTTCGATTATAAAATTCAATAAGCAATTTTAAGCATAAAATGGCTTAATTTACCATTTACTGTGTGCATTCATGTTTTTATCATCATACAAGAGCTTATTTTACTTTCATCAATTTCTATTATTTTTCTAACATACTTCTTCTAATTTCTTTCTTGAAATCTATGATATGACATTTTACTTTGATACAAAAATGTATTACAGTTTTACTTATAAGAGTGTAAAAAGTATTATAATCTGTAAAGCACTGAAAGAAATTTTATCTATTATTATTTGCAATGTTCTTTAAAAAAATGCTTTCTATGGAACACTTAGAAGGTCGTTTTGTGGAGAAGTGATTTTTCTAAATACATATTTTAAAGGAACTTTTTATAATTAGTATTTATTATGGTACTCATATAATCGGTCTTCTGCTTTAATCGGTCAATCACTCGATTAATTAATCGAGCTTTTGGATTAATCGGTTAATAATCGGTTAACCGATTAATAGTTTTTTTTTATAAATTAAGTAATTTTAACGAATAAAAATTCATAAACTATTTATTTATCATTTTAAGTTTATTGGTAAAAAAACAATAAAATAATCAAGCAAAAAAAATTTAATTCATATATATGTATTAATTAAAAATTAACAAGTTTGTGAGACCATTTTATTAGTTATTTCAATAGTTTAAAAATCTCTTCTAAAATAACCCAGCAAAAACTACTGCTTCGGCGGACGCAGGTTTAAAAGCGAGAGAAACTAGTTTTGTTCGAAAAGCGTTTCGTACATGCACAGAAAAAAACTAAATTTCATTTTCTGTAAAGAAATTGAATGAAATAGTAAATATTTTGTCTACGAATGGACCTACAAACGAATTTGTAAATATAGACAAAAATATCTGAACAATTTCATTTAAAAAAACGTGGTTTTTTTCACTGAACAAATTGTTTACATCTATAAAACAATTTGTCTAAAAATATATAGAAATTGTAAAGAAAACAATTTACTAAATCAAACAAAAAGATATCTGGATTTTCTGAAAAATATCAAACAATATTCTTGTATGAATTTATAAAACAATTAGTCTAAAAATACTAACAAATATTAAACAAAATAGTTTACTTAATTAAACAAAAATATTTAGTGGATTTTGTGTAATATATCAAACAAAGCTTTTGTCGGGTCATCATCATCATCCATTAGGCATTTATGAAATTTCTCTTTGTTAAATGTGTTCAAGTCTGCATATTTATCTAAAGACTCTAAAAGAATGAATGAGAATTAACGCAGGTAAGTAAACAAACTTGGTGCAATCACATTTGCTATCATTGTAGTTGTTGTTATTTGTGTGTATGTCGTCATCGGGGTTGTTTTTTTTTATAATACAGTTTTTCTGTTTGGTTTTGGTGTTTGCGTCCTAAATAAGAGTCAAACAAACAATTTATAGATTATGTACAGAATATTTACTGAAAATTAAATTTATTTTTAGACAAACTTTTGTTTGAACATTTTTTGGTGATAATTTTTTCTGTGTGCATGATTTTTGTTCGTGATGTCCCACTTTGGAGCTCTTGCTATTGATATAAAACAGCGCTTCTTTCGAAGCATCGAAAATGCTCTAAAATCATGTCTCATTTTATCATCTTTAAACATTTTGAGTTTTTTATTTTGGGCCAAATTGATTATTTCAAAGGGCCAAAATACCTTTGATAGGGCCAAGAACTTTTTTGGAGTATATTTGATTACAAGCTTTTTATTCATATAGAAACAAAAATAATAGTAATATAGAACATGTGTTTTATATTACCTAGAAAAACAAAAATTAACGACAAAAATTCACATTGTTTAAAAGTATTTTTGGTTAAAGCTACATTAAATAAATACATTTATTTTTTTTAAATACATATAAAAATATGTATTTAAAAAAAAAAATAAAATTGTAGTCGCCAAGTTTTTAGTCCAACCGTTGCTCAACTGTTCGTAACATTTATTGTGTTATAAGTTTTAAAATATCATTATCATAACAATTATTAGAATTAGATTTCATATATTGAATTTAATATATTTGGGAGGAACAAGTTCTATCTACACATGCTGAAGTGTTGAATTGAAAGAACTCCTTGAACGATTCTGTATAAATTCGTATATAAACGTTCGAACGGCTTGAAGTATTTAGTTTAGTTTTGAGCTAAAAGGGCCAAAATAGATTAGAAAGTACCACAGGGCCCAATTGTGCCTCATTTTGCATCACTGATAGGTGGAAAATGTAGAGAGAGCATATTTTAAATGGGTTTTGAGTTTTCAAATGTGTTAATGTTGATTTTAAACAATGCGTGATTTTAAACTTAGTAGTGTTGATGAAATGCTGATGATATCACCAACACCTTCAAACTATAAAACACCATATACAGACTTCCTTCAGTGTGGTGTTTGACATTTACTTCAAGAGATATCTGCGGTGATAATACCACCCGTCGTACAACGTTTTTTGACAACTGTTAAGGTAGTTTTACAACAAATTTTCTATTGTTTTAGTACTGCCCGTACCTGTTAAATTTGCCTTGCTACTGAATATGTTTTTGTTTATTTTGGAGCTCGTGTTGAAAAAATGTAAAATGCTGACAAACTTCGTAATATAACCATTATGAACACTGAGAGATCTTTGCCCTCTTTTTGAGCATCCTCGGAAGCGCTTCAAAAGATCGCATGTGGAAAGCATGAAAGTTTTTTACTGCTTCCAGAAACATGATATTTTTTTTTTTGCTGGGAATCTTTTAGAAAAATAGTTTGGTTTAAATGTGTAGGGCTTTAGAGATTCTTCTCTTTGGCTTTGAAAAACTTGACTTGGAAAAAGTCCTTTCACTTATCGTAGATCTTAGAGAAGTCGAAAGCAATCATAATACAGAATGTCTATTTTCTCAGTCATTTTCCTGTATTTCTCTAAACATATAAAATCTTCCATTATGCCATTTTTTAATTTTTTTCAAATTCTTAGCACTCCTAATTGTTTCGGTTAATTCTATTAAAATACTGCTTGTATTACTATCGATAGTTTTTTCTGTTGTCGGCTCATCATCGGACTCATACTGGCAGAGCTCAGCACCGAACATTATGCAAACGAAAATTATTTCCGAATTTCTTAGTCTCCGTTTTTGTAATGTATTTTAAAACACTGTTCTTAGAAGGAAATATTTCTGAGTGGAGGTATAAATTTATTGAGTTCTTCTCGCATTAAATCTAATAATAATTCTCTCAAGTTCAAGTATAGTAAGCTAAGCTCTTTTATAGCCACGGCCAAAGGTTTTAAAGTTTTATCACTGAACACATTTCTTTGTTTGTATGAAAAATAATTTCCAATTTACTAAGATACTAGGTTATGTTATATTATACATATTTTGAGCTTTAGCATTCTTTTTTCTCTGAGTGGAAGCATGATGGAACTTAAACTTTAGTTACGGGTCTTTGCTGGTATATATTTTCTTCTTTTTTTTCTTGGCTTATAAGCGTAACTAATATTTAATTGCCAGTTCATAGGTAGAAGATAATCAGCTCTTATTTTCTATCTTTACTGCTTCCCTCCAACCTTCAGATATAGTCTTTCAAAGTACATACAAATATAAAGTCATTTAAGTTTCGCTTGCTTTGCATAGAAAAGTTTGACGTTGATGTTGATGACGACGATAGCAACGGTGATAAAGTGAAGTGATATGAAAAGCAATAATCTTTCTTCTCGTTTTATATCATATAATTTTTTCCTACCTGTTTTAAATAGTTTTTTTTTTTGGGGTTTCTTTAAAAGAAAAAAGATTTAGATAACTTGAAAAAAAACAGAAACAAACAGACATATACATTTAAGCGAAGTTTGCAATTTTAATAAAGATGCAAAAAACAACAGCCACAGCAGCTTTTTTTTAAAGAAATAATTTAACTTAAATTTAATTTATTTTGTTGTTACGTTTGAAGATGGGGTGAAATTGCTGTTTTTTTTTACCAAATGATTAAATTAATTAAGCAAAAAAACAGAAGAAAAGTGCCAAAAAGGGGAGATAAATTTAATGTTAAAACTTTTACATAATTTTAATTAACACACATATACACACATACATACAGATATACCGAAACACTTTTACTTATTCTTTCTTTTACACATCAAGTTCAATAAACGAAATGAAAAGTTCAAATATTTAACGATTATTTGATAAACGTCGTTTTTAGGGTTCCGTATACTAAAAGTGTAAAGGAACCCTATTGTTTTCGCTACGCTGTTCCTCCGTCCGTCTGTCTGTCTGTCTGTTTGTCTGTGACAGGCTGTTTTCTCGAGAACCGTAAGAGCTACTCACCTGAAACTTTCGCAGAATATGTAAAACTTTGGGCGCTACAACAACAAATATATGACAGCTAAAAATTAAAGGATGTTCTAAAGCGAGCAACGAAACATGTTGAAATACTAATGTATTATACAGACACTTGAAATTTTTAAAGTTATTGTATTATTATACAGACTACACCAATTAGCACTGATATTTAAAACAAGAAATATTAAAGGGTATTCTATCAGTTAATGTAATTTTGACTATGTAATTCAGACAATTTACTGTATCTCGCAAACCGTAAGAAGCGACCTCAAGAAATTTAAAAAAACGCTAAGACTACAAACTTAAAAAAATGCCAAAACAAAATATCGCCAAACTGAAAAAAGCGCTTAAAAAAGCACCAAAAGTAAAATCGGTAAAACGCAAAAAATTACCAAAACTAAAAAGATCGCCACAAAAACTACAAAAAATTCCAAAACCAAAAAAAACGCCACAACGAAAAAACCACCAATATTTAAAAAAAATCGGTAAAACTAAAAATATCTTGAAGGAACGAAAAAAATCGAAAAAAGCGCCAAAAGCAAAAATAAAAGAGCTAAAACTAAAAAAATCGAGAATAAGAGAAAAAATCGCCAAAACAAAAAAGTGTCAAAACTAAAAAAAAAAAACACTAAAACTAAAGAAATCACCTAAAACGGAAAAAATTGCCGAAACAAAAAAGCTCAAAAGCTGAAAAAACCCCAAAGCTAAAATAAATCATGAAAACTAAAAATATCGTAAAAAAACGAAAAACATCGTTAAAATAAAAAAAAACGCCAAATTAAAAAAGCGCCAAAAAACATTCACAAAAAACGGAAAATCGCCAAAAACCAAAATAGCACCAAAATGAAAAAAGTGTAAAAACTAAAAAATAAATCGCCAAAAAATTAAAAAAACTTTAAAATAAAAAAACTTAAATTAAAGAAAAATTAACTTAAACTTAAATTAAAGAAAAAACGAAAAAATTGCCTAAATGATAAAAGGGCAAATTCGTACCGAACCCTTCGTGTGCGAGCCAAAGTCTCACTTTACTGAATTTATTAAACAAAACTGTTCAGCATTCTTTTTGTAGAGTCTGTAAATAAAAAATTGGAAAATATTGTCGGAATAAGGCAACGTAAATTATGCTGACTGCATTTCGTAAAAAATAGAGAAAATTAAAATGCCATTTTCACGATATTTAAGGATAAAGGATACTTTAGCATTTTAGAGACACTTGTTCTTTTTAATCAATATTTTAAAGGCCACTTCACACTATAATACAAGTATTAATACTTTTCAAGCAAATGCCTCCCTGATTGAATTGCTGTTTGCAATTTTCAAAAAACAATAACAATTTATCATGCCAGGGTCTCATTTTCCTCAAAAGTATTAATACTTGTATTATAGTCTAAAACAGACTTAAGAGAATACCAAAACGAGGACTTCAAGTGCAAATCGCTGTTTTTTAAATCTTATTTCCAGCAAAAAAGACACTCCAAAGAAGTCATAAAAATGTAGAATTTGCGATCCGGATGTAGTGGAAATTTGGATCATTTATATTTAGTTTTACACATGCTTGTCAAGTTCTTTTTTTTTCGATTACCAATCACCGAATTGAAAGCGATGTTAGGAAAAATTTCTTTTTCGGCGTTCCGTTATGATTTTTCCTCAAAGAAAAAGCATGAAAAATTACCCATTTTCGCAACTTGTTTCCTTTTATACGAATTTGAACGCTAAACTGGGTTTTCATGTAAATTTAAGTGAATAAAAATTTAAACTTTTAGAAGAATTTTAAATATTAAGTTATTTCGAAAAATATTAGTTGATAAATGTCCTTTAAAAAATCGATTTTTTTAAAAAGCATGGAGAATATTTTTTCATATTATAAAGGAATTACAAATTTTTGTATGACTTAAATAATATTTTACTTGCTTTTCTACTAATTATCTGCATATTTTTAATATAGATTCCTAGGAAGCAATGAAGATGTAGTTCCTCAAAAATTACTTTAAGGTTTTTTACTGTGCTAACATCAATTTTAAATATTAATTATCTCTTACACTGTAATTTTGCATAATAAAAAATTGCCCCACTTGAGTTTTTTAATTTAAACTCAATTTCAATATGCGTATCGGTATCGCAATCGGTGCCGCCGATATTTCTTTTTGTGTATCGGTATGGGTATCGTATCGGCAAAAACGCGTATCGTTACATCCCTAACCGAAACCTTTCTAATGACACCAAATTTATTAATATCTGATGACACGCTCTGAAAGTCACTCCATCTTAAATATGACAACATTTTCGCAAAGATGGCTATAAAATAGGAACCATACAAATTGTCGGACTACTTCTTGCACCATATGATGCGTATATTAGAGTAGAATATGTGCACAGAAAGAAAGGTCGTACTAAATTTAACTTTTTTCTTCTTACTTTAAGTATGAGCCGTACTTAACTCATTTTTTGGTTTTATTTGTTTTAATCCATGTTTTAACTTTATGTCGATTGGCTCGGGCTAGGAAGTCATTTCTGACCTATAGTTTACTAGCGAAAATTTCTTAGAACTGTCCGTAGATTACGTTTCTACTATACGATGCTCAGTAGAGGAATGTTGAACTTCAAAAATATAAGTTTTGAAGTCTTTTCTCCATCAAGCCTATTGCGACGCGGTGCACGCAAAGAAAAAACATGGTTGAGGCAACCATAAGCGAAGAGCAACATACTATGATTGAAAATATGGTTGAATTTATGGTTTAAAAACAAACTGTTTTAAATATAATATGGCTAAACACAACCATGTATACATGGTTGAAAACAACCATATATATGGTTTCAGTTAACCATATATATAGCTCGAAACAACCATATATATGGTTCAAAATTTCAATATATGGTTTGAATTAACCATATACAAGGTTCAATACAACCATATATATAGTTCGAGACAACCATATATATGGTTCAAAATAACAATATATTGTTCGAATTAACCATATATATGGTTCGAGACAACCATATATATGGCTCAAAATTACAATATATGGTTTGAAATAACCATATATATGGTGCGAGACAACCATATATATGGTTCTAAATTACAATATATGGTTTGAATTAACCATATATATGGTTCCATACAACCATATATATGGTTAAAATTTTATTATTTTTTAACTGGTCTGTGTGTGGAATCTGAAATAAAAAGTGTTATCTATTCTCACATAGATATATTATGAACATACATATTTGCTGACACATGTTTTATTTACAAAACCATTTAGTTTAAAAATATTGCAGCTTTTCAGTTAATTTTTATGCTTCATATATTTAAGATATTTTATTCAAACTAAGCTACGAATGCACTAAATTGTCCGATTAAAAGAACACTTTTTTTCGTTTTCAAATGGTTTTCACAACATGGCCGAATATTAATTGCTAGCATTTAAAAGTTTTTGTTATTTGTAATTTATTATTATTTTTATTTTTTCAAACCATGCGACATACAAAAATAAACCAACAGCTCTGAAGCAAAACAAAAATCTGACGAAAAAGCATTCAACTAAGGGATATAACCAAAATTTTTTTGGAAGCAGAGAGCCATGTCTCTTTTGTAACCAAAGCTTGATTGCAAGTAAACTGTTTTAAAATAGTATGGGCAAGAATCATATTTTATTGTTACAGAACCAATTTTTAAATATATCATGACTGTGGCTCAAATTTTTTTAATAATAATTTTGTTGTGATTCAACCATGTTGCTATTAATGTGAGTAATAATAATGCCATGATTAACTGTTAGCATGAGTTTTTTTGTCGTAAAACAAACAAACATAAAGCTATATGGTAAAACAAGCTCGTATTTTCCTTATTTACTTTCCACTAAAAATTTCAAAAAGTGACATCCCGCTTGGTTTATTTTGAGACTAGCATAGTGTTATATTCGACTCTGAGGTATTTTCAAATCTGGCTTCGCTTCTTATAAATTTCCTGTATTGACGGCATTCGATCGGTAGAAAAGATTTCATACTCTGAGGTATGTTCAAATCCAATGCCGGTTTGTTAACTTGATTTAGTTAGCGAAAACGGTCTTGGAAATAATTCAGAGGTGAAAATCCTCAAGACTGGCCGAAGACCGACAATGCAGGAAACCTTCAGTAAGCGAAGCCGGTTTTGAAAAGTAGCCCAGATGAGAAAATAAATGCGAGCAGTCGAATGCCGTTAATACAGAAAATATTTAAGAAGCGAAGCCGGTTTAGGAAATACCTCCGAGGGAATGCGGAAAGCCCTCAGTAAGCGAAGCCGCCTTTGGATATACCTCTGAGGAGAATACCCTTAAGCTCGGCTTTGCTTACTGAGGTGTTTTCCGAATTGCCGGCCTTCGGTCAGGCTTAAGAATTTTCTCCCCTAAGATATTTACAAAACCGGATTCGCTTACTATAGATTTTTTACATTGAGGCCTTCGCTTGGGCTTCAGGAATTTTTCCTCACTGGTATTTAGAAAACTGGCTACGATTAGTAGAGATTTACTGGAAACTTTTTTATTTTATTTTTTCTCATAAGTCCACAAAAAGTTTAAATTTTTTGGGATTTATTTCATTTAGACTTATTAATTTTTGGGTGGTAGCAATTTCATTATGAAGCAAGTCCCAAAAATTGCAACTTATTTCTTTTGAAGTTTAGGGAGTTATTTCATTGGGCGTTATTTCATACAGCCGCCCACTGTGAATCGTTTTCTTTGTTGTTCTTTCAAGCTTATCTGTTTTGCCCCAGTATTTGAATAATTAATTTTTTTTTGTCAAGTATATTGCATTGTATCTTTTAGGTGTTTTATTTTCTTTGAAAGAAATAGCAAATGCCGCATTTTTGAAACTTAATATTTGCAAGTTTTACGAAACAAGGTTGCATCATCGACCATCAATATCATCACCATCCAAAGTAGCAGCAGACGAAACGAAATTGTAACAGCTAGTTTTAAGTACACATGTATTGTACTATTCCAAGAATAACAGCAGCATTTATTAGGTCGTAGTGTTACAAAACAATACAATGGCAATAGTGAAACAATAGAATATAAGAAGTACAAACAAGACGGCCAAAGGAAAAATAAATATAAAAAATGAAACAACTCAAACTGAAAACTTTGAAAAACGTAACGAAAAAAACCAAAGATATTAAATGCAATTGGATAAAAATGCACTTAATGTCCTTGGATGCATTGATGCAAACCGTATTAAGAAGCATTGAGAATAGTGCAGCAAATATAAAAGCATTTTTTTTTTGTTAAATTAAAATAACAAACGTATTGTTTGCATTAATTTATAAAAAGGCAAAAAAAATATATAAAATATAACAAGCGAAGTTTTTTGTTTTAAAATAAAAAGCACAATAACAAAAAAAAATTAGATAATGTTGCTGTAACATGATCTGAATTTTATATTTATTTTAATTCAAGTTGTTTCATGTTTTTGTTTAGTTTTGGTTACTTTTGTTTTATAATTTTTTCTATTGTACATTTTTTTCTAAGTACTTTTTTGTCATTATTGTTGTTTTTTTTTAATTTTTTGTTTTAAACGCACAAACACACACACACACACACACAAGTCTAGTAACCTCCCAGCAAACAATTTTTGCCGATTTCGGTCCGAAGTCGGCCAGAAAGTCTGCACAAGACGCCGAATTCGTATCCGAAGTCGGTCAGAACACGTACCGTAAATCATATGAGTGGTTGACAAGAAACTGGACCTCTTTGTCTGAGGAAGTTCTAAGAAATATGCCGAAATATCCAAGGGAATTCTGTACGATATCAGACGAATTTTCTGGAGAAATTCTAAAGGAATTTTCGACATGTCTAAACAATGTCGGAAAATGTCTGACAGAACATCAGAAAAATTTCCGATTTATATGATACTTTTTTACATCCTGTCGTATTAATGTCGGAGAAAAGTCCGAGCTATAATTAGAAATTTATCAAAATTGTCGTTTAAAATTCTGCATGCATTGTTCTGCTGCTTATGACAGCTCACAAAAAAACATTTACCCATATTTTATAAGTGCAAGACTCAAATATTTGTGTACATAATCTCAAGAGATAAATGAGAAGTATTAAGAACGCTAATATCAGACATTGTGCAGAAGCAGCTGCTAAAAGTCGTAAGATGTAGATCAGAATATGAGCAGACTATTCTGTTAAATGTCTTAAACGAAGTTAAATTACCTTCGGATAATGTGCAGACTATTCTGATATTAATCGGATAATATTTCAGACAATGTGTAGAAACGTCGCACCAGAAAACTTCCTACTGCTCCGCCAAATGTCTGAGGGAATTTTACCCAACTCGGCTGATGGTCTGGTAGAGTCTCAGATTTTTTTCTGATGTTAGACATGTTGGCTAAAATTGTTTCCTGGGCTTAAGTAACTAAAAATGTACTAAAGAAATAGAGAAACAACACCAGCAGCAATAACAACGAAGACATCTAGTACTTTTATATACAAATTATACTTGCAGCAACAATTACAAATGAAAAACCTTAATAAATAAATAAAAGAAAAAGAGAAGAAACAGAGAAAAACTTCAGATCTTTTAATTGTGGTAAGAAGTTGTATGTGGTTTTTTGGCTAAAAAATACTAAAGTGCTAAATTGTATGTACAAACAATAATCAGCATTAATAGGAACAACAATAATAAAAATGCATCAAATGGGAAAGAAGCCCAATGACGTGAACAGTAGTACAAATGTAGAATAATCAAAATAGCCATGACATACAAAAGCTTAGTCTCGCAGTTGGAGATAAAAATCCGAAATTTTTGTAGATCTTTCCCCCCGCTCATTTCTTTACAGGCAACACAAAGAGATCAATCTTTCGCCTTTTTTTACGATATGACAAAAAACGATATGACATACTGTGTTGTTAAAACGTAAGTTTCTTAAGATATGACAACACCATGTATGGCTATCTTAGTGTTGTCATATCGTAAAAACTTACGATATGACAACACAATATGTCATACCATTTTTTGTCATATCGTAAAAAAGGCTAAATATGGCATCGCTGATCTTGAGCCAAGAGAGTGGAGTATGTATCAGCGACGACATTTTTATTTCTTTTTACGATATGACAAAAAACTATATGACATACTGTGTTGTCATATCGTCAGTTTTTTACGATATGACAACTCTCCGATATAACAACACCGTGCATGGCTATCTTGGTATTGTTATATCGTAAAAAACTTGCGATATCACAACACAGTATGTCATATCGTTTTTTGTCATATCGTAAAAAATAGCTAAACATGGCATCGCTGGTATGTATAACTACATATGTGCAAAAGGGGCAATTTAGCTCTCCCTAAAATGAATCCCAGATGTAAACTTTAAAAACGCCGATACACCAGAATCAGTCGTTAGAACCTTGTTATTTAAAAAAAATTATTGTTGTACAGTGTAAATATTAACAATTTTCGCAAAAGTAAGATGACTTCACTTTATTATGCTTAAAATTGATATTTATCCATCGATTTTAATGAAATAAAGCTTATTCTATTTGTAGTACACCCAGAAAAAAGATTAGTTGGAATATGCTTAGGCCAATAAAATATTAGTTGAATAGATTATATTTCAATTCACGCTTTCAATTTTCTATGAATCCACAAAACAATCCATGTTCATTACCATAAGAGCGAAATTGTAATAAAGATATGATTCTGACAACTCTTAAATAAATTACTTCAACCGATCGTATGCTTTTGCCATGACTAATGTGTTGTTTCCGCAATGCAAACAAATATTGTTTGTCTAAAATTTATATGAAAAGCACTCAGTTTTTTTAACAATTTCCATAAACATTTTTTACTCAAGTCGCTTGTTTGCATTACGGAAACAGCACATAAGTATCGAGTATGATGGGCACAACCGAATAAAACATTATAAATTTGATTTTAGTGCCAATTATTGGTATTTGCAACTAAACTAATTGTCTTTCTAAATTTACTTTACTTTTTATCTGTAGGTGCAACTGACTATTAGTTAATTTTATTATAATTAATACTTACAACAGATTAAACGGTTCGCATTAGCAATTATTTCTTATTGTAAAATAACTTCTTTTTCAATAAGAATTCTATGATATTTGGTGCAACTACCAAAATTCGATTGACAACAAATTCAGTTGTCTCAATGAATCTGTTTTCTCTGTATATATGTATGGGGCCTTTTGATCAGTTAATAAAAATTTTAAGTTTTAGTCATATTTTGTTTTTTTTTATAAATTTTTAATAAATAAAACTTTTCTAATTTTGCATAAAAATATATATTTTTCATCATTGCGATCTGAGTAATTCCGAAAAAATTTAGCATAAAAAAATTTATGGTAGTTAAGTGTTTTTTTTTTTCTAATAAAATTGGACTACCACTTCCCAAGTTCTGATGAAATCGGAACAGCCTCTGGAAAAATCCCAAATTTTTGAAAAAAAAATTAATAAAAACCTGTCCATAGAATTTGAAATTTCTCCTGTTTTTGTAGTTATGTCATGACAAAAATTTAATTTTGTTGCATAGCATAATTAGACCGGTTTCGGCTGAATGGCATATTCAGTGTTCTCTTGAGTATGCAAGAAAACCGCATCGGAAAATACAACAACAGTTTCTACATATTTTATTATAACTTATACAACGCCAAGTCAAACGTGTATACAAAATTTAAGCTTCAATACACAGAAAAAATGGAATGTTAAATCAACATGACGCAATTGTGATTTGAAATCATATTAAATTTACATGAAATGATTTGTTGTTTAAGTGTGTTAGTGTTTATTTGCTTTCTTCATTGCTACATTTCACTGTTGTGCTTAGTTGTGTGACTTGCTCTTGTTTATTCTTACATGTGTCGGCTATGTAGAAGACAAAAAACGAATTACCAGCGAAAATTTACTGCTGCTGGTTTAAAATTACCATTTTTTCATATTGATTTTAAATGAAAAATTATTAATCTAAACTTAAATTTCTTTGATTTTAAGTTTTTCACTGCTAACCCAACTTTACTATAAACGTTACATTTCATTTTAAATCAACATGATTATAACTTTTATTTCAAATAAGTTTTATGTTAAATAATCATTTATCCCATGTTGAAATTAAATTAATTTTACATGCAATGGTATTTGTTTAGTGTATAGGTAAAGTAAAATTTGAAGCTGTTGTGGCTGCAGTGGTTAGCGCGTGGACTATCATGCAGGTGGTACGAGTTCAAATCTTGGCTGAGGCAGCCAGCTACAACACAAAATTTTCAGATGCCTATCACGTAAGTAAAATAATTAATAGAATAGCTACATTAAAGTCATGTTGTTTCAGCTTGATATAACTATAATTCAACACGAATCTTAGTGTTGTTTCAATATTAAATTCAACTTGCTTAAACTTGAAATAACTTTGATTCAACATGATTCTTTGTGTTGTTCCAATATCAAATTCACGTTGTTTCAACTCAAAATAACTTTGATTAAACATAATTTTTCGTATTATTTCAGTATCAACTTCATTTTGATTTAACTGGTACTGCAATATTAATTCAAAATGAAATATAGTCAATTCAAAATTATAAATTTTCCTTCAAAGCTATTGTAAATCATGTTGAATTAAAATGAAACGCATATGAAGCAACGATTTTACATGGAAATTTTTCTGTATGTATATCGAATTTCGAAACCTAGCAGTTTTCTCCCAATTTTACATGGCTAAAAGTATAAACTTATATTTCTTATTGTTATTGAAGATTCCAGGCGGCCAAGATGACTTTCTCTAATCATATGTACTCTCTCGATAAAGTCACCATTGAAAGAACAAAATATATAAGAAGCGGTATGCCTTGTAAATAATATAAACTCAAAAGCATTAAAAAATCTATGAACTTTTGGTTGGATTAAAAAAAAATTTTTTTTAAATTTCGGAGTACATATTTTTCGAAAATTTGCTGCAACGATTCTCCTAAACGAATCGATAAATTTTAATGAAATTTGCAACAATCGACGTTGTTTCTACGGTTAAAACTAAAAATTCAATAAACAAAATATATATGTAGAAAATTTAATTTTCGAAATCGGTTCATATTCACATGACATCTACATTATTGAAGTCAAAGGTCTTTACACACATAAACACATACACATACATCCGGAAGGACATGATATCAAAAATAGCCAGAACAGCGTACTAAGACCTCAAAACGTCAAAATCTGATGAAAACTCGAGTTTCGAAAATCAGCATGAAATCAGTATCTTCCCTTAGTTAAGTTAAAAATGTGATTTTATTTAAAGTTTTTCAATGGTTTTTGCAAAAAGATCGAATAAAATTATTGAATGTATGTAAAAAACCCGAAATGATGGGTAAGTTGCTTTATTCGATTGGGAGCTAGGCAGGCATACTTACAGATACAAGGGCTAAACTCATAACTATTGTCTTCTTCTTCGGGTGCTAAGCAGCTCAATTTGCCATTGAATGCAATTAGCTTTTGACGTAAAGAATGGAAAATGATTACTTGTGCTAGAAATTCGACCATAATTTATGGAGTTTTTATGCTTGAGTTATTGATGTGACCCTTTTTGGGATCACGTTCTAGCAGAAAGGGGGTACTAAAATATGTTTTTTTAAAGCCGAATTTTTTCCTAGTAACGAGTTTCCACCCAGCATCTAGTCCTCGTGTGTACTATTTGTAATCAACAGAGAGGTACCTTGGCGGTAGACAATGGGAAGGGATATAGAAAAAATATAATAGTTCTGTATCTGTTAAACCACTGATCCGATCACAAATTGACCAAGTGAAAAAACTAGCTCCTGAACTTGTATAAGATAAGATCCTGAACTTCTGACCCAGAAGCGGTGCCTATAGATTATTTCTAATGAATTTTACATAGGCTTGGCATTGAAGGAAGTTATCTTTTAATTCCTATGCATTAGATTAGGAGTTTTATTATATATCAAATTGAAAGTCAACGTCTTTGCCTCAGTCACACCGCCATTTAAAAAAAGCAATAGCAAAAAATTAAAATGTACATAATATAACTTTGAGAATAGCTAGAGAGTAAATATTTTGGAGGAAAATGTGTTTGCGGAAGTAGGACAAGATTATCATTAATTATCTGGACGTTGTTAATAATAACTTCCTGAAATAGCAAAAAGCACACTTATTGGTACTTTGAAAGCTGTTAAAAAGTAGTTCCTTGCACAGAATTTCCAATATTTTTCACTGAGTATGTACACAAACAAAATTTATAGAAGAGCACCCGTATAATTCATAGGTTTTGCAAATAAATTTTATAATTTGTTTCATTTTATTTCAGCTGAAGAGTTCAAGAAAATCATTCTAATTTCCTAAAGTGTTCCGTTACAGCTCAGAAGATATTTAGAAATGAATTTTAAAGTTTCTGTTTTATATCTTGAGTATACTTTGTTTTTCGCAAATATAACTTTAAAAGTTTTCAAATAAAAAATATATATAAATAAATGTAAAAAGAGAATTTTTTTGCTGACCCTAACTTATTGTCCCATAGGTCTTATATATAAATAAAATTTAGAAAGACACTTGCTTTCTTGCACTTTATCACTATGCAACATAACAAAAATTGAGCGCGTTGAGCTGATCATACCTTCTTTACCAATAAAGAAAAAACCAGCTTGAAAAATGTTTAACTATTCTAATTTCATTAAGAAAACTTTCCCTTTACTATCAAAGAAATAAAACCGAAATACACTATTTAAGTAATATTGTTGTACATGGAATTTTAAACAAAAAACTTTTTTCCCTTCGTTTACTTATTCAAACCGAAACCATGTAAGCACGTGCAATCTACCAGTTACGGATACAAAACAATAATGCAAAAGTAGCCAGCCGTGGACCAGAGCACAAATATTTTACAGGAATAAAAATTTAACCCTTTTTGCTAACGTTGCCAAGAGACGAAACGAACGTACCATCATTACATTTTAGTAAGCAAACAAATTTTTATGAAGAGATGTTAAAGTGGAAAATTCTGCTGCAAAGCGCAATGCTTTATATAAATTCTGTTGCAGTAATTGTAAATTGAATTTGCTAGAATTACCATGACCTGAAGTGAATTATACATTTTTTAGTTATCACAACCATACACTTGTTATGTCGACTATTAGTCTAATGTGAGCGTTACTTATAAGACATTTTAACTAATACAGTGGAGTTCCGTTATAAGGAACTGGAGCAAATTTTGTTCGTTATAGGCGAAGTTCGTTTTAATCGGCGTAAATAATTTTTCTTCCCAGAAATAAACAACTATTTTAAAAGAGTGAAATTTTTGTTCATGTACTATTTCTAAAAAGGGTTATAAGAATTATTTGGCATATTTAAATAAAAACGTACATTTGTTCAATTCACAATTTGTTTTAGTTGTTGGAGATCGTATAAATGTTGTTGATAACTTCCACATAAACAAATATTTATGTGGAAACCACCAAAAACATTTATACGATCTGCAGCCGATACAGCGGTTGTGAATTGACCAAATGACCAATAGTATTTCAAAATTGTCACCAAATTCTGATAAATAATTCATTTAATTAAAAATTTAGTATAACCGGAGGATGCTATAACAGTACTAGTTACTACACAGAGAAAACAGAATGATTGGAAAACGGTTACAGTTCTAAAAATTTTATGCAGTTGATCAACATTCTGTTAAATTTATTAAAAATTTTTTATAATAACAGATTTTCCTTATATATAGCCGTAGAATCCTTATGGAAATAGATTTAATATTCTTATACATCTTACGTTTGTTACGACAATCAATATATAGCTTGTGAGAATATGTCAAACGAAATCTAAACAGGCAACCAATATAATTTGCATTTCTAAACTAAATATTCTTAATAACAATTAAAAATTCCTTTGTATAAAACAATAATTGTGTGTGATTAAATTTTCAGTTAGTATTATTGTTGAATTCGGTACTTTCAGCCAATAAAAAGCTATGGTGAACAAAACGTTTATGATTTTATTTTATTTGTCATTAAAACAAAATTAAAAATACGAAAAAGTATCAAGAAACCAAAAAATAATCAGAATATAAAATTAAAGGGACTAACGGGCGATGTAAAGGGTAAGTATTATCAAATATTTAAAAATATTATCTTCCGAAAGCAATACATTTTTAAATGATTTCAGTGCAACGGATAATTCTTTGCAAAAACTTTCAAAGAGCTGATGTGATGGGCTGCCGATGCTGGACGCACAAACATAATCTGATTCCAGACATGCATACTTTTAAAGGAAAGGTAAGAAGTTTAATACATACATGCTAAAATGTCACGATTTGCTAACATATTTTTATTAATATCGTTTAAAATTTCAGAGATCCTCGTTAAATAAGACATCTTCCTGCTCAAGATTCAAATCTCAATGGACTTGTTGGTCATAATCATTTAAAATATTCCACCTAGGTAATAAATGTGCTTTGTAAATGTATTCTTTTTTGTATGAATTTGATTGTGGCTTTTCATTGTAAACGTTTGGTTTTTGTATTTGATAAATCAACTATATTGAAAAAAATAAATTCACAATAGGTTGAAACCATGTCAAATCGACAAAAAAAAATCCATTTTCGGAAACAACAACTCCGATTTTGATGATATTCGCCACAAATGTTATCCATTACAGGTTTTAAAAAAATTTTAATTTTCAGAGCTCAGACCCCTCCCGGCTCTGAAATATACCATTATGAAAAATGGAAAAATTGTAAAAATCTAACTAAAGTGGCCACAAAAAAATCAACTATAACTTCTAAGCTTCAAAACTGAAAAAGTTTTACTTGATGTTATTTTGCAGGTTAAAATAATGCTTTTGAAATGATTTATATCTCGATTTTTCCGCGAGTAGTTCAAAGGTGATTTGTGCAGGTCTTGAGTTCAAATGCCTATATCTCAAAAAACAGTTTTTTTTAAATCTTAAAAAATATATTTTAGTAATGCAGCTCTTTTCTATACACTTGGAAAGCTTCATGGTGGTGCCGCTTCTACATTCGGTGTTATAGAGCAGAAGATGGCCCAAAGTTTGTTTTAGGGAAAAAAATTTTTTTTAATTTTTTCAAGATATATTTTATTAAAATTAAAATAATTTATATTAAAAAAAGTAGTTTTAAAAGTTATGATTAGAGCATTAAAAATCCTTTTTATATTGAAATTTTAAATAAATAGAGTTAATTAGCTAAATGTATATGTTTTCCGTTATAAAATTACTATCGTTTGAGTAAATCTTAACTTTAATCTTTCTTTTTACTTCAGGTATAAAGCAGTGATATTTTTGTGTACCGGGAATGGTACGTAGTCCAAAAAATCGATCTCTAAGAAGTACCTCTTCTTTTATATAATCCTCTTCAGAAAGCAATGTGAAATAGCAATTTCTAAGGTCCTGTTGACACCACTCAAATAATAGTTTTGGTGTTGTGATTTGATTGTCAAGTGGACGCTGTAAACTTGCTTTACGTGCTTTTCACTGTCCCTCCAAGGCCGTCACTAGGACCTTCGCCGTGACTTGTAGCAAAAAAGTGCCACTCAGTATCAATTCCAAAGTCTTCACTATGATGGCATAAATTTACAAAGTTTTTTTATTTTTACTCGTAAATTGGCCAGCACATCCATCAGAAAAATATGTTACTTTTATACACTTAGCTAATTGTCTATATTTATTTAAAATTTCAATATAAAAATGATTTTTAATGCTCTAATCGTAACTTTTAAAACTACCTTTTTTTAATATAAGTTATTTTAATTTTAATAAAACATAAAAAATTAAAAAAAAATTTTTTTTGTTCTTAAATAAACTTTGGGCCATCTTTTGCTCTATAGCTCCGAAACTAGAAGCGGCACCACCATGTAACTTTTCAAGTGTATAGAAAAGTGTTTCATGACTAACATATATTTTTTTAAGATTAAAAAAAACTGTTTTTTGAGATATAGGTCTTTAATCTCAAGACCTCCACAAATGATCTTTGAACTTTTCGCGAAAAAATTTTAATGTACACCATATCAGAAGCCCTATCTGTACCTGCAAAATTACATCATGTAAAACTTTTTCACTTTTGTAGTTTAGAATTTATAGTTGACTTCGTAAATACACTTTTCTCAAATTGAGACGATTTGTTCCATTTTCATGACCCCATATTTCGGAAACCATATGACCTTAGTGTCTAAAAATTTTTTAAATCAAAAATCTTCCGACATACCCTATCTGTGGTGAATTTCAATAAAATCGGAGAGGGTCAATCCGACTTGCTTTCGAGTTGACATGGAAATACTCAATAGTAAAATGTTATTAAATTTTGGTACAGTCAGATTCATTTCCTACTATAGAATTCATTCCATAGTTATAATCGAATTATACAGTAGTACGTGCAACTGACAAAATTCGATTGACTACAAATTTGGTTGCCACAATTAAACTGTTTTCTCTGTGTATGAAATATGAAAACAAAACTAATGGGGCCGAAGAATTTGTTCACTGTACACGATAGCTCGTTATAACCGGTATTCGTTATAGCTGAACTTCACAACATAATTAACCTTGAAGAAGCTAAAATAATATATTTTACCTACACAGAAAAAAATAAGTTTCGTTTTTGATAACAAAAATCCCGGTATTCAATATTTTTTTTTCAAATTTCCTGTGATAAAGAATTCCCCTATATTGATAACAAAATTATTTCAAAATAAAACTATATATATAAATTAAAAAAATGTTGACATGGCTGGAATACGAACCCGGGATTTCCGGACGTAAAGCATACACTCTCTAGCTGAGCCATATCCCATTTATTTTTTTATGGGATACAACTTGTTTTAAGTACTTATGTATAAAAAGAAAAGAAATAACCGGCATGGAAAAGAAATACTTACAACGAAATATTTTATAATGTTAAAGATAAATGTTATTGAAATTCACATTTTTTTTAATAACATGGTTTTATTGAATATAATTCTTGTCTATTTTTTTCTGTGTAAGGTGGAAAAAAAGAACCATGTATATCAAAAAATCTAAAATACAAAAATATGGTAATCAAATTTGGAGCTTCCATATAAAAACTTAAACATAAGTGTTACTAAATTGATCAACGCCACTGACTAAATAAAGACATACATAAAAATAATAGACTAAAAATACCAAACCGTTCAAAATTTATACATAGATTTTTTATCACTCAAAGTACAAAGAAATGATCATGAGTAACTTTTTCGTCACAAATTAGAACGGTCACGAAAACAAAAATTAAAATATATGTTATAAGTACCAAAGAAGTGCATGCATAAAAATAACACACACACAAGCGCTCAAAGTATTTTTTACATAAAATTAGCTGCTGTTGTAATTTAAAATAAATGAATATTCATTTAAAACTGGTAGTGTAGTGGATATTGTGCTAGACTATTAACCGGAATGGCACATGTTCAATTTCAGCCAAGACCATGTGTGTGTGCGCGCTTTTTCTTGTAATGTTAAAATGCATACAAAGAAAAGAAATAAAATTTTTTGGAAGCCAAAGAGTTTAAAAGTAAGTTTATTTTTTAACTTCGTGCTGCTGGTTGGTATACTATGCTTTAGCCGAGTGGTTGGTGCGATGGATTTCAAACATAACGGAGCTATATGCGACTCCCAGTGGAAATCAAAATAACGAGCAGTGCGGAAAAATATATAGTTAATAATAGTTCATTTAAAAATAATAAAAAAATCATTTGTTTTTATATAACTTGGGGTTGATTATTTAACAGTAAAAATAGCAAAAACAAGAAAAACATCTTTTATTTTTACGGAAGTTGCGACTAGTTCTTGTGGCAGTTAAATTCATAAATTTTCTTACGGTTTTAATTCAGTTAATTTTAAAAAATTTAAAAGTAAATAAAGTTTTTGTTAAACTTAAATGAAAAATAAGTATACCGGTCTTTAATTAAATTTTCTTTTATTTTATATTACAATTTCAGTTAATTTTATGTACAGAATATTTTGAGTGCATGAATAGGCAAACTCATAATCGCGAAAATAGTTTTTTTTTAATTAACGAAATGATTGCTCCATTATTAAAATATTTGTACTTCAGAATTCGAGCTGATTTTCAGGAATTTCAGATCATAGTAATCAAGGTACAATCACGCAAAAATTTTACTTTGTTCATGCATGCTGACGTGATAGAAACTAAAAACTAGTGACGATCGCGCGTTATATTGCATCATCCATGCAAATCACGTGAGCGGTGCCAATATCTAATATTAACCGAACCTTGATTTTGGCGGAATTCTATACTTGAAACCAAATGTTTGGTGGGACATTTTTACATCACTTTATATTTAATATAATACCCTACATTTCCGCTTCCTTTTTAGGCTTGTGTACACAAATTGACTAATCCTCATAACTTATTTCTGTATTGGCATTTTTTCTTTTTTTGGTTTTTGTTTTATTGTTATGGTCCATTTTATCAAGATTGTTGTGGCCACCACTTTCAAAAAGCTACCACTTAAAGTAACAAAAGTTACTGTTTTGTTTTTAAATAAAACTACACAAAAAGTTGACACCAACGTCCATATGTCAGCTGGTTGTTGTAGCGAAAAAAAAGTTAAAAATACATTAAGAAATGGTAAGAAAGTACCTTAAACTCAAAAGGCTTTCATATTTTAGGCCTTTTGAAAGGCTCACTTGAAGCCGATTCCGATTTTCAGTTGTGTTTAACTTCCAAATAAGACGTTCTATTTATTCCTTCTAAAAGTCAAGATACACATTCCAACTGGCCACTTTCAGTAGAGAATAGCATTGAAGACTTTCCAGACATTTTGTTTCTCACAAGCATTTAAGGAATTTTGAGAAAATCATAACATCCTTGAGACACTTTCTCAACGGAAGGCCTTTTAATTTGGTCGAAAGTGTTTGGATCCTCTCGAAAGGACTCATAAAAAGTCCTTCTAGCAAAATTTTCATTGAAGAACTTTTGGAACGCTGGCACGACAACGTTCCTAAAACTGATATGAAAACTATACCTGCTAAAAAAGGCCCTTTAAAAGGTCTCATGAATATATGACTACGTCTTATATGTATTTGACTCTTTTGTAAATGATCTCTGCACTGAAATTGAGCATATGGAATGAGAGAACCTATAAGCTTGGGAATCTGAACAAAAAAATTTTACTTTGAAGTATTCAATATTAAAATTACATACACACGTAACCAACTATAAGTTAGTTACTACATATCTCACACTAAATCATAAACAGTCACAACTCGAAATTTTTCAAAATCGTTTTTATTACACAAATCAATTCACAGAACAAAACTTTAAGGACAACGAAAATTTCTTTTGCATAACAGACTTATTTAAGTGGAAAAATACCATTATATTTGTTCTTATGGTAATTGCGTCGCTTGTACAACATCAACTAAAGAGTGTGCTATTTTTAGCTATGACCAGGTCTCGGACTTTAATGCAAATGCATGTTTTTTTATGGTGACATATAAAGAGGTATTGACTAATTATCTATGCGAATCATCAAATTTTTCAAAACAAAAAAATTTATAGTCCGATTATGGATGGCAACTGAGCTCCAGTTGGGTTGCTAGTTGCTGAAAATAATTATTACTGATGGCAACTGGCAACTCAGAGCTGTCAATTTCAGTTACTATTTAGTACCTTTTTGGCAACCATTAACTTTCAGTTACCGACTGGCAACGCAACTAAAGTTCGGTTGCATTAAATAATAGACCAAATTATGTTTGTTTTATGTTTTTTTCTCTAATAATAATAAAAAAAATTAAAATATATATTTTCATATTATATTAGTTTTGGTACTTTGTTCGTAGGTAAATGTATATTTTTGCGAATATTTTTCATTTTTAGGTGCATGTGTTAAGCGCTTAAAATAAATTTTTAGTTGCATGAAACTCCGAGCTCTGGTTATGACAGTGCGCTTATGAGCAATTGAGTAGTTTTCTTTCACATAAACAGCATTATTTTGAGTTGTGACGCTTTTGATAAAAAAAAGTGTTAAGTTTTGTGGTGCGTTATTTAGAGTTGTGTATCCTTAACTTAAAAAAGTGAGAATAATCGCCTGTATTGTTTTGAGAAGTGACTTTTTTTTATAAAATATAATTTCAACTATAGAGCCACAACTCAAAATTACCCCTTATTTTCAAAACTACGAGACAAAACTAAAAAAAAATAAGCTAACTTTATTTTCAGAGGAACTTCTTTACTGTAGAATTCAACATGGACGTTTGCGTATTTTCGAGTTGTGACTGTTTATGATTTAGTGTGCGATATATGTGCATTTGTATAAATACAATTTCTTTTGCACCATATTGAGTTAAAAACCACGAATGTTGTTAATTAAATAATTCCTAGGAAAATGATAGCGATATAAAAGCAAAAGGAAAAAAAATTTAATAAATATATGTAAATAAATTGTAGATTCACACACAAAAACACAATTGCTTACACATATTGAAATGGTATCACTCACATACACACAACTTTGTGTAGTAACAGGATGTTTTTACATTCAAAGGAAAGAAAGAAAAAATTTAATAAAACGGTAGCGAAAACAGATACGACTATTTGTTATAAATGAATGGAAAAATAATAAAAATAAAATCCATAAATAAAAGAATTATTAAACATTTATATTTTTGTTCATTTCTTATGAAATTTATCTGACTGTGGTTGGTTGCACGGCTTGAAAGGACAATTTTGCTGATGGGAAAAATAATGAGTGGCACAAACAATTTGAGATAATGAAATTTTACAATTTCTTTTGGTACTGGTGTATAAACACTTAGTACTTCTGCTTGCAGTTTTTAATTACCTTTGAAATTGTAAATCTTTCAACTCGGCTTGCAGTAGATTTCGTTGTTTTTGTTAGACTAGAAGTTAAGGAAACTAAATGGTCCCTGTGTTTGGCTGGCGAGCTAGAGGTAAAAGGGACCCCTTAAGGTAAATTTTTTTTTCGTGTTTTTCGCTGATAGGACTGAAAGTATAACTTTTAGCAAAAATGTCTGTCAGTTTCGTACTTGGCCGTGTATTGTTTTTTTTCCGAATGTTAAGTGCCGATTCTCCTTTGTCGTTAGAAAATTGGTTTCAGTCGGTCTCCAATATTTTTTAATATACATATTGATGTTGAATGCATATTCTTGGACTATATTAATGGCATATTTAATAATTTTTAATTAATTTTTTTAATATTTTATCGAACTTAGCACAAGGGCCAGACTGATAGAAAATACCCACAATTGTACGGGGGGACCATAGTATTTATTTAGGAAATTTAGAAAATAAATTTATTTTATTTTGTTGGCTGAAATGATGAATTAAATCAATCATATAATTAATTTATTTAAAAATATTTCGTTACCAAACGTCAGGTTTAGTTAAAAAATATATATATGCATATATACATTAGGGCGGGTCGATTTCTAAGAAATTTTCTCCAAGACCCCATATTCCCGATATGAATTGCTAGCCCACGCATATCGCCATGAAGTTAAAACATGGGTTAAGACACACAATACCAAAAAACTAGTTCTCTTGGGCCCTTCCGATTTGTATAAAATTTGTATGCATCTGGCATACTTAGTATTAGTGCAAAATCAGGTTCGCGAAATTAACCGATTTTACAAAATTAATTACACTATTAAGTATTGCTTAAAATATAGGATCATATATTGTCTAAATTTGTGTTGAAAATTTCTCGTTGTCTAAAATTGCATCGATTTTGTAGGTATTTGCAATAAAAAGAGTTAATTTGTCTAATTTGACTTCACAAATTAAATATACATATTTAGTTCAAGTGGATAAAATGGCACAAAAAGTATAATATGCCTACGGCTGATAGGTAGGTACGCCAGACTATCAGCCAAAAGGTCGCGGTTCGATGCTGCAGGCATTCAACTGTTTCGCCGCTAATTTTTTATTTGTTTAAGTGAACGTATTTTGTTCAAAAATCAACAAAAAGAATACGTTTTTAATTTTAGGTCAGTAATAATGAGTAAAGTTTTGCCTACTAATATCGACCTAATTTTCAACAAAAGTGTTTTAGAGTGTATATACACACAGAAAAATGTCAATGTAAAATCGTCGGTAGTGATTTTGCTTCATAGCCGTTTCATGTTAATTCAAAATGATTTACAATAATCTTGAAGAAACATCTATCCTTTTCAATTAACTACATATCATGTTCATTTAATATTGCTGTACAGTTAAATCAAAATGAAGTTGATACTGAAAATATACGACAAAACACGTTAATTCAAACTTATTTTGAGTCGAAACGACGTGAATTTGATATTGGAACAACACGAAGAATCATGTTGAATCAAAGATATTTCAAGTTGAAACAACATTAATTTCATATTGAAACAACACTAAGAATCATGTTGAATTATAGTTATATCAAGTTGAAACAATATGACTTTAATGTTGCTATTTTATTAATTATTTCACTTACGTGATGGTTATTAGCATAGGCATCAGAGAAAATTGTGTTGTAGTTGGCTGCCCCAGCCAAGATTTCAACTCGTGCTACCTGCATGATAGTCCACGCCCTAACCACTGCAGCCACAGCAGCTTCAAAGTTTTTTAGCTCTAAACTAAATAAATGCCCATTCTATGTAATATGTATTTCATATTAATTCAATATGATTTAATGATTATTCAATATAAAACTTATTTGAAATTAAAGTTATAATCATGTTGATTTAAAATGAAATGTAACGTTTCTAACAAAGTTGTTTTAACAATTTTTAAATCTAAGAGATTTAAGGTTAGATTATTAATTATTTAAAATTGATATGAAATTTTCGCTGGTAATTCTTTTTGTGTCGTCTACATATCCGACATATGTGAGAATAAACAACAACAAGCCACACAGCTAAGCACAACAGTGACTTGTAGCAATAAACAAAGCAAATAAACAGTAACACTTAAACGACAAATTATTTCTTGTAAATTTAATATGATGATGATGACAATTGCGTCATGTTGAGTTTACATGCCTTTTTTCCTGTATGTATTAAAAAATGCTTACCCTAGTAAAGGGTACAAAATGGACTTTAATATGCCTTAAGCTATGGATGTATTTTGCAACGTTCAGAAGTCAAATTTTAGAGACGAAACAATTTTGTTTTTTTACCATACAAATCGACCCGCTCTAATATACATATACACCATAATAATGTTGTCTGTGTTGTTCTTCTTTTATACAAAATTATTAAAATTTATATATAAACAAATTAGTTAATATTGCAAACAGAAACAAATAAAACCACATGTAACGCAATAGTTCGATCACTTTACCATTTGAGATAAATTAGGAAGAATATTCCCCTGGTTTTGCACGACTAAATGTGGCTGAAAGTGGAAATATGTTAACCAACATACTCTTTTTTCAAGATTGAGTATTGAGTATTTGTTACGTTTTGTGGTCAAAATTGTGTTTACTGGTATCAAAACCTCATGCATTTGTTTTTTTTACATATTTATTGGTTCATTTGCCATGAACATGTGGTAAAAAATTAACTTCGTTTAAAAAGAAAAAAAGTCATGGCCACAAATAATGGAAACTCTATAAATGCAAGAAATATACATACAAACAAACGGATGAATTTTTAGTCATTTTGTTGTCCGGTTGTTTGATTATTTATTTCTACGTTTTTGTTTTAAGTTCATTGTAGGTTGTAGGTTTTATTTGCATTTTGTTTATGTATTTACTACTAAAGTATTTTATTTAATAAATTTTTCTTATGTTTTAACGTGGTTTTAGTATAACTTTTTAACCACATTTTACCATATTTGTCGTAACAGCAACTGTATTGTAGCAATTTTTTTCAAAATATACTGTTTATTTATCTAAGTAATTCTCATAAACTTGTATTGCTCTTTTTTCTTTATTTAAAAGATTTAACTTTTACTTTAGACAAATTATATATTAGCATTTAAATCTTAAGAGAATAAACTTATTGATAGTTAAGAAGCTAAATGGTATTAAAGAATTTAATCTGGCTTTACATTCCAAAGAAAGTTAGTAGTTTTAATTAATTGTCTTAAGAATTCTTTAATTAAAATGTAATAGACTAAAAATAATTAAATAAAAAGTTCCAGAAACTAGAGAGACATATTATTAGTGTAAATAGTATATATCTGTAGGTGGGAAGTAAACTACATCAAGTCACATTTTGGAAATTTTACAGGAGACCGCAAAAATATATTGAAAATTATAAATGATTCTATCTCTGTAATATTAACAATTTGAATTACTCCAAATATTTTAGATAACTCCAATATTATTTTTTTATATCCAAGATTCATTAATAAAATTACGTCATATACCGTCATTATAACTTTACTTATTAAAAAGAACTTGTCGTTCCTTACCTCGGGTATAGTTTTGAGCAGTACGAAGTCACTTGAAAATACTAGAATTTACTCACCGATAGAAGAAAAAAGGCTGATTTCAATAGGATCCAAAACGTATTAAAAAAAATTTGACTTGGTGTAGTTTACCTCCCACCTACAGATATTTAAATTTATCATATTTTCATAGATTTCACTACAGATATTCAGAAAGGGATAAGTTCATTAAACGTATGAGAAATTGGAAAAAAAATATTGTTGTTTTCGTAACATGTTGAAATTTTTGATTTTTTAATGCTAAACCAACAAAGAAAACAAATCTTGTGTATTGAACGTTACTCTGTGCTCTCAAGTGCTCTTGATTTTCGTATACAGAGCCATATGAATTTCTTTTTATCCATTTCTGTAAATAAGAATAAAAATTAGCTAGGAAAAAATAGTTTTGCGTTACTTATAATTAACTTTCTTTTTCTTCAACTAGAAATGCGTAATAGTGTTCTTTTCCAAATTTTAGCTTATCCCTAATCGCTTCCCCTTTTACGCAGGTGTTAACTCCTTTTACCATCCTAGTTCTACAAATCATATGTAAGAATTTTGTAATAGTAACGTTCAATATATTCGTGTATTAATTTAAAAAAAATCTCAGGTAACGTTCAATACTTATTTTAAGATATAAGCTATTAATCGATTGATAAAACCTTCAGCAGTACAATAATGTTGAAGAAATTCGCGAACGTTAAATAGAATCAGTAACATAGACGCAGAGTAAAGATATTGTTGGGACAACAATATTATGTTCATTGCAACAATATATGGTTATGAAAAGCAAGTTATTATATCTTTAAAATTGTGTTGTAAAAATAAGCAAGTTACGATAAACAAAGTTATATTTACATTTAAAAAATCACAACCATAGACGAAGAGAAAAGCTGTGGTTGTGACAACAATATTTTGAACAACATAACAAAAAGAAGCAGGTTATTTAAAGATATACTTCCAGATTGCTCATGTTGTCTACTATATATTCATGATGAGCATTATGTTTGTCTGTTCATCTGTCCACCTCATTGCTTTGCGGTCGATTTTTTTCATGTTCAAGAATTAATTTAAAAAAATAAATGAAAAATTTCTTTACAATTATCGTGCATAAATAATTTACCTAAATAAATTTAAACATCTTTCAGATGTTTCCCACTGTTTAAGGTTTAACTAACGATGTGCATTTTATATAAAATAAAATTTAAATATTTGATTCTTCATTTTCTCACATAAAATATTGATGGTGAGAAAATCTATTATTAATATTAAAACCATAAAAATGAAGCAAAAAATTTAAAATTGTATTATGGACATTACACAAAAAAGATACAACAATAAAGACTTGCACATACTGAAATGACATGACATAAAACACGTCACGTTTGCGGCAAACAACCAACAATTGAAAATAACAGCGGTAATAAGCGCTGATGCAGTAACACACAGTAATTCAACTGATAAATAAAAGGCACAAATAATGTTGCATTGGTAATATCCAGTCAGCTTTCCAATAACTATTATACACCGACTGGATTACTTAGAAGAACCCAAGACTCCTAAATAAAATATAAAATAACAGAAGCAATCTGCAAATATGTATCGTTTATCCTTTCAAAAAAAATCCAACTAGGTAGAAGCAATCATAATAACAAAGGAATTCAATATTTAAAGTCGGTTAAAAAAAGGCTCGTTAAGCTAATCTACTGAATTGCCCATTGCGGTTCGGTTCCCAAAAAGACTGATCAGCTTCTCTACTACAAGAAAACGGGGGTTGTTATTAAGTTACAACATGATTTGAAACACAAATTTGTATTTGTATTTGTAACATTTAGTACTTGAATAAAAAAATATATAAAATAACTCTCCTCTTGCCGTCGTCGGGTAAAAATAAACACGCACAAGAACATAAATGAAAAAATAAGACCAAGTTCCTATCCAAAAAGTACTAAGATCAAAATAAGGACCAAGTTCTTGATAGGTGCACTATCATTTCATTTCTAAGCAACCTGTAAGCTTAGCAACATTTTCCCCATAATTCTTTCCCATATTAGAAAGGCAAAAAAATATGGCCAAGCTAACAGGTTGCCTTATTTTGATCCCATCACTATTTTCACATTTATGTTTTTGTACGGATCTGATTTCTTTTTTCTAAGGTTTTATTTTGTACATTAAGTGCCCCATACAGATAAGACGGTGTAAGATATACTTCACTCCATCTGATCTCCTTACTATTTATAACGCATATATCTGATCGAAAATGGAATACAACTCTCACGTATGGGCGGGCCGCTGCATCAAAGTATATCTTGAAGTTACTCGACCGCGTACAGGAGAGGGCGAAGAATCTCATCGGTGACAGTAGGGTAGCCAACTCTATTGACTCGCTGGAGCATCGACGCAATGTAGGATGTGTTTCGCCGTTTTATCGTTACTACAATGGAATGTGCTCTGATGAAATCAGGGAGTTTGTTCTTCATTAAGGGCACATCCATCTGTAGTCGATACGCTAGCGAATCTCACTGCACATTATAGAGAAAATTCGTTCTTTGGCTGAACTGTTCGTATGTGAAATAAACTCCCTCCAGAGGTCTTTCCTGTCACTTTCAATGTTGGAACATTCAAATCATATGTGGACAAGCACTACGACCTCTATTCTCCTTCCCATAACCAATTCTCCTAGTTCCAGCCCAATGCAATGCATGAGTAGGGGCCGTCCCCTGAGTGCTGGTCCAAGAAAAATAAAAAATAAAAAATTCTTTGTAAATATGATGGCCAGCGAAGCAAGATGAGTGCAAACAGCGGTATGAAATTAATTTTCACATGGCATTCGTCAGTTTTCTGTGGCCCATTTGCTTTTTTACATTTGCAATTAGCAAATAGAAAAAGTTTAATGAAATATTTCATTGTGTGAATTTATTCTTACGAAACTTTTTTTTTTAAATTAATTTCCGAGAATATTTCAAATAAATTTAGAAAAACTTTAATAAATTTGTAAATCTATTCTAACTAGAGTAATTTCTTTCTTCATATACAAACAAAGCACTGTGCGGCAGTATCAGCGCTTTTAATAAAAACTATCAATGCAAATAAAAGCCAACCGTAACTTTAAATAGAGAAAACCAAAAGAAGTTTTTGAACAATAACAACAACAATAACCAAAAAAGGTAACAATACCACAAAATCAAAAACTTCGATAATAGCTATAGGAATATAATAACAGAAAAATCTATTTACAGCACAAAGCTATTAGGTTGGCCCTTAAAACCAAAATTTTTAAGTTTTTGTTAGCACAAAAATTTTAAAAATATAAAAGCTTCTAAGTTACTTAAATCGACCGAAATATCGAAAAACATGACTTTTACTATTTAATTTTTTTTAACCATATAATAGTTTATTTAGTACTTCAGTTAGTCTATATTTGCTTTCCTTTACGAAATTCCCAAAATCCGAATAATCAATCCACTAGTATTCTTCTTTTTTTCGAACAAACACAACCCGCAAAGCGATTAGCTTGTCTGAGGAAAACACCCAGGGTCTATGGCGGGAATCTAACCCATGACCTCTGGATTGACAGGCTAGCTACCACTCAGCCACGGAGGCAAGAAAGATGTCTTTCAAACCTGCGATTTTAACACGTTCTAATTAAATTGCTTTGCTGTATGTAAGTCGTTATCTAGATATACCCTCCTCGGCTCTGGCGTGCAGCCTATTGGATATTTACAAACGTCAGCAGACCTATTAAAAAAATCATTTTTCATCTTATGACCATTTATACTGCTAGCTGAACATGTTTTTTATACTAAAACCCGGGGCTTTTTTTTAGATCACGTTTTCTTTATTTTCTTTAGTAACATTTATTAACGAATTGTCCAGCCGGCTGCACCTGCTCTAAACGTTTTCTTGAACATTTAACCATCTTCATTTACAAATAGCCAGTCCGCTGCATATTGCGCTGCTCAGAATCTTTTCGGCCTTTATGTCCTTAATTCGAACTTTTATTCTATTTTTTCTTTCAGATGCATAGAAACCATATTTTTAAGACTTTCGACTCGAGGTTTTTCCTTGGGATTGAGGCGGATACATATTCGTAATAACGAGAGCTTCAATCGAAGGATTTAAAGTCCACTTTGCAGCGAGCTAAAGACTTGACACTTTCAACATAGCTCATGACTGGATGACAACATATTAATCACTAGTCATATTTAAGTTTTTTTTTGAAAGTTCAAAATATATAACAAAATAGTTGCTCTAGGTTAAATTCACTTCACGTCTTAAAGATCTATGGTCGCATATATTCAGTGTAGTGAGAACAAGAATTTAAAAAATTTTTTATTCATACAATAGAGGCTTACCCTAATGTATATATTTCCGAACAAAATATTAAATGTACCAAATAAACGATTGAACTATAACGAACGTAGAATATTGCTCCTAATGAAAATTATTTGGACGAGAATATGATACAAAAAAATACTGGTTGAAATACTTTGTGTGTATTTAGTGCTTTTGTATTCAATATTAAATATACGATTACGTATAATTGTGTGCATTAAAAACCAACAAGAAAAATACATAAACATATACAATAAAGAATATACATATACGAGTGCATAAATAGAAGGAAAATAAAGTTATAACAATTATATTAATAAGTTTAGTACGGTTTTAAACTTTTGAAGTTTTGACATACGCTTCGAAATTTGGCAATAAAACTATTTCTGGCCCTAATATCAAAACAAACCATGAAAACTAAAATAATAGCAAGTAAAAGAACTGATTTCTTTAATTTTTAGTAGAGCAACTTACTACTCTCATCTCGGGAGTCGTTACTGAGAAAATCAGGAGCGACCAAAATTTGCAAAAAATCATATCAAATGTTTTCCGGGAGTACCTTACTACTCCTACCCAAAATGGACATACTTTATGAAAGTAGACACCTTAAGGAACAAAATGAAGCAGTCATTCCATAACTCGCCGTTCTCGAGGATGCCAATTTTGTGTGAAAATAGCAAGGTGCTCCTGGGAAATCTTATAAAAAAATTTTTTCGGGAACGGCTCCTGCTAGTTAAGCACTATTAATTCATTTTGTTTCCTTAGATGTCTACTCTCATAATATGTATATGCCCATTTCGTCTGGGAGTACTAAAGTAAGGTAGTCATAGGAAAAGTACAGAGCTCTTAACAAAAATCAAATATTTATTTCCCTGGTTTTAATTAGGGATGTAACCGATGCCGATACCGATACAGATATATCGGCGATACTTCAGATTTTCCGATATATCAGTATCGGTGATATTTTACTGTCGATACGCCGATACTTTTAAAAAAATTTTCAGAGTTTTTTTTAACAAATTATTTATTTTTTTTTGCTAATTTTAGCGTGAACTAAATTCATTTCGGTTTTTTTTAATCTTATTAATATCAATTTTAAAAATTAATAATATTTTGCGCTGTTATTTTGTAAAAAAATAGTTCATTTTTTTGTTAATTTTACCATGAATTCAAATTCAATTCGTTGTTTTTTACATCTTATTCCCAGCAAAAAAGACACAAGACTTATTGTAATCGCTATAAAATACGCTTTATATGAAAATATAAAAATGGGTAGGGTTTCAAGCAAATTGTTGCAAAAAAATACGCAAAATTTAAAAAAATCGGAATTAAATACAAAATTCATTTTTTTTACGATATTTCCATGATATATAAGTCAAAACAAAATCTTTTAAATATGCACTGAAAGCTTAAGTCCTCCTCTATTCGACACTGTTTAAAAATTTAAAATCGGTGAAGAAACAACGCAATGAAAATTGTTTTTGTCCGTAAAGTCCCAAAAATCGTTTTGTCGTTTTTCAGGAGTAAAAAACATGCCATTTTGTAACAGCGTGTAATTAAGCTATTAAGTTATTTAGGATAATATTAGTTTATAAATATCCTTTAAAAAATCGGTTCTTTAAAAGTATGGCGGTTATTTTTTTAAATTATAAAAGAGTTGCAAATTTTTACTTGCTTTTCTACTAATTATCTGCATATTTTTAATATATATTCTTTGGAAGCAATGAAAATGTAGTTCCTTAAAAATTACTTCTAATTGTTTATACTGGGTTAATATTAATTTTAAATATTAATAGTCTCTTACACAGCGTCTTCACGAGACATTACCTTTGAGATAACATGAGAGAAAATGTCGGCAGAATACTAAAAACAAAATGTCCAATTTTCTCTTAATCTCATACTAGGGGAAGACGTAATTTTACTCTTCCGATAAGATTTCATTTTATGCAAATGCTCATCAAGTTAACATGTACCACTTTTGCATAATTAGTTGTTTTATATATAATTTTTCACACAAATTTAAATTTATAAATCAACTAAACACATTTATTCATTTATTTAACACAAAAATTTTATCAAAAACATCGCTTTTCATTTATTTTAATAAACACTCACACATGCACACTATTTTATGTTTATGTACATGTGTTTTTTGACAGCTTATCTTATAAGATTGTTGTTATAAGAATTCTTATAACAACGCTCTCATAAAAATTGATAACATTGATATAACACTAATTTGAAGTCTACACGAAACATAATTCCCTCTGCGATTGAATTTGACAATCTCATCTTACATATTATGTTACGTGTAGACCTCAAATTACACTGTAATTTTGTATAATAAAAACATTGCTCTTCTTGAGTTTTGTTAATATAAACTTGAACTCAATTTCGATATTCGTATCGGTATCGGAATCGGTATCGGCGATATTTATTTTTAAATATCGGTATCGGTATCATATCGGCAAAACGGCGTATCATTACATCCCTATTTTTATTTCTCAAAATCTCATTGGTGTTATAATTATCCCTACTTTTCCTGGTTTTTGAATACCCAAAATCGACAAGAGCATTGCAAGAAGCAAAGCTTAAAGTGGACCCATAAGCCCCTCTGTTCAAATTTGCAAAAAATTTTGATCGACATTAGTTTTTTCATACGAAATATATGACAAGTAACCAATTATAATAGCCCTTGAAAGTATGCTGCAATTGTGTAAGTTTTAAAAAAACCCCAATGTGTTTGTTGTAAATTCCACACGAAAAAAGTTGTGCTTATATTATTTCTAGGGTATTCATTCGGTTAACCGGTTAATTACTTCCCGATTAACTGACCGGTTAATTTAAAATTGGATATTTTCGATTAACGGTTAAACCGGCTTATTTCAGTCGATTAACCGACGTAACAAATTCTTTTCGAATTTTGTAGTATTATAAAGTATTTTTTGTGTGTTTAATTATTAGTTTCGTCTCATCTACAAAATTTATGTGTTTAGCAATTATTTCTCGTATAAACAAATAATGGTGTTCAGTGATTTTAACTTAAGAAAAACATTAAAATCTTTGGACTTAGTTTATACCTCCACTTAGGAATATTTCCTTCTAGCAACAGTGTTCTAAAATACAGTACAAAAAAGGAAACCAAGGAATTCGGAAATAAAGTTTAGAAGTGTTAAGAATTTGAAAAATAATTAAAACAGGACTCTAATGGCATAATGAAAAATTTTACAAGTTTAGAGAAATCCAGGAAAAGGACTAAGAAACTACATGTTCTGTATTATGGATTGCTTTGGATTTTTTCAACATCTACGATAAATGAAAGGATTTTTTCAAGCCAAGTTTTATCAAAATTAATGAAAATATTTTTCTAAAAGATTGCTTTAGAAGATCTCCTTTAACTATTGAAATAATTAATATACTGATGTCACAAACTTGTTTTTTTTTTGCTTGATTAAGTTCAAGAATTTTTATGTTTGTTAGGTTATTGTTTGGTTTTTTCTAATAAATTCAAAATAATAGATAATTTATGCAATTTTAATTGTTGAAATTACTTGATTTATGGAAAAACTTCATTAATCGGTTAACCGGTTAAGACCCCAATTAACCGATTATTAACCGATTAAGCCAAAACCTCGATTAATTAATCGAGCGATTAACCGATTAAAGCAGAAACCCGATTAAATGAATTCCCTAATTATTTCGCATGAAGACTCAAAATGTTGTAGATACATTTCATATATTCTTCACATATTAAACAGAGTACTACTTCTGCAACAATGTTTCATGAGAAATTCGAACCAATTTTTTTATATGAACTTTTGACAGCAGTTCGCACGAAATGATGAACACAGTACCATGCTATAAGGAGTATAAAATAAACGGTATCTAGAACAAATAACGATCGCACATGCAGGTATTTGTTCAATTTAGCGGCCAAAATTTAGATTTTTTCTTAAATTTTCGTAAAAAGTAAAATCAAATGTGAAAGAGAACTTCCCATCAAATAAGAAGATATAAAAATTTTGTACTATTTGTCAACATTAACAATTTAGCGGTACTTTGAACTTGAATGTTTCTGAAAAAATTCAAAACAGCAATAGCACTTACTTAAAATTATTGATGCTTAAAAGCGTAAAACTTTGTATTGGAATAGTCTTTTTTAATAATTATTTTTGGATCCTAAATATCACATAATTAGCTTTATTTCCGATGCTGGAGATACTAAAGAGAACTGCTCTGGAAAAAGCTAAGGCGCTGTAAAGGTATCCTCACATTAGAGCGAAATAAAAAATAAGATGTCTAGTATTTGTTATATTATCTTGTCAAATCCTGTCACAATTTCTAACATAATTTAAAGTTTGAAGTAGCGAAAACTCAAAAAATATGCCACGGAAAATTGCAAATGAGTGGTTCATTATTTAGTAGACATAACAAAATCGACAAGAGCATTGCAAGAAGCAAAGCTTAAAGTGGACCCATAAGCCCCTCTGTTCAAATTTGCAAAAAATTTTGATCGACATTAGTTTTTTCATACGAAATATATGACAAGTAACCAATTATAATAGCCCTTGAAAGTATGCTGCAATTGTGTAAGTTTTAAAAAAACCCCAATGTGTTTGTTGTAAATTCCACACGAAAAAAGTTGTGCTTATATTATTTCTAGGGTATTCATTCGGTTAACCGGTTAATTACTTCCCGATTAACTGACCGGTTAATTAAAAATTGGATATTTTCGATTAACGGTTAAACCGGCTTATTTCAGTCGATTAACCGACCTAACAAATTCTTTTCGAATTTTGTAGTATTATAAAGTATTTTTTGTGTGTTTAATTATTAGTTTCGTCTCATCTACAAAATTTATGTGTTTCGCAATTATTTCTCGTATAAACAAATAATGGTGTTCAGTGATTTTAACTTAAGAAAAACATTAAAATCTTTGGACTTAGTTTATACCTCCACTTAGGAATATTTCCTTCTAGCAACAGTGTTTTAAAATACAGTACAAAAAAGGAAACCAAGGAATTCGGAAATAAACTTTAGAAGTGTTAAGAATTTGAAAAATAATTAAAACAGGACTCTAATGGCATAATGAAAAATTTTACAAGTTTAGAGAAATCCAGGAAAAGGACTAAGAAATTACATGTTCTGTATTATGGATTGTTTTGGATTTTTTCAACATCTACGATAAATGAAAGGATTTTTCAAGCCAAGTTTTATCAAAATTAATGAAAATATTTTTCTAAAAGATTGCTTTAGAAGATCTCCTTTAACTATTGAAATAATTAATATACTGATGTCACAAACTTGTTTTTTTTTTTTGCTTGATTAAGTTCAAGAATTCTTATGTTTGTTAGGTTATTGTTTGGTTTTTTCTAATAAATTCAAAATAATAGATAATTTATGCAATTTTAATTGTTGAAATTAATTGATTTATGGAAAAACTTCATTAATCGGTTAACCGGTTAAGACCCCAATTAACCGATTATTAACCGATTAAGCCAAAACCTCGATTAATTAATCGAGCGATTAACCGATTAAAGCAGAAACCCGATTAAATGAATACCATAATTATTTCGGATGAAGACTCAAAATGTTGTAGATACATTTCATATATTCTTCACAAATTAAACAGAGCACTACTTCTGGAACAATGTTTCATGAGAAATTCGTGACAATTTTTTTATATGAACTTTGACAGCAGTTCGCACGAAATGATGAACACAGTACCATGCTATAAGGAGTACAAAATAAACGGTATCTAGAACAAATAACGATCGCACATGCAGGTATTTGTTCAATTTGGCGGCCAAAATTTAGATTTTTTCTTAAATTTTCGTAAAAAGTAAAATCGAATGTGAAAGAGAACTTCCCATCAAATAAGAAAATATAAAAATTTTGTACTATTTGTCAACACTAACAATTTAGCGGTACTTTGAACTTGAATGTTTCAGAAAAAATACAAAACAGCAATAGCACTTACTTAAAATTATAGATGTTTAAAAGCGTACAACTTTGTATTGGAGTAGTCTTTTTTAATAATTATCTTTGGATCCTAAATATCACATAATTAGCTTTATTTCCGATGCTGGAGATACTAAAGAGAACTGCTCTAGAAAAAGCTAAGGCGCTGTAAAGGTATCCTCACATTAGAGCGAAATAAAAAATAAGATGTCTAGTATTTGTTATATTATCTTGTCAAATCCTGTCACAATTTCTAACATAATTGAAAGTTTGAAGTAGCGAAAACTCAAAAAATATGCCACGGAAAATTGCAAATGAGTGGTTCATTATTTAGTAGACATAACAAAGGCAAATTTTGGCAAACCACCCAGCAAAAGATTTTGTAATTTTTGTAATCGGTAGTACTTTATTAATGGGTTACAAAGTAATGAGTGCTACTTATTTATCTTATTACTATGCTTCTAATTAGAACTACTACTTAGGTTTTAATAAAATTAGTACGTATTTTTATCATTATCTATCTGATGGGTCAATAAATAAAATAAAAATATATATATTTAAAATTAAAATAAAATTGAGAAGATCTTCACAATGAAAATAATATAAATATGATTCGCAATAAAATATTTCGTATTACAGAACGCTTTAAACATTTTTGTGCACTATCAAATAACCCCCTAATATCTAATTTATATAATTAGGTTACTATAATATAGTATATTATACTTCTAATTGTTATCAATATTTATTATAAACATAACAATTAAAATAACAATTCTTACTAAACAGAAGTAAAACAAATAATAAATCAGAGGTTTTTCAATAATAATTTTCCTCTGGAAAATAATATTTTCTGAAATTAACTCTAAATTAATGAAATATGTATATACATTTTTGGTAGAAAAGTTAATGTATGACTAAAACTCTATAAAGTGTATGTAAGAAAGATTTATTTTAAATAATAAAAAATATATAAAAAAACGTAATAGCGGTAATCACTCTTCGTAGCATATTTGCACCTCTAGGATAGAAACTATCATTTTCTGCTACAAAGAATGAGTGTCTTCAACAAAAATGTAGGAAATACATATATTTAGCCAATTCACAACGTGTACTATTGCGTCCTATTTGTAATATATGGTAAAATTTTATGACTGTCATAAAAATGTTGTTGATATTTTTCATATTTTAGGACAATACTATTTTGTTACCTATGTTTTTTTCAGTGTGCTATTTAGTCAACTGTTTTTTCTTTACAAATTCAAAGCAATAATTTATTTTCAACATTAGCTGCATTCGAAAAAATTATAAAAGAAAGAATAAATTGAAATAAAACTGGACAAATATAAAAAGTTAATAATTATTATGAAATTTTTAGTTTGTTAACACAATTATATACCTTTAACGACCCTTTTCACAATGTACGATTAAAAGTTAACGTGGACTTTAACGGGAAGTTCGGCATACAAAACTTGCCATTAAAGTCCACGTTACCTCTTAATCATACATTATGAAAAGGGCCGTAAATAAGAAACAAAATTTTTAGAAACTTCAAAAGTGGCGAATGTTTTTCAACTCTTCATTTATTTGCCTCAGTTGTTTTCCTAATCTTACGAATTTTAAAAATTATTCCGCTCGCGTGCTTCTATGGGCAAAATCTTTTTTTGAGCGTAAGTTTTCAGTTTACTCAGTAATTACTCGTTTACTGCATTTCCTAATTTCTTAATTTAATATTTGTAGTATTGAAAAAGTAAGCAAACAGGCCTACTATTAGTTTGTATTTTCTTTTGTATTTTTCTATTAGTCGCTCTGAGTAATTTTGTTAATTGCATATATGCTAGACAAGTTTCCTACAGTTTTTAGTATTGCATATCTGCTAGTGTGTAGGAAATGTAAGTTTCTTATATTTTGTTCTTGTTGTGTTGCATATTGTGGCATATATCCTAGACTCGCAAGAGCTACAAAGTCTGCAATAGCAGTTTCCTACGAAGATTGATTTCCCCTAATGTGTATAAACTTTTTTTTTTTAATTTTAATCTGTTTATTTGACTAATTATTTTTTAGTTTCGAGTAATCCAAATAATAACTAGTTAATTGTTGTGACAATGTAAATACATTTGTGAAGGGTACCCCTTATTTTTTAGACTTCTCAAACTAAAATAAGTACTTACCGAGTCAAATTGTAAGTAGTTACACTCAAAACACTTTTGTTGAAAATTAGGTCGATAATAGTCGGCAACACTTTACGGACTATTATCGGCCTAAAATTACACACGCATTATTTTTGAACAAAATGTTTTTACTAAAAAAAAGCAAATGGCTGCGTGCAGGTTTGAGCCGCGACCTCCTAACTGATAGTCTGACGTATCTACCATTCAGCCATAGCCGTATTATATTTTAAGTTACATATTTTACACTTGAACTAAATATGTTTAATTTGAAAGGTTTTTTCTTTAATAAAATAACTACAAAATCGGTGTAATTTTAGACAAGGAGAAATTTTCAACACAAATTTAGACAATATATTATCTAATGTAATGTTTTAGAGTGTATGACTTAAATCCTCATATGCTTTTTGCCTACCAGTAAGCAAAGTGCTTGCTGGGCAATGACGCTAATACCGATAGGGGGTTTCTTTGAAGACCCGAAATTGGCTTCTGAAATAACAGGAATTATGTATGACCTAATAAAATTGCTCTGCTTATGCCAGCGAAGCCCAATATTCGTGACGAATCTTCAGAGGATGATATTTCTTTAAATGTTATCCTTCAGAAAATAGTTTTGGCCGCGTAGATCATCTATATATCCTTCTATGGATTGAGATACCTGAATGAAATTAAAAGCATTCCAATTTCTATGTGTGAAGTGCGTTTATATTTGAGCCGTTTATTTTGAAAGTGGCATAAATCACCTCATTAAAGAGATTGTATCACTCATTTTCATTATAAAATTTTAGATTACTGTTTTATTTTGAATTAAAAAATTTATAAAAATGTTAAGTTTTGGCAATTTTCGATTTATTAAATATATTTTTTTATATAAAAATTTTACAGTTTTTCCTTAAAAATATATTTTTCATTATTTCGTTCTAAGTAATTCCGAAACTATTGAGTATACAAAAATAAAATATACCAACAGCTTAAAGGTAATTTTGTTTCAAGTTATTAAAAGGTTTCTGTAATAAAATGGGACAACCCGTTCCTAGGTTATGAAAAAATAAGTGGATCAGCTTTTTCAAAAACTCAATTTTTTTTTGCAAAAATCAGGTAATTTCACTTTATTGTGAATAAAATCAATACGTATCCATCGATTTTCATAAAATAAAGCTTCTTTTATTTGCACTATATGCTGATTAGGTAAGCTTTTGCTATTTTCGATTTTTTATAAATTTTTAATATATAAAAATTTTCCAATTTTGCATAAAAAAAATATTTTTCATCATTGCAGTGAGAATAATTCCGATACCATTAGGCATTTGAAAAAGTTATGTTAAAATGGCTGAAAGGTAATTTTGTTTCAGTATTCCCAAATTATGATGAAAAATCCCAAATTAAAAATAAATAAAAAAAAAACGTAGACTTGAAAATTTCGAAGTTTTCTGCAGTAAGGGGCCCATAACACAGCAAAAATATATAAAGGTGATAAAAGGTCATGCATACTGCAATTAAAGTGACACCCATGCTATTTTTGATGAAGTGACTTATGCCACTATCAAAATAAATGGCTCATTTGTTTGATTTAAAGGTTAATCAATCTGGTTGAGTCCGTTAATTTAAGTCGTGTCTGTTGTTATGAATATCAATTATTTAACCGAACTATTTAATGATAAAAAAATACGAAAAAAAAACAATACAGTTTTCTTCATATTAATTTCAAACAACCATAAAGTTGATGGCATGACGGCTGATTTACTGCGCTTAATATTGAATTTTTGAATTTTGTGTCATTTCGCTGTGTTGAAATTTCAGATAAACCCAATTGTTATTAAAAGGTCATCTCCATCGCCACTTTTGAGCATAAAATGAAGCAATCAATGATGCTGCCACTCCCAATTCTGTGCGCATTTATTAGCTGTTAGAAATGTTTGTCCGGTTTTATGATGTCCATCAGCGTCAATTTTGTTGTTCTCTTTTTTTTTTTTTTTTGATAACTGACACAAAATTAATTAATATTTTTCAAATTTATTTGCATATTAACTCATTGTTAACGTTACGTATTTAACTAAAAACATATAAAAAAAAGTTGAAAAAATCAGTTCTATTTGATAACCTTGAATATTCATTTATATGTGTTCCTTTGTTTTAAAACATTTTATTAAAACATATTAATAGTGATAATAATTATAATATGTCATAAGCTTTATGTTTAATTTTGTCATTTAAAATCAAATTGCAACTAAAGACTACAATGACAACAACTGCTTTACATTCTCATTCAGCCAGTCAGTCAGTCAGTCAGTCACATTTGTTCAACATTCACTTTTAACCCACAACCACATCTAATTGTGTGTTTGTTTGAGCTTGATCTTTTTGCGAAAAAAGTAACTCCCCGGAAATTCTGTTGTTCTTTTTCTAACAAAAAATTGTACACATCTTGTTAATTAGTTCTCCACTTAAGTCTTAGCATTTTTTTTTATTATAACTACTCGTATTTTATTAAACTTAATTGCTTGCAAGTAAATAGCAGTATGTAAATAATTATTTAAAAATGCAAATTAGATTGTATTTCTATTTTTTTGTTTCTTTGATTTCAAGTGTGTTTAATGCAAAAAAACAAAACCGTTATCGATGGCGTTAATTGAAAAGCAATTATAAATTAATGTACAATATGTATGAATTGAAATATGCGACGGTAGTTTGAAAGTGATGAGAATTAAGCTAGTTTGCAGTGACTTAATATAAGATAACTTTTAAGTAAAGAGCCAGTTTAGTACAATCTGTTTCGTACAGTATTGAAATCTCATAATCTATATATGTATTAAAGTAATACTGCAGCTTATGCTGCTTAAAAGATCTTTAGCAAAATTTCCCCTCCCATTTTCGAAAAGAATTATTGGGCCAAACTGCTAGCAAACCCTTTCAAACAAAAAAGAATTTTGAAAATCGGTTCACAAATGGCAGAGTTATGAATAAGGGGGAACAAGTTTCCCCCCTTCGATTTTCGAAAAAAAATTATGGGACCAAACTGCAAGCAAGCTCTTTCCAACAAAAAATTAATTTTTAAAATGGGCTTACTAATGGCAGAGTTATGAGTGTACAAACATAAAAAAAATAAAAAAAGAACATACACACGAATTGATAACATTCTCCTTTTTGGAAATCGGCTAAAGAGCAAACAAAACATGTTCGCTTGTTTGCAGATTTTGGTTTGCTTTAGCAAAGATAATGACAATTCAACATTTTTGTCTTTTTTGATGTTGTTGTAGAAAAGGTATTATTTTTAGTTTTTTGTTTTAATACAAGATTGTGTCGTCCTTCGGTTGTACTATTAAAAATAAAAGGACAATCGGTTTTAATGCTATAAAGAACATTTTGTCGCGCTCTTAGTAAAATTTTTAATCATCGTTTTTAAGCTTGCTCAAATGACATTTCTACTTATTTTTTATTGCACCCTCGTATTTAAGACATTAAAAGATTCCGAACAATTAACCATATATTTTAATATAAAACAAGAATATAACTGGAAATCGCCAGCTAAAGGCAACTTGTTTCTTTACTAATAATTAAAATAATTATGAAAATGTCAAACTTATTTGCAAAGTGAAAAAATATTCCAAATCTCTTTGCAAGGCAAATATAAAAATGGTTTTTTATTCGAAAGGTACTTTTTATTCAAAACGTTCCTTTTATTAAAAACGTACTTCCTATTAAAAAATACTTTTTCTTAAAAATTAACTTTATAATAAAAAGGTACTTTTTATTTATTAAAAAATACTTTCTTCTTAATATGGTACTTCTTATTAAAAGGTTTTTACTGCTAAAATAATCCCTTTGATTAAGAAGTGCTTTTTATTAAAAATGTATTTCTTTAAGTACGCTTTCCAGAAAGATTTTTTACTTAAATAAAATGTAATTTTTACAAAAAATGCAATATTTGTATATTAAAAATGTTTAAAAGTTTTAAATGTTTCTTTTGGGAAATAGTACTTTAATTAAAAATGTTTTAGAGCTTACCATTTATAGACCGAATAAATCTGAAAAGAAAGACATATTTATTTATATAATTAATAAATAACATAAAATACTTTATTATTATCATAATAAAATTACAAATTGAAAATGCATATTAGCGGTTTACAAGCAACTCAGCATTTGTCCTCTAAACGTGTATGTGTAAAAAGCACAGGTTTATTTTTTTAATACAAATCCGCACAAAAACATAAATATTAAAATAAGGCCAAGTTCTTATCCGAAAATTTCGGGCGCAAAAAGTACTGAGATGAAAATAAGGACCAAGTACTTGATAGGTACAATACCATTTCATTTCTAGGCAACCTGTTCGCATATTAGAAAGGCAAAAAAATATTGCCAAGCTAGTAGGTTGCCTAGAAATGAGATGATATTTTATCTATCAAGAACTTGGTCCTTATTTTGATGTCAGTAGTTTTCACGGCCGAAATTTTTGATAGCAACTTGGCCTTATTTGCACATTTATGTTTTTGTGCGGTTCTCAGTTCTTTTTTCTACGCCTTTATTTGATACAATAAACGCCCCATACAATAAGCGCTAGATGAAAATTTTCCGTTTTCCCATTTTTCTTAGTACTTTCCCATCAAGACCTACCTGTATACAAAATTTCAGCTTTCTATATATAGCGGAAGTGTCCAATACAAATAAGGGGCGCCCTAGTCTCCCCCGTATAAAATGTGCCCTTTTTCAGATTTTTCTGGTTGTTTTCTCAACAATACCTGTGACCTACCTGTGACCAAATTTCATCTTTCTAGTTGTACTGGAAGTGCCCCACACAAAAGGTTAAGTGGAGCAAAGTTTTGAGGGGTAAAAACAGCTCGAATGGTTTCGTGTCATATACACACTGTGTGTATATTACACGAGCCCGGAACTTAGGCTGGCGCACTACCATGCGCCTAGATAAGTAACGAAGGGTCAAAAAAGGTCTATACAGCGAAGAGCTAAAGGTTTATAATGTTCCAAATATATGTTCTTAATACTGGTTCTACCTAAAATACATAGATTACAAGATTTCCTACACCGACGAGTACATATACACTCTAAAACACTTTTGTTAAAAATTAGGTCGATAATAGTCGGCAATACTTTACAGATTATTATCGACCTAAAATTACACACGCATTATTTTTCAACAAAATGTTTTTAATAAAAAAAGCTATTGCCTGCGTACAGGTTTGAGCCGCGACCTCCTGACTGATAGTCTGACGTATCTACCATTCAGCCATAGCCGTATTATACTTTATGTTACATTTTTACCACTTGGACTAAATATGTTTAATTTGAAAGGTTTTTTCTTTAATAATATAACTACAAAATCGATGTAATTTTAGACAAGGAGAAATTTTCAACACAAATTTAGACAATATATGATCGTAAATTTGAAGCAATGTTTTACAGTGTAACAATGTGCAACAATGGCATGGGTGGAATTTTTTCCCCCTAAAATAAAGGCCAGACGTAAGCTTTCAAAACTCCTATACATGTCTATAATTTAACTCGCATGGACATATGCTTTCAAACTCCTATACAAGTATATAATTGTTGGACAACTCTCTACACTCTAAAATATTACTTCAAATTCGCGATCATATATTGTCTAAATTTATGTTGAAAATTTCTTCTTGTCTAAAATTACATAGATTTTATAGTTATTTTATTAAAGAAAAAACTTTCAAATTAAACATATTTAGTTCAAGTGGAAAAAATTTAAAATAAAGTATAATACGGCTATGGCTGACGTTTTAACAAAATAGTTTAACATGGAGATGTCATTGGAGGCAGGTATTTACCACATTTGGTTACAAATAACAAATTAAAATTTCCAATATTTAGAAGTCATTGCATACACAAAACATAATAAAAGTTAAATATCTCTGCTAATCATTGAACTCATGCCATTTTTAGTTATTGTTGTATTTTATTCCAAGTGGTATTGCCCACTGCACAACTATTTTGTTACGATCTTAAAACTTGTTTCTGCAAGCATGCACGCATTTAAAAAATTCATTTTGCTTCGCCAGGATTTTAACTGGTATCATCTGCATGATAATCAGAGAGACTACTATTCTGCCAATAAGAGAATAAATGGTTTGTTTACTTACTATAGTAAGTACACTCTAAAACACTTTTGCTTAAAATTAGGTCGATAATAGTCGGCAACACTTTACTGATTATTATCGACCTAAAATTAGACAAGCATTCTCTTTATTGATTTTTGAACAAAATATGTTTAATACAAAAAGATTAAAGAAAAATGCCTGCGAAGCGATTGGCTGTGTGCATCTTCGAACCGTGATCTCCTGGCTGATAGTCTATCGTAGCTACTATTCAGCTATAGGCGTATTATACTTTATGTTAAATTTTTTTCACTTGAACTAAATATATTTAATTTGAAAAGTTTTTTCTTTAACAAAAATGTTTGAAGTGCATTTTTTTTCATTCGTTACATTTACTAAAACAAGAAAAAACCTTGGAATTTTGCTTATAAGTTAACAATATGTACTTATCAATACTTACAAAATTTATATTTAAAATCTTTTAAATACCAGAAATTCAACTTTGATGGCCGAAGAAAAATGTGTCGTGTTTCTATGTTTAAACATTTTTCTGCTGTTTTTTCGACAGATTGCGTAATATTCAAAATTTTAATGTTATTTAGACATATTTTGTTCAAAAATAAATACTTTTAACAGCAGATTTGTATTTTTGCGAAAAATTAGACAAATTATGTTTTTTTCTTACAAATAACTACAAACTCGAAGCAATTTTAGACAACCAGAATTCAGCACAAATTTAGACAATATATGATACTAAATTTCAGTTAATGTTGTAGAGTATAGTTGATTTAACTACTGTAAAGTAATTCAGGCTGTATGTATGTAGTGTGTGGTAAAAAGAATGTTGTTAGGTAAAAATAACACATTACCAAGTTTTTAGCTGGGCTATTATTTGTCTTGTACAGCGTTATCAATTGAAATAATTTTTGTTTACAAAGGAAAACAGAAAAATCCAATCAATTCTGCCAACAGAAAGGCAGAAAGAACCTGACAGCAAACTGTTTTCTGCAACAGCTTCTCTTCAGCGTTCATACATGAGTCGAAGATTATACATCTGAATTGGTTTAGTGTGTATTCTGAAAAAAATATTGAATTCGTAAGAAAATGTATGGAGCGTTACGCTAAGAAAGTTGTTAAATTAATTTATCTATAAATTTTAGGACGGTAAAAAAAAGTTAAGAAATTGCTGATTTGGTTTGAAAAAATGTTGCTTCTACTACACTGTAGGTTGTTATATTTTTGTAAAATGTATTAGGTAGGTCGGATAATTATTTAAAACTTACATAATTTTTGATATTGGTGGAGGGTTTGATTAGTCTTATTTTAAAGAAGAGTTAGCCTGCTTTTTGTTTATGCATAAAAATGTTTGTAAATTATTTTTTTAAAGATACAAATTTTCTACTTTTCCATGTGAATCCAACTCAAAATTAAAAAAGTGGTCATAACTTTTTAATTTCGTGAGCGATTATTATCATTTTTTATTTTTAGAGAGTAGATGTATAGTGCTTTCAAACCTAATACTAATTTTTTGCAGTGTATTTTTTCGCAAAAATAGTTCACAGAACAAGCGCGAAAGCAAATGTAACGCTCAATACATCAAAATGTAAACAAATCGAAAAATATAATCTTATTTTAGGATCCATTGAATCAGGCGAAACCTCTAATATGAATACCACCTTCTCATATTTCTGTTAGTTACATTGGTAAACAAAAAAAAACATAAAATGTGCACTTAAAATGAGAACCAGCCATGACGACCTTTTAACAAAACACAGCCCGTTAGACATCGCGAAGTAATTCAAATATCCAATTGCAAAAATACTTAAGTTATTAAAAAATTTCAAAATAAAAATAAATATATTATTTATTAACTGCCAATGTTTTTAATTTTTTTATTTTTTTGTATCTTAATCGCTTTTTAAAATCATTATTTCAATATTAACTTCAATAATCATCGTGATCATCATGAAACTCTCCTCTAGCACCTCATGCTGTTCATGATCATGGAAAACGTTTGAATTTATTTAATTTACGATCAAGTGTTAATTTAAAGGTTACTGTTTGTTTGATTGCATTTTTTTCTTAATTTTTGTTTAATAAAATTATTTGGTATATGAGTTTTTGCTTCTCCTGGTATTGTACGAATTTGATCGTTTTTGTGTCTGCGTATTTTGGAAACAACTTCAATTTGTTTTAACGAGTTGAGTCTGTATTTTTTGTTTTAACTCTTAAGACAGATTTTAAGTTGAAACTAAATTTAACCGGATTTAATTTATGCAATGAACCAGTTTTTGAAACTTTTTATATATACTCGTACTTCTATATAAATTAAAAAAAGCTTAAAGTAAACATATAAAAAATTATTTTTCCTCTTCTCAAATATGAGTTTATATCAAGAAAATACAAAAAGATAATTAACGTAAAAGTGCTTATTAATGTTTATTCGTTTTTTATTAGCCGTTTGCCTTTGTATTCATTTCGGGACTTTTAATTCATTTAGGGAAGAGGTGCCTCAAATGATTTCTTGGTGTATAAATAATGCAGAATTTATATAAAAAAACAATATTCTTCTTGCGAATAAAAGTATATGCTTTCCCGCCAAAGTTGTGCAGGAGTTTCAAGAAGTCTTAATAATACAGATTTGGAATAAAATTTTATTGTTTGAAAGGTAATTTGCTCGAGAATGTTCTAAGCTATCTTGCAAGAAAATCGGTTCAGCAGACAAATGTCGAGAGATGTTAGAATTAAAAAATGTATCAATCAATTCAGAGACATTGTCTTAAGAATTCTTGTGTGATTTTCTGGATCTTTTTACTGTTTATTACATAAAACTTCTTTGTTTCTGTTTTATGCATTCTTTTTGGTTAAGCTTAATTTATTAATTTATTTAAACTCGTTTAAAGTTTATTTGACAGTGTTAATTTTTTCCTAAGAAAAATTTTGCTATAAAATATCTCATGACGACTAAATGCTAATTTAAAAAGTAGATCCAAATTTGTTTGTTCTTTCATTCCACAAATTGAGTTTAAAATTAAAATGGAGCTGTAGTTCATAAATAATTGTATGGTCTTTTGTTTTAAAAATACATTTTGCAAATTTTAAAACGTGCAAAAATAAGTTTACGTGTCTTCATGACAAAATGTTTAAACGAATTTCAAAAGTACAAAAGTTTATATTTTAATATATAATTATTAAGATAATTTTTTAATTAGAGAATTTAAGTATTTAAGACAATTATACTTAAATTAACCTTGACAAATGAAAACAATATAGAAATTTGTTTTTTTATATAATGGAACTTTTCAGTTAATTAATGTAATAAAAATATCAATTTGGGAAAATGAGTTTGAAAATGTGTTTTTATTAGCAAATTGTTATTTTTTTATCTTTCAAATGAAACACTCGAATTTCTCAATAACAATTTTGTCTTGATAAAGTAAAGTACAATGAAATAAGATGCTGACTGGGAAAATATTTGCCAATAGGCTGGGAAAATAAACCTAATCAAGATAGCCGAAGGTATGCACTGTTAAGAAAAATTTTTTTACAGCAGATTTGTCGTTTTTATTATTCAATTTTATATTCTTTTCAAAATGTGTAAAGAATTTATTAATCATTTTTTTATTTGAATCGATTATTTATGAAAAGCCTCTTGTCACAAAAAGTCATACATGGAAGTAATTCATTAAACTGACTAATTAATTGTCGATTTCAATAGCATTACCATTATGTTAAACAATTATAGTGCCTTTAATGAAATGAGTTCATTACTAAATATTTAAAAAAAAATCATTATCATTAACTACACACAGAAAAAAAGGGAATGTAAAATCAACATGACGCAATTGTCATTTGGAATCATATTAAATTTACAAGAAATAATCTGTCGTTTAAGTGTGTTAGTGTTTATTTTCTTTATTGATTGCTACAGTTCACTGTTGTGCTTAGTTGTATGACTTGTTGTTGTTTATTCTTACATGTGTCGGCTATGTAGACGATAAAAAACGAGCTACCAGCAAAAATTTACTGCTGCTGGCTTAAAACTGTCATTGTTTCATATTAATTTTAAATGAAAAATTATTCATCTAACCTTAAATCTCTTTGATTTGAAATTTTTCACTGTTAAAACAACTTTGTTATAAACGTTAAATTTCATTTTAAATCAACATGACTATAACTTTAATTTCAAATAAGTTTTATATCAAATAATCATTTAAATCATACATTTTTGAAAGTTAATGGATATAACTATAATTCAACATGATTCTTAGTGTTGTTTCAATATTAAAATCACGTTGTTTCAACTTGAAATAACTTTGATTCAACATTCGTGTTGTTCCAATATCAAATTCACGTTGTTTCGACTCGAAATATCTTTGATTCAACATGATTTTTCGTGTTATTTCAGTATCAACTTCATTTTGATTTAAATGTACTGCAATATTAAATCAACATGAAATATAGTTAATTCAAAAGAATAAATGTTCCTTCAAGATTATTGTAAATCATGTCGAATTAACATGAAACGCCTATGAAGCAAAATTACTACCGAAAAATGTTAAATTAGCCTGGTTTTCGACGATTTTACATTAAAATTTTTCTGTGTGTAATGCTTAGAATTTCCCGAAGCATTACACGCAGAAATGTAAAATCACTCGCACTATATTTCATTTAAAAAAAGTGGCCGTTGAAAAGAATAGAGCACACAAAAGCAACAGTTCAAATTCTGAATGATTTTTTAAATTAAAAACTTTAAAAGCATTAAACGCACGCTGTTTTTAATGTGCTGTTGGCTGAAGTGGTTAAGGCGTAGTCTAGAAAGCTGATGATGAAAATGAAGAGTCCGAGTTGGATACCGTGAGCGGCTCTCAACGTGGTAGAATTGGAGGTAACATAATTAATAAATTATTAATAAAATAGAATTCTGGTATGCAACTTTAGTTAATGTGCAGACCTAAAAATAATTAAAAAACTTAATTTAATATGAATGTATAATGAAATTATTTCATTTATTAAATAAAAGAGTTTCACGAAATCAATGAAGTCTTTTATATGAAACTTGATGAAACATTCTTCATTAATGCAATGAAATATTACGTTAGCTCATTATTAATGACAAAATTCATTGGTCCAATACAGAAATTCATAGCTGGCACGAAGATTTTCCTTTCAGTTTACTTGTCAATCCAAAGCGGTGTCAAAAGTGAGATAAACACGGATTTACTTAAATCAAGTACAGAAAGCGTGCTTCAAGTACGGATTACACAGACTTACAGTGAAATTCGGTTTTGAACAAAGCTAAAATTTTTCTAATCAGTTTGAGGCGCTAAAAACTACTGTAGCCTTATCCAAAGAAATTTATTATTCAGGCTTAAGTTCGTTAAATTTAATTTTTACAATTAACTCATTTTTTTATTGAGAAATAATTTTTCAAAGCATGTGAAAATTGAAAAGAACAAAGAGCAATTTCTTGACTTTTGTAAGGGTCGAGCTGAACATCGATGTTTTCGGGATTAGCCACAATCCCATCGTCAGAGCTCTCTATACTCTAGGCTACTCAGCCTCCAAAGTCAAGCGGTAAATATCTGGCATTAAACCAGTTGCATTAAAGCTCTATTTTTCCTGGCTTTAAGCTTATTTTATGGTGGCTTAGAAATTTACCATACTTGGCACTGTATCCTTAATTTGTTTCCTATTATTTACAGATTTTTTTGGGCATATATAATATTTTCACTTGGTATATTTAACCTTAACTCGAGGACAATATGTCCGCTTTCGACCAGCAAAACAACAATAGATGCATGAAAAAGCAACCTTCAAACTATTTTAATACGACTAGGTACAAAACAGTGGTTTCTTAGTTATTTAAAAATTAGTATCGTAATTTTTCTAAAAATTGCAAAAACTTAAATCTTTAAACATTGGTCTTGTTGACAGATGTCTAGAGAATGCATAAATTTGATTTTATTCACAATTATTTGAAGGAACTCAATAGACAAAAATTGCGATTTTCATGCAACACACCCACACAAATTAAAATGTTACTATTTTATGGAAATGTTTACTTTTATCAATTGCGTTCCTTCATTTACTTGTGAATAAAACCAACATTTGTTTACCGATTTTCAGGATTTATAGCTTATTTCGTTCGTAAGACACATGCCATTAACACGTTTATTTGAAAATTTCAGTTTTTGCAGTTTTAAAATGTGTATGAGTTATTAAAATTTTTATTTAATTTTTCATAAAAAACATTTGGGGGACTCACAAGGTAGTCATAAAGTCATATGTTTTAAAATAATAACACGAAACAATATGACAGCTGTGAGCAACCCCTCATAATATAGTGTGCTATGTACACAGCCGACAATTTGCATGTACACAACACAAACAAACAAAATAAACAACAACAAGAGCAGAAAAGTCATTTGTACCTATCAACAATGCAATTAAACACCAACCCACTTAAACAACAAATTTTTTGACATTTATTTAGTTTTCCCTTTTTTCCGCTCAGATTTGTACTGTGTAGTTATGACAAACAATAAACACAGCACACAAAGTCTTATTATTTTAGGGCGTTTTTTGCTTGAAACACAACAAAGTTTTTAAAATATTGTAAAATATTAAGACATTATGACAATATGACTTGATAAGACACCATTAATCACCCAGATTGTTTGAATATAATTTCATTTGAATATAATTTTCATAATAATCATGCATCTGTTGGTGCTTTGTTGGTCGAAATCGGACGTACTGTTCTCGGGTTAAGGTGAAATATTCTGGTGTACCTATTGGAAATATTAGAAAGGCCCATAAGAAAAATCTGTACGTGATGGCAGAAAACTGGGACAAATTTTCCAATTTGTGAGTCTGTGTTATTAAGCCAGATCAGAGATGGATTCAAACCAAAAAATCCTATTTCAAAAACGCGGCAGGATTGATTTAAGGTGAAGATTGGATTGGAATCCGATTAGATGCATGATAGACAAGGATTGGATGGATGATAGAGAATTATTTAGTATATTCCTCCATCATCTAGCAAATCCAAGTCAAAAATCATCATGCATTCAATCTATGACTTTACGCAGTTCTTTATCTTAAATCAAGCCAGCCGCGTACTTGACTCAAGCCTAAATCAGGCTAACTTATATTTATTTAATTCTGGAACAAGCTTGGATTAATATTTTCGATACTTAGCTAAATTTAATATTTTTACTTGTTTAATTTACTTGTTACTTGTTTTAATTTAAAATAAATTTTTGTTCATTACTGGTATCGAACATACATTCGAAATAATATTGTAGGCAAATCTAACCAATTTAAATTGTTAATTTAATAAACAATTTCATTTCTATGTTTACTTTGAGCTGTAGCTAGATGACTGGGCTGAGACGGTAAATGTGCTAGTTTCTAAACGTGTGAAGAATTGTGAGAACCTAAGTTCAAGACCAAAAGATTACTTTTCACTGAATTGTAAAATATAAATTTAGGAAAAACCACGTTTAAAAAAATTAGTTCTGATGGTTAAAACTACTAATTTAATTTTTAGCAATATTTTGGTTAAAAATAATAATTTTTATGGTTGAAATTATCAATTTAAAATAATGACAACGAAAATAATAGTGTCGTTATTTCACAAGGAGATTTGGCTGAGGTGGTAAAGGTCTTGGTTAATATACATGAGAACCTAAGTTCAAGACCAAAAAATTACAAGCACAAAAAACTATTTTTTTTTAACAAATACATTTACTGCTTAAGCCTAGGCAGGCATCGAACCGGCGACCTCCTGGGAAATAGTTTAGCACACTATTCACCACATTACAACTTCTTTTGTTGGTTTTACTATATTCTATGGGTTGGTAAAATTTCTAACTAATGAAACTGGTAAGATTTACCAATATTTTATTTTGTATTAAAATAACTTAATTCGTCATATTTGTAAACTTGATTTGAGCTTTTTTACTTGATCTTAGAACTTTGTACTAATTTTAAGAAATGCGAGGATTTGTTTTCCGTTCTTGGCTTACTTTTAGTGTTATGCGTACTTAAATTCTTAAGTATGTCTCGTACTAATAGTAAGTAAAAAATATTTGAATTTACTACGCCATTTTTCTTTATGTGTATGCCTAGTGAAAATTGGAGTGGTACAATATGTTTCCGAGTCGTGAGCGGTGAAAAGAAAACACACCGCTTAAGTATAACAAAAAAAAAAATTTTTTTCTGTTATATGTATTTATTTATTGCATCTTCAATAAAATTGAACTAAAAATAAGTAATCGCATCTTAGCTCTAAAATGTTAACTTTTAAGTCCAGCCAGTGCCAGACAAAAATATTTGTTTCAGCGGTTGGTTGTTTGGTTGTTTACGTCTCTCGTGTTCGGCTGAGAGCAAGAGTGTCCCTCCTTCTCAGCCGAGTGTGGCCTCTAAAGTTAATGATGTTTCGGGCTAGGGGATTTGGGTGCAACTCAAGTCTTTTTATAAAGCTTGTCACGTGTTTAGAAAACACTGTCTTAACCGGTGGCACATCTAGGTCTTTATGAATTCACTTGTTTCTGACATACCATGGGGATGCTGTAATCGTACGGAGTATTTAATTTTGTTGCCTTTGAATAACTGGATTCCGTAGGACCATATTGGTCTTAGAATGGAGTTGTATAGAAGACGTTTACAATCTAGGCTTAGAGTAGAGTTCCTTCCAATGAGCCAGTTCATTTGAGCGGCTTTTAATTTCATTTGGGTCACCTTTGCATTTATTTGTGACTTTCATGTTAGACGACGATCAAGATGAACACCGAGATATTTTACTTCAGTGTGTTGAGGTATAGTTTGGTTATTTATTTGTATAGGCGGGCAGGTTTCTTTGCACAATGTAAAAGTAATGTGTAGAAATTTTTGTTCGTTAATTTTTATCCGCCATTGTTTTAGCCATTGTTCCACCTGGGGTATATAATCTAGCAAATTGCGGGTCGCTTCTTGATGGCTTTTGTGAACACTTAGAAAAGCTGTATCATCAGCGAATGTTGATATGTGTATGTTACTGCTTTCCGGCAAGTCAGAGGCATATATCAGATATAATACAGGACCGAGGATGCTGCCTTGAGGAACTCCAGCTCAGTTAAGTAGCTTTCTAAAAGTTTAAGGATGTTTTCGGGTAGGTTTTGCTTTAGTTTATGTATTAAACCTTCGTGCCATACTTTATCAAATGCCTGAGAAACATCGATGAAGAGCGCAGAACAATATTTCTTTTCTTTGAAGGTTTTTCTAACCACGTCACCACGTTCACGAGTCTATGTGTTTGTTCAATCGTACTATGTTGTCTTCTAAAACCGAATTGGTGGTCTGGAATGCATCCAGTACGATTCAGAATGGGTGTTAGCTTACTCATAAGTAGCTTTTCAAATAGTTTTTACATTTTAGACAACAGGCTTATAGGCCTATAGGACTCCACTTTCGTATGATCTTTGCCTGGTTTAGGTATCATGGTAATCAGCGAAACCTTCCATTCTGCAGGATAGCATTTGAGGCGCAAAATAGTGTTAAAAATGAATAGAAATATTCGTTTTGCAGTACAGGGTAGCTCTAAGAGCATTTTATTGCTTATTTTATCAGCGCCAGGAGCTTTTTTCGAGTTTAAGCCGGCAATATAGTGTTCAATCTCACGAATGTTGAACCTCAAAGTAACATCTGGTATAGCGAGGACTGGTGGCAGCTCAACTATAGTATCAGACGTATTTGGAGTAAATACTTCCTGCAAGTGGTTTACAAACAGAGTACCTTTTTCAGCTTCAGTTCTTGCCCAGTCTCCATTCGAAGCTCGCAATGGAGGCTTATATATCACTGGCCTTTTGAGGCCTCGGGCTGCTCTCCATAGTGAATAGTCTGTTTGAGGTGTTGCGTCGAGAAAGTTTTAAAGAGAAGCGGTTTTTTGATATTCTAGTAGAGTTTTCAGCTGTTTAGTACATTCCTTCAGCCTAGATTTTAGCTGAGGGGATCTGTAGCGTTGCCATTCTCTACGAACTCTTCTTTTTTTCGGATAAAAGCCGTTCTACATCTGCTGAAAAAATTTTATTATATCTCACCTGAAGATTTGTAGTAGTAGCATTTAGAGCAGCTTGCTTAAGGTTTGCCTCAAACATTCTAATAGAGTCATCTATGTCAGTAGGCGTTTTTAATGGAATATTTTCTGGGCAATGAGCACTCAAATATTTGTTTGTATTTCAACCATTTTATACGTGTGGTTGTCATCGTTAAATCACAAGTGGGTGAATATATTGTATGTGAATAGATATTGACAATAGTTGGTGAGTGATCTGAAGACAAATCTAAAGATGCTTCACTTGGATCATTTCGCTGGGCACACCCTTTACTGCTCCAAAATCAATAACATCAGGTATTTTTCGGCGATCTGTTGGCCAGTAAGTTGGCTGCCCACTTGATATAACATTTAACTGCATTTTTGAAATTGTGTCAAACAAAACGCGACCCTTTGGCGTGATGAGGCGAGATCCCCAGAACGTGTGCTTAGCGTTGTAATCACCGGCGGCCAAAAAGCGTGGGCCTAGTGAACTAAAAAATCTACTATATTGATTTTCTGTAATAGAGTACCTGGGAGGAGAGTAAATTAATGAAATCACCAGGTTTTGATGCAAAGCTTCAATGCAGATGTTAGTTGCTTGAAGATAGTCTTCACAATGATCACTCATTAAGTAGTATTTTAATCGCGATTTTATTAGTATACCCGAGCCACCACAAGCTCTACCTTGGGGGTCCTTTGTGTCGTAGAGAGTATATCCATTGATTTTAAAAAAACTTCTAGCAGTCAAGTGCGTCTCAGAGATAAGCATAACATAAGTATAACAAAAATGTTAGTAAAAAAAACTCTCACTGTATTAGTAGATTTTTTCCAAATCAAAAATATTTGTTTGAAGCAGTGGTGGCCAAACATACACTACCTTTTTCTGTGCTTGTGTATGTGCTAGTAATTTAACTAGTATTAAAGAAACCACCACAGGACAAGTACTTTAAATTTGAATCTAGAATCTATCCCTGAGTATTTTAGTTACGTCTGTTAACCGCTTCCAATGATAGCGCCATATAAAAGTACTAGATCCCTCTCATATAAAGTTTGTGAACCTGTCACGTAACTTGTCTTGTGGCAGGTTCTATTGCATCTAGGGTAATCATTACAGTGAAAAACATTTAAAAATTGCAAATTATCTTTAAATCACGCCAACATTCTTATCATGTACGCTCTCTTACTACCATTGTTTTCATTTTTATTATTAGTTTTTCAGTCTATTTGTTTTAATTATAATTAAACTACGTGTTGAAAATCAAGCATAACATGCTGTAGCTTGCGCTATTCTTCATATTTATTTTTTTATTATTACAGTTTCTTTTTTAATGAAAACTTTAGAACAATATATGTACATTTGAATTTTAAAGATCTGCATGTTTTAAAGGTCTGCATTTTAATAAATTTCTCTGAGCACTTTAAGTTCAAAAATGCATTTTTACACGCTTTCACTTATTTGTTTTATTTGTTTCGGTAATCTTTTTCCTAATGCTTCTTTTTCTACATTTACATCATCATTATTCGTATTTTCTTTTCTTTTAAGACATTCCTCTTCACTATCTGTCTGTATATTTTAAATTTAGGTTAGTTTGTTGTGATGTGATAACGAACTTCTCTAAGAACATGATTTTTTTTTATGATTATATATTCAAATTTATTTAAATTTGTCTTTTGTTTAAATATTTTGGCTACAACAAGTACAACAATAGTGCAAACATTTGCCCAGTAAATTTCTTTACACTGACTGCCTCAAAACACTCATAATATTGGATCATTATTACAAATCTTCTGATGCAGTCAATGGTTGTTCGTTCACTGTTCGTTACGAAACTAATTGTTAATAAATTAATTTTTTTTAAGTTTCTTTTTGGTTCTCTTGTTTTGGTATCATCGTTTTTAAGAAATTTACATATTTATTTGTTTTCTACTTTTAGGTTTAATTCAAACATTTGCAGTTCCTTTTACGAGCTGAAGCAGCTAAAAAGTTTATAAAGACAAAAGAAATTTTAACTTTTTATTGTCTTTAGTAAATAATGTTTGATTTTAATGTAGATTTTGTGATTTTATGAGAAGTTAATAATTCAAATTTAACTAAGGCGACCATAAGTCGGTTTTAAATGATTTTGAAATCTTAAGCGGAGCTATTCTCCCTCCATCTTTGTTTGAGTAAATTTATGAATAAATCTTTTAATTTCAATTTGACAATAATTTATATTTACATTTTTTGTTTCTTTATTAACATGATGTTAATATTATATAATTAAAAAAAACTTGCTACAAGAAATATGTATTTTTTAGAGGGCTACTGTTACAAAATTTAAAAAAAAGGCTACTGCTGCTACCTATTTTAGTTCACTGTGACAACTATTTTTAGGCTGAATGAAGAATAACTTAGAAATCTATTCCTAATGTTCCCATTAAATTTGTTAAATATTTCATATTGAGCTGAAATATCGATTCGAATCGAAGTATTTGACAAGTAAGAATTTAAAAAATACTTATTTTCAATTATAAATATATTTGCTTTCTTTTTAATGAATTTAGTCTCTTGCATCATGCTGTTATCTAAAATTGATTTTTTAGCCCAATTAACTTGTTAAATACAATTACATAAATCCATGGCTTTCTTTGAGCACATCATTTGCAACTAACAACAAATTAATCCTTAAATGATTTTACTATTCACTTGAAAATACAATAAAACCATAAAATTGCCAACCATTTAAAAATTTATGTTTAAATTACGTACAAGCTCGGTCAAATTTTGATGCAGATGTTTATTTTAAATTATAGTAAATTCCAATGCACTAATTAAAGTTTATGGACAAGCAACGCTGGAAATTCCGTGAATTTGCAAATTTATTTGTTTTCTTTAATTACCAAATATTTGTGCATAATGTGGTTTAAAACCTTAACAAGAAAGACTTTTACTGTTATTTTAAATCCCTCATCTCAGAAAGAAACATGCACACTGCTAAAGCAAGGATTAAGCAATATGCGTTAATCATACTTTTGACAACTATTGCTTTGCCAATCAAGAGATTAAGAAAGTGGTACAAGCAACATCAACACACAATGTTATAGTGCAGATGTCATCAACACTTTTTTTTTTTTTGTTTAACATGAAAGTGTTAAGCGGCCCATCTGTAGACACGTACTCCATGAAGGAGTTCTGTTATCTGTTATGGTCTAGTTTTTCGTCAACACAATTTTTTGAGTAGGTTGTCCATAAAATATCTTTTTAGAAGCAAATATTCGAGATGAGCAAATTTTATAGTAGCTGTTGTGGGCTGAAGTAGATTACAAATCACTTGAAAATACAAGAGACCGAGCTCGATACTGAGCCGTATCAGTCACGACCATCAAACATAATATGATCATTTGCTGCAACGTCGTCATAGCTCAAAAAAAGTTGATTTTTCAGCTAACAGTGCAAAATTAATCGTCATGCAGTATAATTCGCCTATAGTCCACTACGTCACCTGCAGGCTGTTTGTGGACTATAAGGCGAATTGGACTAAAGCTTGATTCTTATATAAGCCTTATTTTGGCTTATATGTGATTTCCATATAATTATTCTTTTGATAATATAAAAATAAAACATACGATTAAGTTCTGAATTTAGTCGAACTGTATGGTTTTATCTAAAGTTGTTTAATTAGTTTGGCTTAAGTTCATTTTCAAATTAATCTTTCGATTAAAATATTTTTATTTTAGAAAGATTTTCTAAAGCATGCAATAATCGAACACTCAAAGAAAATTGTGGCTGTACGGAAGGTTGAACTGACATCAGATGTTTCGAGAACACCACAATCTTCTCACCAAAGTTCTTTTCCACCTAGACGACACTGCCAGCGAAGGCAGCAACAACCAACGAGCCAAATAACAGATGAGTAGCCATCTCGTGACTATTCTCAACTATTATCGGAATAAAGGTTCGGGACTTCACTATAGTTTCTTTATCATGTTCAAATTCCTTAAGCTTTTTTTATTTCTGTCATCGAAAGATAAAATTGAAAACAAACTTTAGCCCAACTAATTAAATAACTTTGAATAAAACTTACGTTTAGAAATCATTCGTTTATTTATTGAATTCAATAATATTGCAATTAAGGTTGTTAAAATAAAAACAGTTTCTACTCCAATATAAGTAATATTTTTATAAAGTTATCGTTAAATCTATTAATTTTGAATTTTTTATTTTGGAATATATCTTCAATAGCTTGCATATATTTAAGTTTTTTTCAAACCACATTTAGGTGGAGCATAAGCGAAATAAACTATAAGGCTAATGGACTAAATCAAAGCTACTAATAGATGACAGAAGAGTGAAGATTTTGGAATATATCGCAAATTCTATTATAAGCGGTGTGGCTTATAAACGAATTATACTGTATCGCTGTTAATATATTTGGGGTATTCACAAGGTGTCTTATCATGTCATAATGTCATAAAGTGCTAATATTTTAAGATAGTTTAAAAACATTGTTGTTGTGCTTCAAACAAAAAAGTCCTAAGATAATAAGACTTTTTGTGCTGTGTTTATTAGTTTGTCATAACTACACAGTTAAAATCTGAGCCGAACGGCCGAAACTCTTTCGTTGAGCCGGTGGCAAAATTTACAATCCGCCGCCATGGATATATATGAATGTATGTAATATGCAGTAAAGTATGTCCTAAAATTGTTCACAGTTTTATAACTTCACAAATAAAAATAAAAAATCGAGACATTTAAAAATATGCAAATGAGAAAATTTTGATTGTATACTTTAGCTGGCTGGCAGCCAACTAACGTTTTCTCACTAGCAGCCGCGTGGAAAATTAGTCGGCTCCGTCACCGGCAACAGCTGGTTTCGTTTATGTTTATGTACATGGTAGAATAATACAGGTAGTGGTGAAGCGTTAACGAACTTTTTTTTTTGAGTGCGACTCTGTCAAAAGTTGTTTATGTTATACCAACACACACCCACACTACTGAAAAAAACATGGCGAAGTAAACACACACATGTGAACATATAAATTTTTTTTCAAATTTTCTTTTGTGCTTTTTGACAATTTTCTTTTGTGCTTTTTGACAACCTCGAACATAAACAACAATAAGAAGCCGTGTTGTTTTTGCTGTTGTGGGGTTGTTGTAGCTTCGCTACTACCTGTAGTATAATTCTACCATGTTTATGTATTTGAACAATTTAACACCCTGTGTGCGTTGAAATTTGTTTTTACTTTAATTAAAAATGAAGAGTCTAAAAGATATTCAACTGGGTTTTATTTACTTTATTAATAAGTTGAATAATTTAAAAACCAACTGGCTATTATTTAAATATTTGCACTTGTTCTTGGCATTCTGATTTCAAGTATTTATATTTGTTTTTTTATCAGCTGATACAAATTTTAAATAGCACACTAACTTATGAGGGGTTGCTCAGAGCAGTCATATATTTTCGTGTTAGTATTTTAAAGCATATGACTTTATGACTACCTTGTGAATCCCCCAATTGTAAAAATTTCATATGAATATCTTATATACTCAACTCATGAGATAAGAATAAAATTTTCTTTTTCCATTAAGTTGCGTGTAAATTTAAAACTTTAAACTCGTTTTCTGGAACACTAGCTTTTTGAGTTACGCACAGTGGTTTTGAGATGACGCACAGTGGTGCAAGTTGCAAAATATAGTGGTAATAAGTATGGAACTCTTTAACCACTGATTGGATCTGTCTAAAAATTTAAATGAAAAGATTTGTTATCAGTGGTTGAAAATCATCAATTTTAAAAGTAGTTTTTGAGTTTATGGGCCTTTAAAAAAACGTTGCAGAGGGTGTATATAAAATCTATGAAGTACATTTTATTTCTGGTACTTTAATTTAATACATCCTAGCTATACATGTGGCAGCTAGGTCAACATTAGTAAAAAAAATTAAATATCATATGAAGAAAGTTTGTATATTATACTGAAAGGAAAGTAGTTTGTAGTGGAAAGAAAACCATTATATTACCCGGTTACATTAATACAACGAAAACTGTAATTAATTGCATGAAACATTGCATATCAGTAATGAAGATTGACATAAGCCATATAGAGTTTTTTCACTAAATTTTTTACACTAATGGTGTTTTCTTTTCTACACAAAAAATGTCACCTTGTTGAAAGATCCATGTATAAAATGTGTTGCCAACCCCGCAATAATGCCATTTGTTTTTTGACGAGAACAAAACACAAGTTATGAAAAAGAGGATCGCCTCATTTTTAATAGCTGGCAGGTAAGTTTGTTATTCTGAAGCCTTTAAATAAATTTCACATTTCTTCCTCATCAGATGGCGATGATAAATAATATAATTGATTTACCTTTTTCCTTTAAAAAAGTTTAAAAATTTCTTTAGTTTATTTTCATAACATATGTAAACATGCAAATACAGCTGCCAGACTACCGAATTATATACCCGAAGTTTTAACGATTTCTTGATTTAAGACATTTTTTTGAGAATTTAAGACGTTTTTGTTCTATAAGACAGTAGGAAAACTATATTTAAAAACATGATTTTTTACTTTCTAATTCGACGCGATTTTGTAGCACTGTTTATCAACAAAAGCCACCATTTTACAAAGCACTATCAACACTGTACGGGACTTAAAGTGCAATGCCTTCCACCATTAGTGAGGGTGATTATTTTAGACTAAAACATACCACCCTTTTAGACAGCAAAACATTTTAAAGAAAACAACACCAAATTGCACTTTTTACATGGAAATGTAGCATTTTTTGTAGAAAAGAAAACACCATAAAATATCTCATAATATCTGCTACTTCAATGCCTTCTGAGAGGAGCTTTTATGCTATCAATAGAATCTTAAGACACAGAGGTCGTTTTAGTTCAAATAATGTTAACACGGCTCTACACACAGAAGAATTTCACATTAAAATCGTCGAAAACGGCGTTAATTTAACATTTTTCAGTAGCGATTTTGCTTCATAGGTGTTTCATGTTAATTCAACATGATTTACAATAATCTTGAAGTAACATATACCCTTTTGAATTACCTATATTTCATGTTGATTTAATATTTCAGTACCTATAGTTCAATCAAAATTAAGTTGATACTCAAACAATACGAAAAAGCATTTTGAATCAAAGTTATTTCAAGTTAAAACAACGTGGATTTGATATTGAAACAGCACGAAGAATCATGTTGAATAAAAGTTATATCATGTTGAAACAACATGACTTTAACGAAGCTATTTCATTAATTATTTTATTTATGTGGTGTGCATTAGCAGAGGCATCAGCAAAATTGGTATTGTAGTTGGCTGTCCCAGACAAGATATGAACTCGGACCACTAGGCTGGTAAGGGAGAGTACCGAAATCTCTCCCTTACAAACCTGCTTCCGGTAGACGGATATTTTTGCTGGGAATGAACAAAGCAAATAAACACCAATACACTTAAACGAAAAATTATTTCTCGTAAATTTAACATGACTTCCAATGAAAATTGCGACCTGTTGATTTTACTTTTTCTTTCCTGTGTGTATTCCCACAAAAAACCTCATTCCTTCTTAATAAACATTTTTATTTTATTTTACTTTTTATTTTTTTTATTTTTTTATTTTTTTTTTTTGTTTGTTAATTGATTGGAATATAAATATTTTTATTTATTTAATGAACTTTTAACGGTTTATTTTGTAGTGTTGATTTTGATTTAAAAAAAAATTAAATAATGATCCTACTGTTTCCATTTTTCTGTTCGAACTTTGAATCTAAGCCGATAGTATCCATATTTAAGTATTGACTATAGATAAATATTAATTCTAGTCCCTATTAATAGTTCTCCATCACTAATCCAGAGTCACATACATAACGAAAACCTGGCATCAAGTTACCATAACCGATGAAATTGAACTGGGTCGTAAAGAGTTCTTCTGAACAATTTAATATTAAAAATCAGTGTACAATGTAGCGATAATTTCCGACAATAAGTGGAAAACTTTTTAAGACCTAGTTCAATTTCCTAACTTTTGCTGCCAACTTTCTGCCAAGCTTTCGTTATGGATACGGCCACTAGCTTTTAAAACAAACTAAATCTGCCAACAAATTAAGAATTAATTAAATTAGCTTAGCCATTAGTCGATATCAACCGCACTCATCGGAGACGGCTAAGTGATTGCGAAAATGGTCGTCTTCGGCCATGAGCCTACCGACTTCGAGCACTACCAACCACCAACCACATAATGCTTATTTACAATGTGTTTTATTAACAGAAATTTGCATTAGGTTTTTCGAAAACTTTCATATTTTGCAAAAAAAAAAAGAACAAATTAATTTTTCAAATACATACATGCTTATTTATTTCTCTTCGTATATTCAGCCAACATTTATTCTAACAAGACAAACTTAATGATGTGTCCTGGCCGTGATAATTTTTTTTATAGTCTTTCAAAAAATACAATGAAAAATATTTTGAAAGTCATGCCGAAAAGCAAAAATAAAATTTTTAAATTAATTTTCCAAAACAACTCGTTTTTTATACATATCATGTTAAAGCCTAAAATTATTTACGAAACAAATTTATACACGAGTATTTACTGCCATTGCTTCATAAATTTAACTGTGAACAGAAAAAAAAACTTAATCATAATTTTAAAATGTCAAATTACACACCACAATTATTTTGGCCTTTTAAAAAACGAACAGCGCAAAAATATCAAATTGGAATGTAAAATAAGTATAAATTAAAAAATTACTTTCAAAATACTGCTCAAAAATATTGAAAAAAAAATCAAAGACAACGACTTAAAACATTTGAACGTTACTTTTGAAATGTAGGAGTGGAAATTCCTGTTCTTCACAAAGATTATTTTCAAATGCCTTTGGAGACTTTAAGCTACACATACACAAACAATTGCAACTTATTCATTCACATACAACTAGACCAGACAATAATAACGTCACGGCAGTCAGTCAGTCAGCCAGCCAGCAACAAATAAAAGAAGAAAAAAAATGGTAAAACCAAGCAACAACTAGGCGAAAATTTATAACGCTTACAGTAAGGCCTAGTTGAAAATTTAGAAAGAAAAAAAAACAAATCACAAAGAACCCAAGAACGACTAAAATATCATAGCAAAAAAAAAATAATAACGAAAACTTACCTCTTTACTTAGTTGGATGTTGTTGTTTAGAAAAATAAAAAAAATTTTAAGCCAAGATTTTTCTCTCAGTACAAACACCAAAAACAAATCCTCAGCAATGAATAGCAAATGGCTAGAAAAAAAAAACAAAAAATATATATAAAATAAACAAACAAAAAATAAATTAATGCCATAAAATAGTTTTAAATGTTAAAAGCATTTGTATATGTATGGAACCACAAGTACTACACCATTTCTTAAAGTAAATCAAAAAATATATAATTAAAAAAGTATGTAAAAGGAAAAAAAATCATACGAAACATTTTTAAGCACATATGTGTAGCGTCTTTCGAAAGTAGCACTGCTATGTTCTGCTGTGTATGTTGAAAAATTAGGTTGATGATAATTTGTTTTTTGTTCCGTGGAATATTAATCATGCCCAATTCTTTCTGACTATAAAGCAAAGCATACATTACTCCAGTATACTAGCACAAAGAAGTGATGTTGAATCGTGCTCGAAACACATACCATACAAGCATACTGGTCGAATCAGCGTTGCCAGAAGCTTTCCGAAGAAAATCATCTTTAGACGAAATAAAAATCATATTTGATAAAAAAAATCATTATCATATATATTCATTACTTATTGGAATATTAAGAGTAATGCTTCTGAAACTGTATACCTCTGAACAAAATTCATATAGATTTGTTATCGCAATTACTGAAACGAAACTACTAAAGAACTTTTTTAAAGAAAACTATTTATACTTTAAAAAAATCATATTTTCTAGAGATACAGAGAATGCCCGATTATTTTATTGGCTTTTAGTTTGCAGTTTTTATGTTTTGCACTCTATAGTGATGAACGTGCTCTGATCTTTTAAGATTTCATTGAAGTATTCTAAATTATCAATTTTATATAATTAACTAGCTGAGTCCAGCATACGTTGTCTTACCTCCAAATATACATTTTTTTTAGCTTCAAATAGTTGCTTAATAACTCCATGGCGTGACCACGTATCTGATCAGAAATAAAACAGAAACCGAACATGGACTGACCTCTCTATTAAAAATTACAGCTCGACTGCTCTTATAGTTCAGAAGATCATGCGTTACTAAGAAACACACAAACAATTTTATATATAAAAGAGATTTAAAATGAACGGTTTAAAAATTTTACAATACAACTGCTTGCATCCTTAGCGTAACTTTGCGGAATTGGCCTGCAAATAAGCCTAAAGAATCCGTTAATAATAGCTTGAAAATTATTTTAGCAACTGTTGACACAAAACTAAAGAGTTTTACTTAAAAAACAATTGGAACCAATACTAATGAAACAGGCCTTATTATCAGCTTTAATTGTATTCAACTGTCGACAAGAAATCCCCAAAAGATCCCCACGATAGTTTTAAATATCCCCAGAAAAATCCCCTCTCTCCAAACGAAATTTGTTGTCCCCAAAGTTCTTGCAAAATCCCCACGTTTGAGGACAAATCCCCACTACTGGCAGCCCTGTTTCCAAGTGAATTAATAAATTTAATCAATATGACCCTTACCAACACAATTGTAAAAGTGGTGACAGAAGGCAAATTGTCTGAACATTTCATGTCATCTCCGGTGTTAAACAGGGAGATGACCCATCCTCCCTTGTATTTAATCTTCTTTTGCACTCCATAGTACAGGATATTAATCAAGATGGTACAATATTTAACAGAACCACCTTAATTTGTGCATATCTTAATTATAACAAGAAGCAAATCAGATACATTTAAAAATATTGAAAACACAGCTCGTATTACTGGTCTAGAAGTAAACATAGACAAAACAAAATATACCCTGCGGAAAATTTGGTGACAAATGATCCAAAAGTACTCGTCCTATGACTTGAGAAAATGAGACTGGTACCAAAAATAAGGTGTAGTGAATGGTGAAAAAGACATATTGTGTAAATGGTCACATATTAACCATTTTTAGTCAATTCAGTTGGTACATCGGCTAGTATTGTAGTAAACGGCACTGAACAAATTCGATGCACCTGGATCTATAGGGTACTTCCAGTATAGCTAGAAACTGAAATTTGGTACACGGGTAGGCCCTGATGAGCAATTAACGAACAAAAATTTAAAAACAGGCACTTTTCATATGGGCGGGACTAGGGTGCCCCTTCTTTGTATGGGGTACTTCCAGTATACAGTCTAAAATATTACTTGAACTTTAGTATCATACTCGTATATTGTATAACTTTGTGTTGAAATATTCTGGTTGTCTAAAATTGTATCGAGTTTGTAGTTATTTGTAACAAAAAAACATAATCTGTCTAACTTTTCGCAAAAATACAAATCTGCTGTTGAAAGTATTTATTTTTGAACAAAGTATGTCTAAATAACATTAAAGTTTTGAGTATTAAGCAATCTGTCAAAAAAAACAGCAGAAAATTTTTTAAACAATAGAAGAACGCTATATATTTCTTGGGTCATCAATGTTTAATTTCTGGTATTTAAAAGTTTTTAAATATAAATTTTGTATGTATTGGTAAGTAAATATTGTTAAATTATAAACAAAATTCTTTTCTTCTTTTAATAAATGTAACGAATGAATGAAAAATATATATTTAGTCCAAATTAAAAAATTTTACATGAAGTATAATACGCCTATGTCTGAATAGTAGCTATGGCAGACTATCAGCCAGGAGCTCACGGCTCGAAGCTGCACATGGCCAATCGCTTCGCGTGCGCATGCGTTTCTATTTTATTTTTTTTGTATTAAACATATTTTGTTCAAAAATCAACAAAGAGAATGCTTGTCTAATTTTAGGTCGATTATAATCAGTAAACTGTTGCCGACTATTATCGACCTAATTTTCAACAAAAGTGCTTTAGAGTGTGCTAGAAAATTGTACCAAATAATAGCTTAGAAAAAAGAACTTAGATCCGCACAACAACATAAATGTGAAAATAAGGTCAAGTTCCTATCCAAAAATTTCGCTGGTAAAAAGTACTAAGATCAAAATAAGGATCAAGTTCCTGATAGGTAAAATACCTAGAAATGAGATGGTATTTTACCTATCAAGAACTTGGTCCTTATTTCGATATCAGTACTTTTTACTGCCGAAATTTTTGGATATGAACTTGGCCTTATTTTCACATTTATGTTTTTATGAGGATAATGAATCTACATGGAACCAGAAAAGTACTTCATTATATAGAAACTTCATTATAAAGAAATAAAATTTTAAGTTATGAGTTTAGTCGAACTGTATGGGCTTATATCCGAAGAAATTTAATTATTTTTGGCTTGAGTTCGGGTTTAATTTAATTTTTCAATTAAATTATATTTTTATTTAGAGATTAATGTGAAGCATGTAGACAAAGAACATTTTGACTACGAGGATGGTTGAACTAACGTTTCGATAGCTCATCGGAGTTCTTTGCCGCTTAGATCACTCAATCAAAGTCGGCGGTTTGCAGTCAAGAGTTGAATATCATCTACTTTTAATCAATTCATACTGTCAGTCTTAGAGCTGTATTTCATTTGATAGTTATTGATATTCACTTATTTCTTTTGTCTTGTGTTAAGCATCTTTTTATCATTTCTCTATTCTAGTATGAATTAAATTAATTAAATTTCTTTGGATATAAACCCATACAGTTCGACTAAACTCATAACTTAATTGTTAAACTCTAAAGGCACCTAGCAAAAAGGATGTACATGTTCAAATAAACTGAACAAACAAACATTAACACACACTAGTACTTGTAATTATCAATGATAATTCATACTAGAATAGAGAAATGATAAAAAGATGCTTAACAAAAGACAAAAGAAAAAAGTGAATATCAATAACTATCAAATGAAATACAGCTCTAAGACTGACAGTATGAATTGATTTAAAGTAGATGATATTCAACTCTTGAGTGCAAATCACCGACATTGGTCGAGTGGTCTAAGCGGTACAGAACTCTGATGAGATTTAGCGGGAGCTATCAAAACGTCAGTTCAATCCTCCGCGCAGTCAAAATTTTCTTTGTGCACATGCTTCACATTTATCTCCAAATAAAAATATAATTTAACTGAAAAATTAAATTAAAACCGAACTCAAGCCAAAAATAATTAATATTTTAAAGTGGTACAAACACACTCCAATAAATTCAAAATCTTCGTGTCACAACGAATGAGCGTGAAGAAAAATTTACTGTATGGAAACTCATTATAAGGGTATTAAAGTACACTAAAATTGTAAAGCTGCATTAAATAGAAGTTCACTGTAGAGAAGTTCGACTATGTCTAGCTCGTAAATTTGTGTAATCTGTTTGCGTCTATCTAAAACATAATGAAACCTACAGCCTATACCACGATATGGAGCGATCGAAAATATTAAAATTCTAAACCAAACCCAACTGACTTGCGTCCTTTTTTAATAACCCATTCTATTTATTTATTTCGTCACTAAATAATAGCCAAATAAAATCTGTTGTTAGTGGGATGCAAATCACTTGATTTTCGTCTCGAAATCCAAGAAACGATAACTTACGACATCGTGGGATAGGCCATTAATGTTTTCTTAATGTGTTCTAGTCATACTTAAATAGATAATAAGTTTATTAAATTTATTTGAGATATTAGTTTTCAACAAATTTTTATTTGTAGTGAGATACAGGTAAATCTATATGCCTGCATTTTCCATGGGGATAATACCAACTTATCAGTAAACCGTCAACCATATATCACAAAAGCTTTCAATATCATCGTATGCTTAATACAAAAATTCCTAATAAAATAAATTTTATTTAACTCTTGTATGGGAAGTTATTTTGAAGTGGTTCTATATGTAAGTAATACTTAAACTATACCTAAACTACAATTTATGAGTAGCTTAATGCTTTTAATATCAAGTTTATCGGAAAAATATGAAAATTGTTTAGGTTATAAAATCAAATGTATTAGCCATATTGAATTAAAGTTTTATGATCATAATTTTTAATGACAAATCAAGAACACACAGCTCAGCGCACAAATAATGTTCTTGATTTCAATAAATAAAAATTCCTAATTAAGGCACTAAGAGCAACTTTATTTTATTTTTTATTTATATATTTTTTAATGCTGCATCAAAAACTTTATTTCTAGTTTATATTTCAAATAAATTCTAATCTTAGAACCAATAAAAAGTATACAATTACCAAAAAAAAAAGAAAAACATTTATTGGAACATGCGACATTTCTTTATAAAATGAACAAAGAAATCGTTAATTCTTTTACCTTGATGGTCATAAAAACATTTGAAAGTTAAATTTTATATTTTTTATGAGATGATTATCATAAACAAATTTTACCTTAAAATCTTATTAATTTCTATGAAGAAATGTGTTTGCTTGAAATTTTTACACAAACACACTAAACAAACTTAAGAGAAGTTTATTTTACCTTAACTTGAAAAAAAAAAATAAATTCTGAACAGCGCCAGTGCTTAAAATATTTTTGATTTGACTAATTTTCAAACAAAATAAGGCGTTAAAATAAGAAATTTATGCAATAAAATTGCAAAGTTTATATATGCGAGTTTTGAAAAACTATCTCTTTTAGTTTACATAGTTTTATAATCTATTTTATTTATTTTTATTTTCCTATAATATTTGTAATAAGTAAACGCTCTAGAGGACTGACATATCGACTACTTGCCGTTGAAAAGTGATCTAGCATTTACGAGCAATAAAGTTATCTCTTAAAATTTCATAACTGTTCGCCCAACAAATTTACAACAAAAGCAATTTTAGGTTTATTATTAACAGCTTTCACCTGTAAAATTTGGTCTTTGACACTTGCAGCTTTTTGTAGCCATAAAATGAACTTTAAGCACGCGAAGCGGCAGGCACCTCTAGTTTCAAATATGTTCACCAATTAAGAGTAAATACCACTTATGGCTGCATACAATTAGGAAAGTTTTCGACAAATTGCACAAAAAATAGTTCACAGCCTCCAGAGATGAATTATTAAATAATTCTTGTAAATAAATAAATAAAATCAACTCGAAAACAAACAGAAGAAGCAGCGGACGGACGACAACAAGTCCAAAGCAAAGAAATTAGATAATATATAATACTAAACTAATAAAATTAAATATCGACAGATATACAAATTTTCTAAATCGGTTCAGAAATGGTGGAGTTCTAGGGAAACAAACGCTAAAAAATAAATGGAAAGATACTAAAATAGGGTTTTTTCTTAAAATCGGCTTTAAAGATACAATTCGCAAGGTCGTATTAACATCGCACGTTGGGAAAAACATAGCGATAGGTTTATAGATTTTGGATATGTTTAATATAACTTTTCAGACAATTGTATGATATAAAATTTTTTTTATGGATTAGGATTGGAAGTCAAGACTTTTAAACAATTGCACCACATGAAAAATTAAGATAAAATTTTTGCAATTGATTCTCGTAAAAAATAGAAAATAAAGATACACGGGATATACCACCGATTTTTAAAATTTAAGATGTAAACCATTTTTTGGTGAAATGAACACGAAACGCTCATATGCCATTTTCGTTGTTTGTAAATGTACTATAAGTTGTATTAATTAAAAATTTTGTCACTCGAAATAGAATTTTTAAGAAAGTAGTCTGGCGTATGAATTTTTGTTAATTTTGTTTACCCTACAATGATACCCTTCAGATGTTAGGAAAGATATTTTTAAAGTTATAGTACTAACATGTGAATCTTGCACAAAATATAATAGTTTCTATTACAAATTTCAGAAACGTAATACTGGCATAGCTATAAATTATATGCACGTAAATTATTATTTTTGGATAAGATGCTACTAGAAATCTGGTAAAGACATTTGTTAAATTTGACAATCTCGAATTTCTTCTTCCGTACCGGCTTCTACATACATATATGCCTTAAAATCCTTATTGCAATGCTCCTGCGCTTCTTCTGATAGCATACCGTATGAAGGAAGTAAATAATTTTTAGACACATACATATGAATTAAATAGGAACTTAACACTGTGGTTTGATATGTCATGAAAAGTTTTGCGATACAATATAAAGGCAAAATTGCATATTTTATCATGCCAGCACTTTGTGCATAGTTGGCGACATATAGAACCATCCATATATTTCAGTAAGAATCACCGCGGGTTCCTTAGCGTATTAAAAAAATTTTTCCGCGTTTATATCCCGGGATATAGTTACACATTCAACTCATTATATGTGAAGAAAATTTATTTTTTACACCTTTTTTGCTTGTTTGAAAAATTACATTTTTGAGGTAGGCGTATCTTTGCACTAAATTGAACGAAATTTTGAAAAAGTATCAAATATACTAGAGAGCTGCACGAAAGTACTCGTATGTATGTTTGTGTGTGTATGCATGTGTGTATATATGTATGTTTGGTCATGGCTATGTATGTACACCCATAAACATGCATGTATACATAAGTATATACATAAGAACATACATCTATGCACACACAAAAATCATACGAGTATATTCTACGAATACATTTGAGTACACTTTGCAGCCCTCTAAAATATACTAAAGCTTATGTCTGTACAAAATTTCGTTAATTTACAATTATTTTTCTGTCCGTTATGATATTTTTTATATCCGGATAAATGGACACATATCCTTGAAATTTAAATGGCCAAATTTTAGATGCGATTGTATTTTATCAATTAAAAAATGTGTGCCAAATTTCATTACTTTACAATAACTCCTTCTATTTTGGGCCGCTCGTTATATGAACTCACGACACTGTGCGGCCCAGTTTTGCAAACCACTTGGAATTTTATGTTAGAAGCATAATTTAAAAAAGATTTGACGTTTCATGTTAGTCTGCTCTTTGTATTAGTTCTACGACACTTACTTTATTTAGTGGGTACCAAAAATTCCAAAAGGCATAACAACACAATGAAACCGAAAAATCTCGAAAAGGCGCAGGTACCATTTTTTTGGTTAAGCATTCAGCATTATCACTGTGTAGAAATCTGGTGGATCCACTTGGATCCATGAAGGTTTTTTTTTCAATGAAAATGCAAAAAAATGTTGAAATATCGTTAAAAATAATACATTTTTCAAATGTTAATATCTTCGGATATATAAGCAGTAGAAACAACATTTTAACTCTGTACAATGGTATGCTTGTGGTTACTACTCATTAATTGCGGCATATAAATACCTATTCCACATTAATTTCAATGCAACAATAAAAAATAGTTTATAAAAAAATTAAAAAGATAATTTTTGTGAGGCTGTAGATCAAACGGAGAGTGGTGATTTGACTTCAAAAATACGTTGTTCGTATCATCAATATATGTGACCTTCTCCGAGAAAAGGGACCTAGTGTGTGCATATGCAGTTTTGAGAAAAACGCATTTAAAGTTTCATAACGCATTATCACTTTGAAAACACCTTCAGTTGGGAGATGCCCGTTTTTTGACACACTAGGTGCCTTTTCTCGGAGGAGGTCACATATCTAGATTAAAAAAAATCATGAAGAAAAGAAAAGCCCGTAATTTTTGGTTTAGCTCCAATGCGAGTGTTCTTACTATGTTTTTCCAAAGTGCATCGTATGTGTTGTATAATCGACTAATTATACAGTATTGTATTTCTATTGATAGCAATTTTCATACAAAAGCGATTGAATTTTATATGCTTTCCAAATAGTTGTATTGTCTGGGCATATTATATTTGCTAGATTGATGTGCAAACAAATATAAGGTATAGAATGGGAACAGCTTGTAGAAGAGTGGCTAAAAAAACTTCGCAAAATTATGATAATTTGCAAAATCAAAAGTAAATAAATGCAAACATCGATATCAAGGCTTGAAATTGGTTAAAAATGACTCGAGCTCTAAAACTGCCAAAAACTTGGAGTAAATCAAGCATATCGTGAAAATGTCGAAAGTTCGCGAAAAATTGCAATATTGGAAAGTAGCCCCAAAATTATGAAAATTTGCAAAAACTTGCTACAATTTTAAAGATTACAAAGCGCAATATTGATTAAAACACCCTAACCATATAAGAAAGCAAACAAATTGGGAAAATTACGCCTGTCGCGAAAGAAAGCGAAAACTCGCGAAAAAATAACAAAATTTTAAATAAGCAATAGTTTTGATTAAAAATCACTAAAACTGTGAGAAATGCAAAAAATTTAGTAAAAATCGCGTAAATAGCGAAAATTCGCAAAAACTTGCTAATAGCGGCATGATAACAAAGTCTAATTAATATTGCTTAAAAATCGGCACAACTGTAAGTAAGGAAGCTGAAAGCTTTTATCGCGAACTTTGCAAAATTCGCCCTAAAATTGATTAGAAATCGTCAACACCGTTAAAAACGAAAAAATTCGGAAACATCGCGAAAAAAATCGTAAATTAGCGAAAAATTGCTAAATGCATTAAAAAAATCACACAGAAAAAAGTTTGAACATAAATAGTATGAAAAAAGTTCATAATCTATTGTTCATATATTTTAGTAATTTATAAATAAAACACAGGAATTTTTTCATTCCCACTATGAATTTCGCTTTCCACAAATAAATTTATGAAATCAAAGTTGCTTTGAAAAAAATTTCAACTTTTTTGTCAACAAATTCTAAAATGCTTTTCTATTTATATAAAGTAAAAATACAATTAATTTCAAATAGTCTGTTTGGCAGAAAGGAAATAGTTGTGCCTAGTACAACAGAGTATACAAGTTCAATACTGAATTTTTAAAAATAATTTTTAAAGAATTTATGAATTAATTTATGTAAAAGTTCCTAGCTGGAATGAAAATAATTTGAAAAAAAATATTATCATGTTAGATTCATAGCATTTATGAAAAAATTCCTTGGATATAAGTAATATTTTTTTCTGTGCACTAAACCTGTAAATAATAACAAAATTCTTTTTTCGGCATAAATTATTTACTGAAAATGAGATGACTATATAGAATTAACATTTAAAATGCGACAAAATAACGATACAAATTTGTCTGCTCACAAGCACATAAGCAAGTGTCGTCTTTTTTTAACGATAAAATATACGACTGAGCTTGTGAATTGAACAATTGTTTTATAAAGACCATACAAGTAGAATGTTGAGAAACGAAGAGATAAGAACAAACAGAGATAAATTGGATACAAAGAAAAATAAATTTCGAAAAATTTTCTAAAAAGGGAGCCAAGATATCAACGTAATAAACTCTAATTTATAACTTTTTAATTTTTCTATTTGCCATGCTATAATACAAAAAAAATTATACGACCTTACACTGCATAAATAATATTTAGGTCACCTTGAGCTTAAACCAAAAATTAAATATCGAAATTCTTTAATAACAGTTAAAAGTTTTATCTTTATTTGCCTTCGTTGCATCGTCACAAATCTTATAACGCCGATTACAAACTTTATTTGTAATTTTGAAAGTAATTTTGCTTTAACCTAAAAAGACATTGAAATGATCTTAATGAATTATATTCAAAATGATTGTCTTATACTATCTAAGGAATTTTAGCAGGTTGAATGCTTACATATGTAACGCCCGTCACTGCAGAATGACCTTTTTATGGTTTTTTTTATCAACGAAAATATCTCATCAGCATTCAACTATTTGTCGATAGTATGAAAGAAATAAATTTTGCATCATTTAATAAAAGTTAACGAACATGCAGATAAGCAGTTTGCCATGAAATCCACAGATATGTCATACATACGAGTATATTGAGAAATAACCAAAATAAAAGAAAAAACTTAATTTAATGTGATGTTAATGTATACATTTTATAACCATACTAGCTCAACCCGGTGTGCTTCGCTACCCCAATCTTGTGAAGATATGCATAAGAAAATGAGTACATGATTATTTTGTACTGCCGTATCTTCCCTCTTCTGCCACCAGAATTTTGTTTTTCTCTTTGTCCTGAGAGCTATCCACATCAAATTTAGAGTGCTTCACTACTATAATTCTGAAGATATACGATAATTAATAATTACTTAGTATGGGTGGTACCCGTTTCCCCACTCCTCTAAGTCCAAGATTTTGTTGGAACTTTTACTTTGTTCTGAGAGCTATCCACATCAAAGTTAGATAGCTTCACTATTATAATTCTGAAGATATAGGAAAATTGATAACTACTTTGTATGGGAGTACCCCCGCCATCCCTAATACACGAAAAATAATTTGTTGGAACTTTTACTTTGTTCTGAGAGCTACCAACATTAAATTTAGAGAGTTTTAAAGATATGGAAATAGTAATAATTATTTTGTATGGTGGTACCCCCTTCCGCTACTATACGGTTAAGATTTTGTTGGAACTTTTACTTTGTTCTAAGAGCTGCCCACATTAAATTTAGAGAGCCTCACTATTATAGTTCTGAAAGAAAATTAATAATTACTTTGTATGGAGGGTACACATTTCCTCCCTGCTATACCCACTCAATTTTAGCGAGCCTCCCTATTATTGTTCTGAAGATATGGGAAAATTAATAATTACTTTGTATGGGGGCTGCCTGCTGCCACCATCCTATACGTCCAAGATTTTGTTGGAACTTTAACTCTGTTTTAAGAGCTATCAACATGAAATTTATGGAGTTTTGAAGATTTAGAAAAATTAATAATTACTTTGTATGGGGGTACCACCTTCCCCCTAGTATATGGTTAAGATTTTGTGTTGGAACTTTTACTTTGTTCTAAAACTTTACTATTAAAGCTCTGAAGAGATAACAAAATTAATAATTAATTTGCATGCGGGGGTACCCGTTTCCCCTACTATTTAAGATTTTTAAGATGTTTAAGATTTAGTTGGAACTTTTATTTTGTTCTAAAATCTGCTGACATCACATTTCGAGATCCTTACTGTTATAGTTCTGAAAATATAGGAAAACAAATAATTACTTTGTATGGGGGGAGGGTTCCCGTTTCCTTCTGCTATACGTCCAACATGTTGTTGAATCTTTTAATTTGTTTTATGAGCTACCTACATCAAATTTAGGGAGCCTCACTATTATAGTTCTGAAGATATAGGGAAATTAATAACCCCCCCCCCCCCCACATCATTTTTTGAAGAGATTCACTAATATAGCTGTGCAGATATGGAGAAATTAAAAACTTATTTCTATGGAGGGTACCCTATCCCCCAAAACTAATAAAAAAAATTTGCCTATTTTAATTTCCCGATCGCCAAGTAAGACTCTTCCAAAATTTCAATATGATCGGCCTTACCGTTTGGCTTCCTATAAGGAACAAACAAACAAATATACAAACACTGATTGATTTTTTTTATCCATATAGAAGATAAATACACACATACATATGTATGTACATTCAAAGGTAATTCTAATTGTTGTCACACGTAACACTAGTGACCCTTATTTTGCAAAAGTTCAATTTCTTACAGTTTCATCACCCAGTTTGATGGGAATTGTTAAAAAATTATCCTGCAAATTTTCAGGTGAATCATTTGGCGGTATGACATGCCGCCATTTCGCTCAAATTTTGGAAAAACCATAAAATGTAGTTTTCTCACATCATAACTTCAAAAATATTAATTTCACAAAAAAAGTTTTGTAGGAAGAAAATGTTTCTTGTAAACATTGCAATATTACATACACAGAAAAAATATCATCAAACTGCAACTAACAGTTTCTATTGTTAATATGTAATTTAAATTCAAACATATATTTTGTTAATGCAGCAAATTGAGTTGTTGATACGACAAACACAGAATTGTTTTTCAACAAACTGGCTAGCCAAATTTTTTGTTGTGTATTGTGAAAAAAATTAACAATCACCATTGTTGATATAACAAATGAATGCACACACGTAGATAAAACAAAGCAAATCACGTTTTGTGTGTATTCATTATTTAATAACGAATTGCTTTGCATCTGAGAGGTAAGAACGTTAGTCTATTAGTCCAGAGGTCGGCGGTTCGATTCCGCCCAAAGATATTTAGTGTTTTTCGCAGACAAGCAGAAAGTCGCTTCGAAGATAGTGATTGTATAAAAAAAATATTGTTAATACAACAATTATGATATTTAAAATTTGTTCGGAAAATCAACAATTCACATTGTTGCTATAGCAATAATCTTAATTGAAATAAATTTGAAATCAACAAAATAATTGTTATAAAAATTTTCTGATTTTCCTTTAACTTACAATTTCGTAATTGTATTTACAAAAATCGTTGTAGGTTCAAAATCAATTAATTATTTAATTGATATAACAAAAAAATTAATTGTATTTACAAATTTTTCTGTGTAAGAAACCACTTTTAGTTACTCTATTCCAAAATCTTGTAGATTGTGCTTTTAGTTGCCAAGAGCTGGGAGAACGAATGAAGCATTAAAATAAGCTAATGCTTGAAAATTTTATATATCTATATTTTGTTAACTATTAAATTTAAGGAAAAATTGTTAAAGTATGAAAAGTATGAGAACTTCACAAGCAACATTTTCTTCCTACAAAACTTTTGATTGACAAGACGATTGACCTGAAAATTTCGCAGTATAATTTTTTTACCAATTCCCACCAATGGGGGGCTGAGACTGGAGAAATCGATTTAATTTAAAATAAGGGTAATCCTAATCCACACACGGCAGTAGATAACAAATATAATTAACTTTAAAAATTCCGTCAGATTATATCATATATCAGATTTTTTATTTCAAGACAAAAACAAAGGCCGTGCGTGCACTGAAAATAGTCGATGTAACATTTTACGAAAAAAAAACTTTCGTCGTTACTTTTTTCGTAGAATATACGAAACTATCGTATATATTCCGAAAAAAAAACATTTTGGCAACACTCTTTTAATTTACGAAAGTAACGAAATTATTTCGAAAACATTTTTCTTAGTTAAAAAATATATTTTAAATACAAAATGTATCAAAATTATATCTTATAAATTGACGTATTTTGCAGATATAAATAAATAAAACATATTTTTTGTTCCTATAAAATAAGTAGAACGTAACACAGTGGGTAGAGTACTTGCCTTGAAATATGAAGACTGGGAGTGCCCCGATTAAGCCAAACTTCTTTTTTACTTTTATTTTTTAATTACTTTACTGGGGGTATCCAAGACCAATAAACTTAGAAATAATTATGTTCTCATCTGTCAAATTATATTTCCAACATCATATTTTCACGTGTGGACCGCAGAAACATTTATGAGCAAATAAATTGCGACATAATTGTTCGAACTTATGTTCAAGAAATAATGTTGAACATAAGCTGTCAAATTTGATCGGCATTTGTTGTTTGCATGAATTAAACAAACAATGTTTTTAAAATAAAATAAAGCAAATTAAAGTAAAATAGTTTTAAACAAAATTAAATAAACACCGAAAAAATCCATGCAATTAATGCACGAAAACACTCGTACATATTACGAAATATTTGGTAACATCGCACCACAAATTCTTTCGTAAAATATAAGAAATGTATGAAACTATTAAGAAATAATAGCAAAAATAGTTTGGCTCATCCGGGGAGCGAACTAACAATCTTTGTATTTCAAGGCAAGAACTCTACCCACTGATCCACTTTATATTTATTTTATAAAAGCTATAAATTGGTTTTATTTATTTATGCCTGAAAAAAAGTGTCAATTTATAACAAATAATTTAAATTATTTTTTTTTACTCCGAATACATATATTTTTTAACAAGGAAAAATATTTACGAAGGTTTTCGTTACTTTCGTAAATTCATAAAATTATTGTCAAAAGTTTTGTTTCTTAAAGTGTACGAAAGCTTCGTATATTCTACGGACAAAGTAACTACGAAAGTTTTTTTCGTAAAATGTTGCATGGATTATTTTCAGTGTACGACATTTTTTCTAACAAGAAAAGGTTAAAATATATCTTTCTAACATGGGTTTTTTTATTAAAAGACAAGTTCTCATATCCAAAATATACTGTACAACGATTTTGGCTGAAACTAATTACGTGACTTGGATTTTAATTAAAGCAAAAAAGCAACGAATGTATATTTGATAATGTACATAAGCTGTTTAATCAACGCAGAACTTTTCAAAACTGAATAAAATTTTATAAAGCATCTAATAAAAGTGTGTAGTATTAAACAGAAAATAAAAAAAATGTACTGGGAAATTGCCTGTGATGCCTCATGATCTCAGCAAATAATAATGTAAGATATATAAGATAGTGTTAATGAATTGAGGACCTTAGTGCAGGAATCATGATAGCCACAAGATTTGAACAGTGGATTTTGTATGTTTGTTCTTCTGATGGGGACCTTATTTTTGTACACAAGAGATATTTTGGAAAATCTTAGTATGTATTTTGCAAATATGTATTTGTTTCGGGAATTTAATACATATAAAATAGCAAAATACAATATAATTTTTAGTTTTTGAAACTTAAAAGTCGTTTTATTCAATATTTTTATTTTGTGGCTTACGTCATTATTGCACTTAGCTCCTCAATTTAATATTTATTTCATTCAAAGTATTAAGACTAAATTTAAATGATGAAATATTTCATGAAATTTTCTTCATTAAATTTTTTTTATTTGCTTATTGCAAGCACGGAAAAGCAAATTTAACAAATAAAGTTGACAAAAACAAACTGAATTTAATTTTCTACTACCTTTTCAGCCCAACTTGCTTCCCTATCCATTCTGGTTCGAAGGATATCGTTGTCAAAAAAAAACTAAAAAAGAGGGGAGTATGTCTGGGAGAAATCCCTTCTCAAGTCGATGAGTGATATCCTTGTAGAACATTTTCAAATAATATTTAGTTGGCATGCAATAATGGACATTATTTCCACTTCAGAAAGGAAATAATTGGTTCCTTTCTGAAATAATTTCCAATTATTTCCAGACCCCTATTTTCCATTTGAAAAGAAAAATATTGGTTTCGTAGAGTAAAGATTTTCTGCATAGCCAAGAATCTTAACTCACCGAAGTCACTGCTCGATATACGCAGTGAAGAAAACCCTTAAACCCAGCCTAACACCGGCTATGCAAAATATCTTTACTCTGCTACCATTTTCATGGTCTTTATTAATTTTTTTATGAACATTATTTTCTTTTCAACGTTGAAACAATGTCCATGGACATTATTTCTTTGGGCGTTATTGTATGCCACGAACTTTTAACTATATATTAAATATTTTTAAATGTCTTTAAATTGATATTTGAGGAAGTTCTAGGGATGGCCTTAAGATCGACGATATATGTTCTTTAAGGCCGTTTCAGACTATAATACAAGTATTAAAAATTTTGAAGAAAATGTATCCTTGATTTAATTGTTGTTTGAAAATTTTCTAAAAACAATAAAAATATATCATGCCAGGGATTTATTTTCCTAAAAAGTATTAATACTTGTATTATAGTCTGAAACAGCCTTTAGTAAGAAGTTACTTTGTTTAGTTTAAAAGCTTTACTAAGCATTGGACTGGGAACACAGGTTTTTCCTACAGGTATGTCGAAAGACACACCTACAAATATTTTCTTCTCTTGTTATCTTAAAAGAAAAACGATGTTCAGTCTTTATTTGAATGATTTAATGGAGTTTTTTAATGCCCCACACTAATTTTTCCAGTAATTTATTTTACTGCTTAAAGCCTAGTATACAGTTCTGTCTGAATTTCAGGCTACCATAAGAAATATGTGCAAAAAACAAACTGTAATTCAGGTTTAAAAATTTTTCTGGTAACTTTTCGTTTGGTAGTACGCAGCCGAAAAAAAAGATCTACACAATTTTTTGTTAATTTATAATCGCACTATTTCCCAAAATTAATATATTACTTATTAAGTAGAATATTAATTGTTTATAAAAACACATTGACATTGATTACTAAGGGGTATTAGCTAGTTCCTATGCGCATTTCACTGGGGCTAAATACAGATCATCAGGAAACCTTTACCCAAAAATCTCATAGAAAACGTAAAAATATTGTATAAAACTTTTATTTAAATCAATAAGAACCTTAAACAATATCAAAGCTTAAACATCAACAAAGTAATCAATGATGTTTTTTTATTTTCTTACTGTACCATATACTACACATGCAGGCTTTTTTCCTGCTCTAACTGCAGATGTAAGACGGCATGTAGAAAAATAAATATAATAACAACAACAACAACTATACATTTAATATAGTGTGATGTCAAGCAAGTGTTTTTTTTGTCCGGGTGCTGCCATGTTTTAAATTCGTGATTTTTTTGGGAATAATAATACCCCTTAGTAATCAATGTCTATGTGTTTTTATAAACAATTAATATTCTACTTCATAAGTAAAATATTAATTTTGGGAAATAGCACAATTTTTGTTTAATACAGGAATGACAGAACAACAAAAATTAATGTTCAAACAATTTCTTTCAAACTATTTTTCATATTTTGTACGTTGTAATTTATAAAAAAAATTTCCACACAACTATTACTCCATGTAGAATTAAATACAACATTTCAAACCTGAAATTCAGGCGGAGCTGCGTACTAGGCTTAAAATCATAATTTTGAAATTTTTATTATATCTATAAAAAGTTATATTTGTGGGTGATTTCTATTTCCAGTGCTATTTTTGTGACCGTTGCAACTATTATAAAAACGGATCAGTACTACTTATTTCGACAGGCCGCTACGCCATCTCATCAGCGTTCTTGTTCACTTTTCTGATCTGATTTGATCTAATCTGATTTGAATATTCCAACTCTTAATAAAAATAATTTGAATTTACATTAATTCAAAAATATTGAACTAGAAAGCCGAAATAATAAAATAATAAAAAAAAGTTTCAGAATTATACCTATTCAGTTCAAAAATAAAAAATTACGTAAAAATATTATAAAATATTTTTTTATAAAAAAACTCATAAATTTGAAAATGAAATCAACTTTAGTGCAACTTAAAATGTTATGAATGAAGAAACACATATATTCAGCCGTGTCACAGATTCCGTTCGGAATGGTTTTGATTCCGTATTTGTCATTCCGAAAAGGTACATTTTTAGTGCTTTAGATTCCGTTTATTTTATATTTCGTTTTTACAGTGATAAAGTTTTTATACCTTAAGGCGTTTGTTTACTCTTGTTTTTAAATGCCAAGCTCACATTGAGCTTTTTATTAACATTCGAAAGCTCATGACCAAATATTTATTTGACGCTCCTAAGAGTATGCAAGTTTTTTAGTATTTACTGCAAATGAAGTCAGTAGAAAAGTGTTTTTCAATTCCACTTTGAAATTTAAAAGTGGTTTGATTACGAAGAAAATTTTCGTTTTTCGTTTTCTGAAGAAGCAACTTACGGAATTGAAACCACTTCCGATCGGAATGGTGTTCTGTGACATGGCTGATTAAATGGAAGACTGTCGGCTATCATGAAAGAACGAAAACACATCTTCATACAAAATAAATTATCCGAATTGAACGCTGTCCCTTTTGCACATTAAGAAACTATAAATTTGTCAATAAAAGTGAGTAAATTTTTATTTATCGTGGTTTCAAATGTCAGCATTTGCTTTTATTACATTTTGAAAAGTATTAAAGAGGCTAAGTTTGTTCAATGATATGTTTTTGTCAGCAATAATTTTGTGTATTGAACGTTACCCTTTCTTAGTATGCTTTATTTCTTATTTTATTTGCTGAAATTATGTAATTGAAATTGGGATTTGTCAACTTATCACGGTTTGGATATAAAAAGAATTATTGAACGTTGGCTTAAGTTTGTTTTCCAATTTAATCTTTCGATTAAATTATTTTTATTTTAGAAAGACTTAATTGGTTATCGAAAATTTTTTGGCAAAACTCATCCAAGATTGATTGTCAATTTTATTTAAATTTGAAATCTGTGCTAAGAAATAACAAGATACTAATACAAAACTGTACTGAACGTTACTTTGGAAAAACTCTTAAATATCATTTAGCTTTGTGAGATAATGAACCGATTCTGTTCGGTAGATTTTAAGAATTTTTGAAAAACAATTTTTTCAAATAAGATTTAAAATATTAAACCGATGGAATCCATGATCTAATCAGCTCTTAAGTTAAAAAAAACAGTTGGCTGCTGCAATTTTGATTAAAATCGATTGTTGCGTTCGAGCGATATGGTTGGGTAAAAATGTTATTAATAAGTCCAAAAGTTCTTGTGAAATTGATTTTCAGGGTTCATTTACTTTTTTCGAGTTAAAAAGCTGCGTCAAATGGCTCAAATCAGATCGGTTGAAAATCTATGAGCTTTCTAGACCATTGAGCTTGAAATTTTCGAGAAGGAATGCAAAGATCACTGTTTCCTATATTTTTTTATAATTTGTTTTGCTTATTTACAGATATGTAAAATTATTTTTAAAAAAATAAAATGCCTCGATGGATGCTGCTAATTCATGTATTTCGTTTGTAGTTAAAAGATTTTAAATTTCAGGATCTTACTTTCAAGATTTTAATATCTCATATTTTTAACATTTAAATACCAGTAAGCTTATCTCAACTTACTGATATGAATCACTCATGTATAATAAATGCTTCTTTATTTTTAATGTAGGAAACAGTGTTATTCTTGTGGTACCATATCAAGAAGTCAAAATGCCAATTTTTCGTTTGTTTGTTTCTGTATACTTATTTTTGTCTTTACTTTTTGTAAACACTATGAATGCCTTTGTGCTGGTGTCTGTGTAGTGTCTCTATCTATTTCTGCAATATTATGGCAGTTCTGGCAGTATTGAGTACACCAAGGAAATAATTCCCACGAAACGTGATTTGCGGCAAGATGTTGCAGTTAAGTTTAATATTTTCTGCTGCTGTTGCTAAGTTTTCTGCTGCTGATATGTTGTTATTTGCTGAATGTGATGTTTTTGTTTAATGTTATTTAGTAAAAGTTTCGTTCACTTTAGTTTTCAACACAGAGAACCCAAGAGATATTAAAGGTATTTTTATTTTATTTCATTTTTTTATTCTTGTTTTAATTATATTTATTGTAACTTTATCTTTTTCACAGTAAGTATTCTGTGCTGGCATTAAAAAGGTTTCATGGCAAAAATTTTGTATACATTATAAATTTCGCATATACAAATTGTTGTTGGCAAATTTGCTTAACAGAAAATAAAATTATGTCAACATTTAATTTTAATTATGCTTAGAAAGCTGTTTTCTGCACAAACATATTGTTATCATATTTTGCGTTTCTTTTTTCTTTTGTTTTAATATTATGAAATTTTTAACAAAATGTAACACTTTACTATTGAAAAATATTGTATAATCTTTTTAATTTTATAAAATGTTAAACACATTCGTTAAGGTTTTTCTTTTAAACAATTTCTTTTTCCACAATTTATCTTTTATGAAGAAATATTTTTTGAAATCTTGGTAAATATTATTTTATTTATTTCTTTCATATTTTTGAAATTTTAATTTTTTAGTCAAACACCATATTTTTGTGTCGCTTTCAACAACATTTTTAATTGCATTCAAATTCTTTCGTTTGTTTTTTGTATTGAAATTAGTTTTCTTTAATTTTAGTTTTTCCAATTCTTGAAAGATTTTCAATTTTTTTTTAATTTTCACATTTCACCAATTTTGCATTTTCTTAAAACATCATCTTAAGTATTTCATTAAAATCTAAAATCAATTCGTTCGTTTCTTATACAGATGGCGACAAAAGCACAATAATAAATATATAAAAAAAAGTGAGAAACAATAGCTACTAACAAACCGTTAAATACACAAAAGCACGTTCGACCGACTCGACAGTTAACCAACGAATGCTTATGCATTTAGCTCAATCTCCAACTCTTACCATACTTGTTTTGTTAGCACTTAAAGTTGCTATTAAGCTTGCTGGCCAAAAAAGAAGTATCCAAAATAATTACAACAACAACGAGAACAGCAACAGCTTAAAACAAGTTCGGTTTAAAAAAGTACAAACTGACTGGAGCTTTAAAAGAAATGACTATAAAATGAAGCAAAGAGAGTGTAAAAATATCACAAAAAGAGCGTTGACCATATTGCTGAAATGAGTACAATATCTCTGTTTGCATCTTAAGTCTTTTGTTTTGTACTCCCATAAATATTCCCAGAGTATGCAAGAGTGCCAGTGAGTTTAAAAGAGCTTGAATAAATCATTGCATTTAATCATTTTTATTTTTGTAGAGAAGAAGATGAATGAATAGAGAATGATGCTAATAATCGATACAACAACAATACAAAAACAGTTATAATTATATTAAAAAAAACAACAACAAACCTTTTAGAATGAATGAATCTGCTTTTCAAATTTTGTTTTCTTAAATAGATTTGAAGTCATAACCCCATCATTTGTTGCTTGTGAAATAATGATATTTCTTACAAGAAAAAAAGAAGAAACTGAAAAAAATAAATAATATTTAATTTGCATAAATTTTTAAGCCAGAAATTTACATCTAGATGAGCCTATAGAAAGATCGTTATGTGTGTAAAGCCATAAAAAGATTTATTCGATAAATGAAAATGTTAGTAAATTTTGTAGCCTAAATTTTTATTGTTTTTATTATTATTAATTAATTTTAAGCCAGTGAAGAAAGCAGTTTTGTTTCGTTAACAGCCCTATTCACAATGTACGATTAAAAGTTAACGTGGACTTTAACGGCAAGTTCTGCATACAAAACTTGTCGTTAAAGTCTACGTTAACTCTTACTCATACATTGTGAAAAGGGACGTAATACTGATACATATTGATTATAACTTAACTGCGGAACTGACACGGTATTGTAAATGTGAACGTTTTAAGACATGTAATTTTAAAATTAAAATATTTTAAAGATTATATAGTAGATCAAGCAACAAAATACATAAACTAATGTATACACAGCAAATGCATGATTTCCATTTTAAGTAGACATGAAAAAGTAAAATTCATATTATAGCTCTCGTAATTTTCAATGTGTTCAGATATTGTAAGTTTTTCATCATTAAGCTAAAAATTGTGTGTATTGAACGTTATCGTTCTTTCTCAAGTGCTCTCTCTCTCTCCGTTTCCGTTACTGGCGGTCTACATTAGCCATGAATTTGGTATGAACATCATGTCGGACATCGGATATGGCTAATGTAGACCGCTCATGTCCATTTTTCGTCCATGCTCTGCCATCGATGCCCGAACATATGGCTGAGCATCAATGTTCGCCATGAGATTCGCTGTCAACAACCATTTTTAATAGAAAGAAAAGAGACAGAAAGAAATTGTTAAATATTCCATTTCTATTGCACTACCACCAAATACATTGATAAGGAAGAACATGGCCATCGCACGTATTCACCACAACAAGGAAGTTGATGAATTTTTTGCAGTTGCTCTGCCGGCGTCATGTTCATGTTATGTTCAAGTCGATGGCTCGTGAAGACGTAGGGTTAAGAAGCTTTATGCTTCTCAGTTTGAGCTATTAACAATCATCGGGGCATATCAACAATTTTCAATCTTTCAGTCTTTCAATATTTTCAGGCTCTTCATTTCCATTAAATATCAAACTCAAAGCGCTAAAAAGATTTTTGAAGTAATTTAAAAACAAAAACTTTTTCAAAACGATTTTCAAACGATTTAGATCGAATTTGCAGTATTCCATCGATTTGATAACAACTTTGGTGCATTGCAATTTTTTCGACATTTTTCGACAACGAAACGAAATTTTCATCCATCGAAGTAATTTGTTAAGGTTAAGAGCTGATCTTGAGTTCGTCGGAACGGTGCACAGTGGTCCCAATTGGAAAGAAATGGTAATATGTCTGATTACAAAACGATGCATGTAAAAATCATACAGGAGAACCTAGGCTTTAAGAATCTTGTTGGCCTCATAAACTTGTTATAAATCGTATAAAAATACAAACAAAATACATTTTATTTCATTAAGATATCTCTAATATTATCAGAATATATTTGGCTTTGAATTTTTAAATTTTGGTTTTTGGCATCGACTTTGTTCCGTAAATTTCGTATATTTCATCGTGCATAATATCATATTACTCATACGTATAAAACTTTGCCTTAAAAATTTGAAATTCATATTTTTTCACATGTTTTTTTAATTAAAAATTCATTCGTTCAATACATTGCCAAGATTTCTGAAACTTAAGAGAATTGCTATGTTTTTTAATAAATAGTAAAGAAATAAAAATTCAAAAAAGAAGTTTAGTACAATTTGAGTGCTGGATGTAGCTTTAATCGATTAAAAATTTAAACTGCAATCACTTTTTAAGTATTTTCTTTTGAAATATGAAAAAAGAACACTTTTGAGAAAAACGTCCAACAATTAAGCTATATTTATTTTTATACAAACTTAGCAATTTTTCACCGTAATTTTAAAGTTTTGACTTTGATTTTTTGCACAGCTAAATAAATTGAGATAACTTAAAAAATTCTGCTGTATGCACCAAAAAATCTAAATTTAAATTTCAGTACAGAAATTTTATGAATTAGTAAATTTTTTGTATAGAAACGGACCTACAAAAAATTTTTAAATACAGACAAAAATGTCTCAACAATTTCATTGAAAAAAACATTTTTTTTTTCAATAAAAAAAATTTCCCAAATCTGTAAAACAATTTGTCTAAAAATATATACAAATTCTAAACAAAATAATTTACTGAATCAAACACAAGTATTTATTGGATTTTCTGTAATATACCAACCAATTTATAAAACAGTTAGTCTAAAAATACTTCAAAATTTTAAACAAAATAATTCACTGAATCAAACAAAAGTATTTATTGGATTATCTGTAATATATCAAACAAAGTTTTTTTCTGAGTCAGTAAATTTTTTTTTCAATATATTTTCACTTTTAAATAATAAATACATCATCCATTAGACATTAATGAAATGTCACTTTGTTAAATGTGTTCAACTCTGAATGTTTATCTAACGACTCTAAAAAAATTAATAAGAAATAAAGCAACAACATTAGCGAATTGATTCACTCAGAAAGCGGTTCAGTACAAAAACTTATTACTATCACATGCCTTTTCGCTGTTGCTATTGTGGCTTATGTTATAATATGTTGTTGTTTTTTTTTTTGTGACATAGAAAACTGTTTTTTTTCTTTTTTTGTTTTTTGGGGTTTGCATCCTAAATAAAAGTCAAACAAATAATTCACTGGCTCATACATTTACTGAAAATGAAATTTTATTTTAGACAAACTTTTGTATGAAAATTTGTTGGTAATAATTTTTTCTGTGTACTATTAATGATTTTGTTAAAAATCATAAAATATTATTACTGAAAATTTTTAATACGCTATTACTGGAATATTTAATTTTGAAGTTCATATTTTTGTGGCATTGTAATCTTACATTTTTATTCAGATAAAAAACAGTCGATTTCAAAACGATCGCTTTGAAAAGATGTGACCATTTTGACCCAATCTCAAGCTACTGACTTTAAGGAATCAAACCAGAAGATGATGCTTTTTTCATTATGTTTCTCTTCTTAACGAAAATTAAAACTCAGGGAGCTAAAGTTAAAAGATTAAAAAGAATTAAAATGTCTCGATGTTGTGTTAATGATAGGCGTTTGACTATGGTAATATCGCCTGTACTATGTCTAACTAGAGAAAATGCAAATCGGTACTTTTCAGAACAGCGCTGAAATCTGCCAAATGGGAACTCAAAATTTTGCGTATTCCTAAAAGTGGAAGTTTTAAAATATTTCTTATTGAGTTCCCAATCCTGAATTGGAAATTCAACATTTTGCAACGAGGCATGTTGTACCCATTGGAGGACCAAGGTAAGGAATTAAAAAAACGATATTTACATATTCGCTGGTGTAGGTTGGTGGCTGAACTATTTCTGACCTACTTAAAAAACTGGGAGTAGTGTGTGCTCTTAAATTTATCGTGCAATAAAAACATTTTACACTTTAAAAAAAATTTGCCCAAAGTGGATATAGAAGTTTTCACTTCCAAACTTGATTTCACTTCGCTTTACTGGAACCGTGGCATTAAAATTGAGTTGGATACTAGCATTAAAAAACTCTAATCAATATCAAATTTCCTAGAGCAAGTAAATTTTTCAACAATGAAAATTAGTAAACAATTTCGATTGTAATATTGCAAACAGTAAATTACATAATAAAGTAAACTACAAAAACATTAATCAATTATCTCTTTCACAACTTATTAAAAAGCAAGAAACATTTTTTGCCAACGTTTGATGAGAATGCGAAAGGAAATATAAATATTCAAATTTAGATCCGACCGAAAAAAGAAAAACAATGACAATATTTATTAAATAAAGGCAATAACATGCAAGTATTTGTGTCTATTTGTATCTATGTTTTTTTTTATAAAGTAAAAGTAGGCCAAAAAATGATTTCCTTATACTTAGTTAGACGCGAATGAACAGACAAATACAATAAATATATTTATTTTCTTAGATAAAACTAAACAAATAAATAACAAATGTTCCAAATACAAGTACAACAACAATGTAAATAAACCACATCTTCATATTTATCATTTGTTCAAGTAAAAACAGCGACAAAATCAAACATCAGACATTATTCTTTTCAAACAATATTGTCAATTGTTCAAAATGGTAATAAATATTGAAACAACAAATCAGATCATATCGAAGCAACAAACCAACTTGCAACAACAACAATAACAGCTGTTGCTGATTTTTTTTTTTTGCTATTGTTTTTGGTGTTGTATTTATTGCAGTAGTACTAATAGATTTTTGTTATTGTTGCTTAGTGGTTCCAGCCATACAAATGCCGGCTCTCAAGCTATAGAAATACTTAATTTAACCAAACTTAAATAAACCAAAGTATACTTGTATGTACGAGTAAATACGTATCAATGGCATTAACTTACGATGCCATACTAAAATGCAAAAATACCAAATAATGTGTTATAAAAATAGAAGATGTCAGAAATTAAAAGAATGTATTTATTTATCATATGCCTGAATCTCATTCTAAACGTACATTTTGTGTGTTTTTCTTTACCAATGTAACTATATGAAATATATTTTCGCCTTATTCAATGGATCCTGAAATAAAATTATATTATTCGATTTTTTTACATTTTTGTGTATTGAGCGTTACATTTGCTTTCGCGGTTGTCCTGGGAATGATATTTGCGAAAAAATACACCCAAAAATATAAGTATAGGGTTTGAAAGCACTATAAATATACTCACTAAAAACCAAAAAAAATTTTAATATTCGTAGCACGGAATTAAAAGTTATGACCACTTCTTTAATTTTCACTTGTTTTCATTTTTACTTAGATAAAATAAAAATTTTATCTAAGTAAAAACGAAAATTTTTCGATATGAAAACAAGGGTTTGGATTTTTCACCTCTCCGTTTTAAATGAAAATCGACATATGTATACCTTCTTCTCCTCTGTGCGCGTTAGATGGCGAAAAACTATTTCGATACATCTTATGGTTTCTATTTTATAGACCGCTAAACTTGGGCATCTCGACCATTTTAGAGAAAAGTTCGTCATATTGTAGATTGAATAACTTCAGAACGCGTAATCGGATATAAATGAAATAGCTGTCATTCGAAGGGTTTCAGCCCCCTCTTAACGATAATTGATTTAAAATGGCATAGCTTCCTGCTACAAGTGCGTCTAAAATGTCGAAGTATCCTTTATCCTTAAATACCCCGAAAAATAGTATTTTAATTTTCTTTTTTTTTACAGAATGTAGCCGACTGACATTGGTTTATTGAGTACAATTTTCAAGATGGGATGAAAACAAACTCAAAAGCTTTAGTTGTTTCTTTACGATAACTCTATAAAAAGTCTATGAAAATTGTATAAGCAAAAATAATAAAAACAACTATTTGAATACATAAAGATTTTTATTTTTTTTTGTGTAAAAAGTAATTTTAAAAATAGCATAACTTTGTAGCGCGTCATTAGATTTTAGTAACTTAAAGATCATTTAAAAGGTTCAAGGCCACTTTTTGTAAATCGAAGACAAGGGCATCACAAGTGAAAAAAAGTTTATGATCTCTAAATATCCAGAAAATTGGCTATTTATTTACTATTGTTTTTTTTTCAGCATATAGCAAACTAATCTATCACCATTGTATAAAAAATCGAAATATTAAGAAATACTATGGCTACGGTTGTTTTGATTGTTATTACTTACATAATTTTCGTAGAAATAATCAATCCAGTTATCATAAAGAAACCACTGTAAGTTTTAAATCTGTTTTCATCCCATCTTGAAAATTGTACACAATAAAGACATGTCAATTGGCTACATTCTGTAAAAAAATAAAGGAAATTAAAATAACGTTTTTCAGGATATTTTAGAGGCACTTGTAGCAGGAAACTTTTTCGTGTTTAATCATTCTTCGTTAAGAGGAAACTAAAACCTTTCGAAAGACATCAAATTTATTGATATCCCACGACGCGTTCTAAAGTTATTCAATCTTCAATACGAGTTTAGAGAAAATAGCGACCACAAGAGATAGCGAAATAATTTTCGCCATATTACTCGCGCACAATAGTAGAATATGCCGCATTTCATTAAAATCGGAGAGGATATAAATCCAGACCGTGTCGAATATTTCCGCTTTTACCCATATTTTAAAATAATTCTTTACAAACATTTATACATGAGCGAAAATTAAGCTAACTCTTCTTTTAAATAAGACTAATTTTAATAAAATCGAAAAAAATTTTAAAAGTTATGTCAATTTCAAATAATATTTCGTAGCAAAATACGACCTACCTAATACATTCTTCGAAAATATAACAACCCACAGTGCGGTAGAAGCAACATTTTTTCAACGAAAGCCAGGAATGTGTAAACAGGTTATGTTCTTTATATCGTTTCTAACCTTCAGGTGCTGTTAACTTTCTTTTGACGTCCCAAAATTTATAGATAAATTATATTTAAAAAAATTTTTTACGTAACGCTCAATACATTTTTAGACGAATTCAATATAATTTAAGAGCACACAATTTATTTTGAATTCAATACAATTCAGATGTATAGTCTACGATATATTTTAACATAACCTCCCTAGGTATTCACTAAAAAATTTCATTAATGTTAAGAAAATATGATAACACTCAATACACTTTTTTGAGTACAAAAGATGATTGATTGATGAAACGGTTTGCAATATAATACTATTTAACAAAGTGCAATAAACTTTTAAATATTTAGAAGAACAGGCCTACGCTGTTATTTTAGCGTATATTGTTGACGCAATTTTAATAATTAAACTGAGTAATAAAGCGCATTCAAAAAGCGTAGTGCTCAATTAACAAGACTGCGGACAACAAGAATTAAAAAAAATTTAAATTCCAATATTTTTCAAGAATTTTATGTGTAAAATAAATTAAGCAAATGCAAGTATTCTAAAATCGTTGTTAATTTAATGTAGTTTTTTGGTACAATTCATGGATTCTTAATGTAGAAAATCAGCGGACACGTCATTTTTTATGAATAGAGTAAGAACATTATTTTGGTTCTTCGTTTTTAGCACATAATGGACAGTCTAACACAAAAAAACTTATGCACACTTATTTATAATCTATTAAATCATGCTAAAGCAGTTTTCATTTTAAAACCCAAGCATTTATTTTATGAAATATTTTACACGAAAAAAGCATTTGAAATGAGAAGCAGCCATATACATATGTATATTTTTGCTTGTACTAGTATACAAATTATCAGAACATAACAGGAGTCAAATATGTATGTGCATATAGATTTTTAATATTGTCATTAAGCCCACATCTCTGTATGTTGAATATATTTCATAAGAGCACCAAGAAAATTATATCGATCGGTAGTCAGAAGGTCTAATGAACTCTTAGCTGCCCAGGACCCTCGGCTGATTGTCGATGATGCTATTGCATTCCAGGATATAAAAGTGCTACTTATACGTCAGTAGTGCGATTCTCTATTCAATTTAAACATCAGTTGGGATTGCTACTCTGTAACATTTTTAACAATATTTGCTGTCGGTTAACTAACGACAATACTTTTTCTGTTATAAATGAATGGAGAAGAGCCAGCTGTTCAGCAGTAGCACGTATATACCTTATGCCAACATTTTAAATTATTGTTCTACAACAATATACAAACATGTAAAACTTTTATTTATAAATAACAATATATCTATCATTTTCGTAATCTGTGATCAATTACGCGTTTAGGGCCATGGCGACTTATCAAACTGTTTGATCAAACTCATGTATGTATTGGTTGAGGTGAGTTTGACGAAAAATCAAACCCATTTAGATTTTTTCGTCAAACCATACGTGTGAGTTTTTTTACTAACACAATGATAAATAAGGTGAGTTTGAAGCACCATTTGATGCGAGTTTGATAAGTCGCCGGGGCCGCTTTATGAAAAACCAGAATGAGTGCCAGAAGTAAACTTTCGAAACACCGATACGTATATATTTTTTTGTGCCCTCTACCAGAATCACTTGTTATAACCATGTAATTTTTTGATTGTGTTGTACATTTTAATAAAATTACTTGATACCATTTTGCCCATTAAAATTTCTACTAGCAAGTATTTTCCATAAAAAATTACTCTCTTACAACTCTGTCCATTTGTATACCACAAAACAAATTTAGGTTGAATGGCTTCGTAGTTTTTCATAGTCGTCATATTCTGCTATTTCGTTGATGTCTTCTTATTTTTCTTAGAGCCATAGTGGTAAAATAAAGACAAACAACTAAACAGCATTGATATTTGGTACAGCAATTGTAAGTACTCGTACAATATCATCAGCAATGCAACTACACTCTTGTATTCCATTATTGTAGTAGTGACTTAATACAAAAATTTCTAAAATTCACACACACATACGCAAAGAAAGAAGTACATAAAATAGACTTCGATGAAGACGCCGTAGACGATAATGGTAACAAAAAGCCCTAAAACAGTTGCATAAAACTAAATTAACGTTAAGTTAAATGACAGCCACAAAAACCATTCAACATCATCGGTAGCCAAACTAAACGACAACAGCAAGAACAACAACAATAACATGATCAGCAACACAGCAAGAAGAAAACCACAGAAAATTTTAGAAAACGTAAGCGATACAGTTGATTGTTGGTAATAATATATTTCTTATAAGCATTGTTGGCCTTTGGAGTTGCCAGAAGTTCAATTGCGATCAAGTTAAACTAAAATGTTTCATTAGGATATAAAGGAACTACATATTAAAATTTTAGATAGAACATTTTGATTACTTGTAGAAAAATTGCCTTTATGAATATGTACCTTTATTAAAAGTGCCTTTATAGAAAAGTACCTTTATAAAAACTATCTTTTTGTATCTTTATACCAAAGTACTTTTGTAAAAAAGTACATTTATTAAAATATACCTTTTTCAAAAACTACCTTTTTAAAAAGGTATCTTTATTCAAAAGTACCTTTGTAAAAAAGAATCTTAATAAAAATGTACCTTTATAAAGAAAGTTCATTTATAAAACTGTACCTTTATAAAGAAAGTTCCTTTATAAAAATGTACCTTTATAAAGAAAGTTCCTTTATAAAAAGGTACCTATAGAAAAAAGTACCTTTATAAAAAATACCATTATAAAAAAGTACCTTTATAAGAAAGTACCTTTATAAAAAAGTACCTTAATAAAAAAGTACCATTATAAAAAGCTCCTTTATGAAAAAGTACCTTTATAAAAAAGTACCTTTATTAAAGAGTAAATTTTAAAAAAGTAATTTATAATAAAGGACCTTTATAAAAAAGTAATTTATAATAAAGGACCTTTATCAAAAAGTACATTTATAAAAAAGTACCTTTATAAAAAAGTACATTTATAAAAAAGTACCTTTATAAAAAAGTACCTTTATAAAAAAGTGCATTTATAAAAAAGTAGCTTTATAAAACAGTACATTTATAAAAAAGTAGATTTATAAAAAAGTACCTGTAAAAAAAGTATCTTTATAAAAGTTACCTTTATAAAAAAGTACCTTTAAAAAAGTATCTTTATAAAAAAGTACCTTTATAAAAAAGTACCTTTATAAAAAAGTACCTTTATAAAAAAGTACCTTTATAAAAAAGTACCTTTATAAAAAAGTACCTTTATAAAAAAGTACCTTTATAAAAAAGTACCTTTATAAGAAAGTACCTTTATAAAAAAGTACCTTTATAAAAAAGTACCTTTATAAAAAAGTACCTTTATAAAAAAGTACCTTTATAAAAAAGTACCTTTATAAAAAAGTACCTTTATAAAAAAGTACCTTTATAAAAAAGTACCTTTATAAAAAGTACCTTTATAAAAAAGTACCTTTATAAAAAAGGACCCTTATAGAAAAGTACCTCTATGAAAAAGTACCTTTATAAAAAAGTACATTTATAAAAAAGGACCTTTATAAAAAAGTACCTTTATAAAAAAGTACCTTTATAAAAAAGTACCTTTATAAAAAAGTACCTTTATAAAAAAGTACCTTTATAAAAAAGTACCTTTATAAAAATTACCTTTATAAAAAAGTACCTTTATAAAAAAGTACCTTTATAAAAAAGTACCTTTATAAAAAAGTACCTTTATAAAAAAGTACCTTTATAAAAAAGTACCTTTATAAAAAAGTACCTTTATAAAAAATTACCTTTATAAAAAAGTACTTTTATACAAAAGTACCTTTATAAAAAAGTACCTTTATAAAAAAGTACCTTTATAAAAAAGTACCTTTATAAAAAAAGCACCTTTATAAAAAAGTACCTTTATAAAAAGTACCTTTATAAAAAAGTACCTTTATAAAAAAGTACCTTTATAAAAAAGTACCTTTATAAAAAAGTACCTTTATACAAAAGTACCTTTGTAAAAAAGTACCTTTCTAAAAAAGTACCTTTATAAAAAAGTACCTTTATAAAAAAGTACCTTTATAAAAAAGTACCTTTATAAAAAAGTACCTTTATAAAAAAGTACCTTTATAAAAAGTACCTTTATAAAAAAGTAGCTTTATAAAAAAGTAGCTTTATAAAAAAGTACCTTTATAAAAAAGTACCTTTATAAAAAAGTACCTTTATAAAAAAGTACCTTTATAAAAAAGTACCTTTATAAAAAAGTACCTTTATAAAAAAGTACCTTTATAAAAAAGTACCTTTAAAAAAGTACCTTTATAAAAAAGTACCTTTATAAAAAAGTACCTTTATAAAAAAGTACCTTTATAAAAAAGTACCTTTATAAAAAAGTACCTTTACAAAAAAGTACCTTTATAAAAAAGTACTTTTATAAAAAAGTAACTTTATAAAATATATCTTTACAAAAAAGGACCTTTATAAAAAAATACTTTTATAAAAAACTATATAAAAAGTACCTTTATAAAAAAGGATCTTTATAAAGAGTACCTTTATAAATAAGTACCTTTATTAAAAAGTTACTTTTAAAAAAGTAATTTATAATAAAGGACCTTTATAAAAAAATACCTTTATAAAAAAGTACCTTTAAAAATACATTTACAAAGAAGTACCTTTATATAGAAGTACCTTTATAAAAAAGAACCTCTTAAAAAAGTAACTTTATAAAAATGTACCTTTACAAAAAAGTACCTTTATAAAAAACTACATTTATAAAAATGTACCTTTATAAAAAAGTACCTTTATAAAAAGTATCTTTATGAAAAAGGACCTTTATAAAAAAGTACCTTTATAAAAAGTATATTTATAAAAAAGCACCTATATAAAAAATTACCTTTATAAAAAAGTACCTTAACAAAAAAGTACCTTTATAAAAAATTACCTTTATAAAAAAGTACATTTATAAAAAAGTATCTTTATAAATATGTATATTTATAAAAAAGTACCTTTATAAAACGATAACTTTATAAGTACCTTTATAAAATAGTTAATAAAAAAAATTACCTTAAGCAAGTATGTATTCAAATAAAGTATGTTCTTAAAAAGTAATTTTTAGTGGAAGCCCCTTAAAAATTGTACTTTTTAAAAAATTACATTCAAAGCTTTTTCTCTTTCACAAAAGCACATTGTAAAAAATATCATTGGACAAATTTCCATTTTAAAATCAGTACTTTTCTAAATACTATCTTAAAACAGAAGTATCTTTTAAAAAAAATACCTTTTAAGCCTTTAAATAAGTACATTTGAAACAACGTAGCTTTAGAAAAAAATTACCTCTAAAAAGTACCCTTCGAATTGAAATAGTTTTTGAAAAAGTACCCTTTGAAACAAATACATTTTAAAAAAAGTACCTTTGTAAAAAGTATATTTAAAAAAGGACATTTAAAATGAGTACCATTTTTAAAAAAAAAAATATTAAAAAAAAATGTTCTTTTAATAAAGTACGAGTACATTTTAAAAAAAAATTTTTCTGAAACTAGAAAACCCGGCTTCCGAAAAAGAGAATAAAGTAATTACGCCTGAACGAATTCCGGCTATGCAGAAGGTCTTTAATAAGCGTAGCCGGGCGAAGCCCAACTTAGCAGAAAATCTTTGTAAAGTTATGGCAATGTTCAAAAAAAATTAGATGAAAATCATTATTAAGCCAAGTTTGCAGACAGACTTTGGTTTGTGTCATTTTTTCAATTTTGGCTTAGGGGCATGTTTATAGAGCCATTTGTTTTAACGCCGATACTCCAGAAGTATTTTAAAAGTATGTATTGAGTATAATGCTGAGCTCCGTAAATTAAAATGTACTGGAAAGTCATAATAGTGCTTAATTTCCGATCCCTGATGCAAATATGAAAAGACCTATAAATATCACAGTCTTATTCCTAGTCAGAGTCCTAGTACTGCATCTGGCCACATAACATCGATTTTTTATTGAAAAAAAAATCTATGTTTATTATATGAAAGCCACTAAAATTTATGCTTGAGAGAACTTTTACATCATGATCTCTCAAATACTTGTACATACAAAAATCATCATCTGCTGTTGCTGGTAGTCGTACAAAGCTAAACTTTTAAAGTACAAAAAAAAAAGTTATAAAAAGAAAATAAAGCTAAAGCATAAAATACGGTAGAAGACATCATCAACCACTAAATATTGGCCAAATCAACAACAAATGACGGCAGCTGCTGATGTTGCATGCAATTGTTGTTCGTATGCTAATAAATAAGCAAATGAGTGAGAGCAAGAAAGAATGAATTAATAAATGGTTGAAGAATCTATGCATGCCTTAGTGAATGAGTATAGAGACACAAAAAGACAGACAGACAGAAGTAATGATGTCTAAGTAGATGGATGAATGACTGAACAGTTAGACGTATCGTTCAGGTTGAATAATTAACTGAAAAGTCAAAAAGTTATTTAAAAGTGTTAACTGCTCGTTTGTTGTATAGAATTTTTGGAGGGTAAAACTGTTAAGAAAGTTGGGAAAAAGCTAAGAAAACTATAAGTAAATGGGTAATTTAGAAATAGTATGGTTTCACTATTGGCCCATTTAAAAGAATACAACTTTGTTATAATAAAAATTATACAAATTATACAGGTCAACATGAATTATGAGGCCTGGGATTTCCCTGTAAATTCGAAAACACAGGATCTCCATGGCGATCATTTCCATCTCGAAAAGGAAATAATGCCTACCGTACATTATTTCGCTTTCAAAGGAAAATTAGTGGCTTTTGAGAGTAAAATACCCTTACTGATCTTAAGAGTTTTCTCCTCTAGGTATGACGAATAGTCGCTTCGCTGAGTAGAAATTTTCTGCCTAGTCAAAAATCTTTACTCCGTGACGGCAATATTCGAAATACTCAGAGCAGAAAATCCTTAAGCCCCGGCCCAAGGCCGACTAAGCAAACAATATTTACTGTGTAATACTTTTTCATGGAACTCATTTTCATTTTTTTGATAGACATTATTTCCTTTTCAAAATGGAAATAATGTACATTGACATTATTTTCTTTTGAACGTGGAAATAAGGCTCGTGTACATTATTTCCATGGACGTTATTCCATGTCACCGTAGTTTCGCGTAAAAATTTTTTAAACACTCCGTGTGCCTAAGTCCAAGACCAAAACTAAAAATATATGTAGAAACTGGATGGCAGTTCCGTTTCCGGACTTTCACCGGATATGAAGCGGTAGTACAGTTCGCACTTCTGGTTTTGGGGCTGGATTCGAGGTTGGGTCGGTAGTGAGGTTCATACTTCCGGTTCCGGTATGAAGAGGATATATTAAGTGGGATCAGTTTTAAATTTAACCCGTCGAGGGGTATCCTAGGCGCTGCAGGGGCCATATTGAACAATTTCATTAAACCAATATATTTTTATAGTAGCCCCTTTAAAGGCTGGAGTTAATATGCAATTATGTTTTAAGAAAATGTTGAAAACAACAAACTAATGAAGGCCGGTGATACATTTTTCCCGCCTAGGGGGGGGGGGGGGCGCCTGGGCAGTATGGGAATGGAGATATTGAGGGAATGCTCAAAATAAATATTTGGACTAAAAAATTAATGGGAATCGGTCATACGTTTAATCCATCTACAGGTATCCTAGAAGTTTTTTGGCAAACTTTTTACAATTATATACAATTTTAACCATTCTATGGTGGCGCCTTTAAGAAATCCAGAAAAGGGGTGAGTATGTAAACAAGTCGGTAAAGAAAAATTAAGGGGGTTGGTCCTACATTTTATCAGTCTAGCAGGACTTTGTGGCTGTTGCCCTCCCCCTTCCCTCCTCTTGTTTAGGCTCATCCATTTTTTTCTAAACCTCATAATACGCACATAAAAATATTACTGTTGTATGAAAACTAGGGATGGTCCTCAAATTTTTTTTTAAATAAAACAAAAAAAGTACTTTTCTTATAAATAATTAAGCTGAAAACAGTTAATTTGTAAGATTCTTACTGTTCCATCAATATTTCATGGAACATACATCAACAAAATTACACTCAAAGAATGATAATTTTTCGAATAGACAAAATATTATAAAACTGATGAAGTCTGTGCCGAAATGTTTCTAAAAATTGCACGAAAAACAAAAGCAAAGCTAAAAAATATCGAATTTGATACTGTCGATATATTTGGAAAAAATATCGATATATCGAAATTAAAAATATCGATGATATATATGAATATATTTTTAAGAAAATATCGATATATCGATATTTTCAATTTAGTTCTCTCACTTAATGCTAATAAAATCAAAAGTTGTTGATCGATCGAACCACACAAAAAAAATTCATTTTGTTTGCCTGTGCTATGAATTGGAAAATATTTATTTGTAATATTCATGTTTTTATTCGTCATAAAAACTTTCATGAGGCACTAGACCGAATCAATTATGAAGGAACACATCTGATAGCTGGTGTGGTGGGGATTAGCGGCTTCCAAAAACAGCATGTTTTTCGTTCTGCTTTATTATCGGTATAACTAACTTTTCCTTTGCTTCATTTGTACCGTATAAATTATCACATGCTCAAAAATTCCTTTCTTAATAAAAGAATTTTAATAAGTAATAAAAGTGAAATTAATGAACTAAAATCTATTTGAACTTAAATATCTTTCGACTTTCAATCAATTGTTTAGTTTGTGATCATTAGCAAAAAATCTTTATTATTAAAAAATAAAAATTTGTGTTTGCTTATGATTTTCATCGGTTTCTTTTTATGAAAGCTTAAACTTTCATTCTGCCAAAGGAAAAATCCTTAAAGACTCTTAACAAAAATCTACGATCATCAGGAAAATTAACATTTTTTTAAATTTATACTTGATTTGACAAAAGATAGGCAGCTTTTGATTACACAGAAGAAGAAAAATACAATTTCAATAACGAAAGACTGCAGAAACTGACATTAGTCAATTTCTTGTATCCGCGCCGTATGATAAGCAAAATACACATGACCACTGATGATGGAAGTGTAGCGGCTTCCGAAAGCAGCTTTGCTATGTTCTGTTGTGAACGTTGAAAAATGAAGTTGACGTTAAATTGTCCCTTTTTCCTTGGAATATTAATCATGCCTGATTCGAGATGATGATCCGAGATGGCACCAGTAGCACCCAGAATTTCGCGTCAGATTGAAAAGCCATCAGAAGCGAGAATTAGGTGACAGTCATTCCATAAACAATGATATGCTATATATAAAAAACTATATATAAAAACAAAAAGTGTTGTATTTTGCGGCGTGGCAAAACAAATTTTTACTCTTCTAAAACATTAGTGATATAACTTTCCTTCTATGGTGTGAATGGTAAAAATGTTTTTGTTTTGTATTTTGATTGACCCGGTTTAATTTAACATGTATGTGAAAAAATGGACTTACTTTTAGGGCGTGGCATTAAAGTGAGTATATTAATAGCCAAACCTACTAAGTTTCAGAAGGGCTCTCTTGCCACATGCAAAAATTGGACATTAGAGAGGAATGATCCGAGAAGGCATAAGTGACGCCCAGAGTTTGATGTCGGAATAAAAACTCCCCAAGGACGAAAATAAAGCCACAGTCAAGCAATGAAAAACGATATGCAACATGTTATAATCGGACTACAAATGGTCACAGTATACAAAAAACTAAAAGGGCGGTATACGGAGGGGTGGCAAAAAAATAATTTATTGAGTAGTCTTCAACTAATATTTAATGCTAGGGGTGACTGGCTCACATTTTATGTTTTGTGGGGGGAACCGAAACATTTTAATGTACACTTTATTTCATTTTCAAACATAACTTCTGCCTGAAGTGCCATTAAAACATACAAAATAATTTACTCGAAAAACATGTATTAATTAATTTAAGATTCAATTATACAAAAAATTCCCAAATACCTCCGCACAAAAATTTTGTCTAAAAGCGGACCTACAAACAAATTTGTAAAGACATACAAAAATGTCTCAACAGTTTCATTGAAAAGATCCAGGTTTTTTCAGTACACAAATTGTCAAAATCTATGAAACAATTTATCTAAAAATATTTACAAAAAACAAAAATATTTACTGGATTTTCTGTAATATATAAAACAATATTTTTGTCTGACTTTATAAAACAATTTGTTTAAAAATATTTGTAAATATTTTTAAACAAATTGTTTTTTAAACATATTATTATAAAGAAAAATTCATATCTCGGTATTAACTATTTGAAAAAATATATATATCTCGCCACCTATATTTGCAGGAAATTGAATTCTCTACAAAAAAGGTCTCTGACAATTTTTTTTGTAAAACTCACGGTCCAAAAGTTATTAAAGATTGAAGATTGACTATTTTCAGACAGATTTCTTTTTGTTATGAATTTTATAACTCGTTTATAAAAAATTGTAATGATACGCGCAAATTATAATTTTATATGAAATCTACTGCTCTGCAAAAATTCTCTAATATGATTAGTCGATTAAATTAACCGTCAAACTTCACTTCATGCTAAGTTTGACGATGAATATATTTTAAACAGTTAATTTAATCGACTAATCACATTTGATCATTTTTATAGAGCAGTAAATTTTCTATAACATTTTGATTTGCGCGTATCATAATAATTTGTTGTTAACGAGTTATAAAATTCATTTAAAAAAATGTGAGTCCGATCACAGGGGATATGTGTAAACATCTATGTAGTAATGAAACATTTCACCTTCTACCGAAACATTCTTCTCATCATTCACCCGTTTCAACTTTGGCGAACCGGGTTTCATCCGCATCTTTTTCATCCTCGTGCCTTCCTCCACACCCGACAAATCGCTCAAACCGATAAGCTTCGCATCAGACACCTCTGACTCACTCCCACCAGGCATATCGCCCTTCCGCTTCCCCGCAGACATAAATAATAGTATTATTTATCAACCAGCAAAAAATAATATACCCGTACAAAATAGTTGGAATTACCGCAGTTAAACAGCAAAATAACCAACAGTCAAAGACAAACGCAGTCAATAAACCGTCAGCCAAATATTGCACCAAGTTCAGCAACAAATTCGGTAAAACCGAAGACGAACGGGGTCTGAATCCCGAAAAACTGGACCCAAAATCCCCTAAATCGTAGAATTTCCCGGCAAAAATCAAAAACGGCAACGCCGAAATAGTCACTCAATTCAAAAAGACGGCAGCACAGCACCAACCAACAAACCTACGACCTTACTGCAGGAGTTTAACCTTGAAACTCCCTTTGCCAGTGTTAGTGTTGTCCGTATGATTACACTAATACACTCATACACAGCTCACACCGCGTTATTACAATTGTAATATTAAACTTATTCAAGTAAGATTAATCTTACTCAAAATTTGTGATTGTATTGTAAAAAAGATTTTTACCCCCTAGCGTACACATCAAAAACAAATCTGCCTGAAAATAGTCAATCTTCAACTTTTAATAACTTCTGAGTTTAAAAAAAAATTGTCTCAGACCTCTTTTTTAGAGAATTCGATTTCCTACAAACATATATGACGCGATATTCTTTTCCAAATAGTAAATACCGAGATATGAATTTTTCTTTCTAATAATAACGAAAAAATAAAAATCTGCGAGGCGGAGGACCTTCCTATTAAAATTAAGAGCTCATACTCAATTTTTTCAGAGTATAAAGTGAAAAAAAAATTGTTTTGGCCAATCCTAATAAGTATATAAGGTAGTTCCACCTTCTCTTTTTTGCTGACATATTATCATTTGACAAAAAAGGAGATCTGACGTTTAAACTTAAAACTTTGTACCATCCTTGCTTTGCAAAATCTCATTTTTTAAATAATAAAAAAAATTAAACATTATTAATTTTCAAATGAAAGTAAGAATAGTGTTCACAGGGAGGGCTATTCAAACCAAATTGTGAATTTTTGGAGTCTATGGAGAAACTGAGGAGTTTTCGCGAGTTTTTTTTAATTTTATTTTTAACAGTTTTTGTGTTCTAATACACTTTAGGGCTGGCTTCCGATTTCGCAACTTGTTGCGAGTTTTTGCAATGTTCGCGATCAACGCGTTTTTTGACCGTTTTCATCTTCTTTGCTATGTTTCAAGTTTTTGCACTTTATAGAGTTTAACATTTATTAATTTCTGACATAGCTTCATATATTATATAGCACGAATATACCGAATTAAGTACATTACTTTACATTATATTACACAAACTTGTTAAAAATTTCTTCCTTAAATGTTTACGTATGAAGTAAACTTAAAAAATCTCCATTCTTGTCAAACAATTTAAAGTGGAGGTACCTTGTTTTTTATATATTACGTTACAAACGGTGAAATAGGATCAACAACGTTTGAAGCGAGAACTCGAATTTATAGCTACACAAAAGAAAGAATTGAAAGGAAGCATTGTGCCGCCTCAAAAAGAATTTATACAAATTCCAGCCCTATTATACAAATTGGAAATGCATTCGCTGCAGTGTATTGAATAGAGTACATCATCCATCAGTAATAAAGTGGAAAATATAACTGAAAAGCATGAGACATTTCTGTGGCAATAAGGAATAAGTGCTTAGGTCGAGTTAAGCAAATTTTGCTTTTGACACTATTTTATTCCTTAAATATAAACACCTTTAGTTGAAGGTTGCAGTGTCTATGATAACACCTAAACTAGAAAGGGTCACACAACAAATATATGACATAAGCCTTTAAATATCTTAGCAGTAGCGTACAAACTTTCGGAAAAACTACTTTTCTTAAGTCGACTTAAGCACGTATTGCTTTTTGTGACAGATTTAAAAAGTCGGAGAGATCTTTTCGTTCTGCTTATTATAATTAAAGGTGAGAAGGAAGCTAAACATTTTGTTGATATCCATTATTAGACACTGTGAAAAATAAAGTTAAGCAAAATAAAGATAAGAAAAATAAAGCAAATAAACCTAAATTATATATGCGTAAAACCACCAAAACAGGTGGTTGCAGCACCTGCAAAAATATTTTCTTCCAAACTGCACTGAATTATTACGTAAAAGCTCAAACAGAGTGAGAAAACTAAGTCTGGAAAGTAAGTTTATAAAAATTAAAAAATGGGCTGTACTGGCATGCAGGTGCAAAGTTAATAATTTTAAATTCAGCCATTGGCATATAATAATAAAGTTAAATACCTAACGGCAAAAATTTTACATATTCTGTGAAAATTTCAGGTCCGTAGCTCTTACGGTTCTCGAGACAAACGGAACCCTAAAAATGGTCTGTACTGACATTCAGGTGCGAAGCTAATCAAATTCAGTCATCGGAATATCATAACAATGTTGAATACCTATAGTGGTGTGACATTTTTTTCAATTTATTGTTATTGGCGCAAAGAGAAATTTTTTAAAGTTAAATTTTAAATATTAAGTGGCGTTAAATCTCAGATTGAACATTCGTATTAGAATTTGGCGAATAAAAATTGATATTCGTAGCGTCACTAATGCTTTTGTATTAGCTAAGACAAAAACCACGATTAAAATGGGCTTAGTTTCGGGTTCATTTCCTTCCTACCTTCTTCATCAAAGCTCATATTTAATATTTAAGATAAACAAACTTTTCAACACGCCTTAAGCTATGCAATATATTTATGAAAAATAATTTTAAAGCTTTTATAATAGTAATGTCAACTGTAAATAACATTTAGTACAAACACCAAAATAAACTTAACAGTTTTTAATTAATTTCATGTTCATAATTCTTATCGAGAATACATATAAATTTTAATGAGAAACATTAAACTGAAAATGAAATAAATTTTCGTAAAATAAAAACATTCAAGGAAAATATTTAACAATTTTCCAATAACCCAAAATAACCACAATTCGATTTGTGGATTGGTAACAAATACCATCTGTTACAGTTAAACACAAAAACTCAACAGCAACAACGGCAACAACAAGTGCAACAAAAAACCCTAAAAAGTATGCAATTTCAACGAACCGAACATTATTAGTGTGAGGGGAGGCAACCATAATCAGATATCGAAAAATGGATTTGACGTGAAAAACTAATTATTGAATTGTCAAATTTGTACAGTAATTGTGATATTTGCCGCCATTCATAAGTACAAATGCACTGGTGCAAGAGAGATGGCAGTCATTAGCACCAGGCACAACCCAACACAAACCATTACAACTTTTATAATGAAAGGGCACCTGCATATGAAAATCATACACATAGCTGCCAGATAATTAGGGGTAAAATCGTCAAATGTTGGAAAAAATTCGTCAAAATGATTCACCGAAATCGTCGAAAAATCATCATAAAAAATATCACTTATTTTAAACAAAATATTTAATAAAATTTATTTAAGTATTCTCAGAAATTAATTATTTGTGGGTTACGCTAGCCTATATCCTTCATATCGTTGGTGATAATTCCAACTCATCAGTAAACTTTTAACCACCATGTCCGATAACTTTCTACATTTGCTGAAGAACGTGATAAAACTAAACTTTTTTTTTGACAAATTTGACCAAGGTAGGAAATAAAATATTAGAATTTCTTATTTTCGTTTCTGATAGCCTTTTGCAAACAAAAGAGCTTGGAATGTGTGAATAAATAATAAAAACATTAACTTGTAATGAAGTTTGTTGAATAGTTAATATATCTGCTCAATAGTATCCACAGTTACAAGTAGTATATTATTTAAATAAAAATTGTTAAAATCGCCGAAGAAAATGGATGTTAACTCCAATGATCAAGTCACTTTTCAAACAAAAGAAACTAAATTAAATTCTATCCAGCCGTTTGGGAGCTACGGTGCAACAGAAAACAGATGCAAGACGATGCGGCTAGAAAAGAAACGGCTCGACCGATTTTCTTAAAACACTCTTGGTCAAATCACCTTTCATACAAAGAAATCTAAATGCGAATTGGTCCAGCTGTTTAGGCTTTACGAGAGAACAAAGAAATACTCACTACAAATGTATAACACCCCGCTTTTTGACCGGGGCACACTGAAAAAAAGTGCCAATCTAGCGGGGGAAAGATCATATGTTCCAAACTAATAGTCTGATCCACAAAAAATGTATGGATGAATTATAGGGAAGGTGTGTTCAAAGTTAGGCTGCTATTTTTAACTCCGTTGGCGCTATATGTTGTTATATAAGACCAATTTTACCGATAAAATTCTTTAGTCATCGGACAGCTAATATCTTCCAAATTAACAGTCTGATCCACAAAAAATGTATGCATGAATTATATCAAAGGCCGAAGGCTTAAAGGTCTGTAAAAAATTAATCCGCTATTTTTAACACAGGGAGCGCTATATGTTGTCGTATAAGACCAATTTTGCCAATAAAATTCTTAAGGCTTCGGAAGCCCCATATCTTTCAAACTAATATTCTAATCAGTCAAAATGTATAGATGAGTTATAGGCAAGAATGTAGGATATAAATTCTGTAAAGATTAGACAGCTATTTTTAGCACTTTTGGGGCGTAAAATTTTATAAAAATGTTTTGTTCATTTGCCTTGAGCAAAAAAAATTTCCTTAAAAAATTCCTACGACATCCTTTAAAATGTTCATCAAAATGCCTTTTAAAAACTATATCTTGTAGCATTAAGTTAACTCTATAAGACCTAAATATTTTATGATTTTTTGTCTCTTAGAGCCCTACCTAGATCAGAGCTTTGACCGTCGTGTTAGCAGCAGGGTACGACTTTACTATACATTCTAACAGATTATTTTACCACTACGTGTTACTTAAAAATTTTACATATTAATATTAAAAAAAACAAAAATAAGCATTCTCAAAATATGTAAAGTCCTTAAAAAGAACAAAAGATGCAGTTTATCTATGTTTAGTCTCTGGATTAATTGATATATAGTGGTTTTCTGCCAACGATATGGAAGAAAAGTTGAAGAACAGCTGAACAAAAATTTATAAGATGTCTTTGGAAAAATTGTTTCTAATATTTTCTTCAAAGTCTTTAATTGATTGTTTTGCAAAATATATATTAACATTAAATAAACTCTAAAATGCACACACGTTTTACGTTGTTATCGCTCACGGCTCAAAATTAATATTTTTTATAAATTAGTTTTCTACATACAATTTTTAAAGAAACTAATTTTGTGCCGCGAAAAAAACAATTACAGCTTTTGTACTAAGAGAGATAAAATCATAAAATTTCGAAGTCAAAGTTATTTTGTCAAATGACGAATCAGACAGTTTGGCGTTATAGTGTTAGTTTAAAATTACAAATTTCCGACAGCACCAAAACCATAATTATACTACATTTACACCAGAGCGAAATCTGGTAGATTTTAATTGAAATCTATGTCGATATCTATACCGTTTACACAAGGCTTTTTTGACATTTATCAAGATTTCATTTCCATACCAGAGATAGTTGCTTAACCTTTTTTATTTTGAAATGTCAAACTGCATAGAAAAAAAAATATCCGTTAAATGCAAAACAACTACTGCGCTCACCTTATAAATATGTGTTCTGGAACAGCGTAGAATTTTTTAGTACTATATGAGCAAAACCACCGTTGTGTAACTAAGTACTACTAGATTTTAGCAGATTTTGCCAAAATCTATTGGCGTAGTAGATTTCGCTTTGTATGGGAAATCTAGTAAAAAGCAACTAGATTTAGCTCAAAATCTCGTAAGTACTAGATTTCGCTCTGGTGTAAATGCACTATTAGACTAAATTTATACGATGAAATGTTTCATGAAATTTGTTGTTCGTTTGATTAATTAATCGAGGTTTTGGTTTAATCAGTTAATAATCGGTTAATTTCGTTATTAATCGGTTAAGTGTTTAATAAATTTTTTTTATAAATTACGTAATTCCAATAAACATATATGGAAAATTATTTAGTTAATATCAATGAACACACTTCTTTGTTTGTATGAAGAAATAATATCTAAATACATACCTTTTGTATATGAGACGAAACAAATAGTTAAACGCACAAAACACAATTTTATAATACAAAAATGAAAAATGTTGTTACATCGGTTAATCGGCTAGTCGACCCAATTAATTGGTTTAATCTTTAATCGCAAAAAGGCAATTTTTAATTAATCGATCATTTAACCGGGTAGTAACCGATTGAATACCCTAGGATAGGCAAGGAAACAAATTGTGTGAAACAAGTGGCATGAAACTAAATTTCAGGCAAACGGTTTTTGTCAGGTTTCTTTATCCCATTTGCTTCTTTACACTTGCACTCAAGGCGTATTCACAACAGGTGAAGTTGTAAACACAGCTGTTAACTTTTTTTTAACATTTTCATAATGGTCGGCTGTCAAAATACGCTATTTGCTTTGTGAGTTTGACTACGAACAATGACTTTACAAAAATAAAATGCTTGTGGTTTTTTGTTACATGTTGTACTTCTTTTATTAAAGAGATTACCTGGTATGAATTTGCCTTACTTACAGTAAGCAAATAAAATAAGTGTCTTGAAGAAACTTTTATGAAATATTTCATCGTGCAACTTTAGTATAAGTTGTGCAAAACGCATTTTACAAAAACTGTATTTTTTTAAACACGAAGTTTTAGGTATTTTTTGCAACTAATTTTGAATTAATTAATGCAAATATGAATTTGAAATTTTTTTTATACATTTGAGTTCAAAAAATATTGATTTGCTTAAATTTTTTTTGCAATTTTTCTATTTGGTACTAAAAACTTTTATGCCAAATGGTAATTTTAAAAAATCGTCAAATTTAGGGTAGAATAGTCAAATCGTCAATGACGATAAATCCTCAAATCTGGCAGCTGTGATTATACATAATATTTGTACATATGCATGTGTATAAAAGCTTTTCAAGTGGTACATACACACATGTATTATTTAAAAATAATAATACATATGTTATTTGAATAGGGTGTTGCGAATAGATGTGTTATTAAAAAGAAAATTTTTAATAGTTTTATTAACCAACTTACAAAAGGATTAAAAAGGTTACCAATTCGACATGTAAAATTTATTTTATATGTAGCTTGACATTCTCTTCTTAAAAGAGACGTCAAATTATATATAAAATATAAAATGGCCGAATTCGGCTTTCGAGGCGCACAAGTAATGTGATGGAAAACGATCGTTTTGAAAATATTTAATATTAATTTTTAAGCCAATCTATAATTATTGCCTAAAGAAAGCAAATACAATATAAAAGAATTTTGAAAATAAATTTATCAAAAATTATTGACAAATTACTAAAACTTTTATATGTATATTAAAAGATAATCACATCGTTTCGTTTTCAAAATCGATTTATTTTAATGCGAAGGTTTCTTTTTTATTTGTTTAGTTACTTTTTCGTTATAATCTGTCGTTAACTCAAAATTTTTAAAGTACAAAAACAGCATCAATAAAACCGCCAACCTCATCATTACCATCATCATCATATTCGTGAAGTTTTAATTAGACTTTCATTGCAACTTATAAACACAACTGACAACATTGACGTATACATACACACCGCCTTTCACATATACTCACACTGAAATTTAAATATAGTTAAACGTATAATAACCCAGCAGTTCTGAAGTTACCAATATCATAATCTCCAAAACTATTGCTTAGGGATGCATCCTATAACGATATATCGGCAATATTTCGGATTTGCCGATATATCACTATCGTCGACATTTTGACGTGAAACGTCTTTAAAATCACGCATAAACGTACGTGTAGTAGGCTAGAAAACTGGGCCATAACGAAAAAGTCTGTATCGTTTTACATTATTAATTAAAAAACAATAAGGGCCTGTACCACGATGTCGACAAGTCGATGACGTTCTCTTATTTATATTGAAAACAATAATAAAATATTTAAATTTGTTTTTGTTTTCAATATAAATAAGATAACGACATTGACTTGTCAACATCGTGGGACACGCAGAAAATTATGATTATTTAGCTCGTATAGTCAGCTCGGTGTTATGACTAGGGATGTAACGAATACCGATACCGATATATCGGCGATACTTCAGATTTTCCGATACATCGGTATCGGCGATATTTTACTATCGATACGACGATACTTTTAAAAATTTTTTCAGAGTTTTTTTAACAAATAATTTATTTTTGTTCGATTTTACCATGAATTAAATTCACTTCGTTATTTTTTAAATCTTATTAATATCAATTTTAAAAATTAATAATATTTTATGCTGTTATTTTTGTAAAAAAAATTATTTATTTTTTGCTAATTTTACCATGAATTCAAGTTCAAGTCGTTGTTTTATAAATCTTATTCCAGCAAAAAAAAAAACATACTCCAAAGAAGTCATGAAAATGTAAAATTCGCGATCTGGAAGTATTGCAAATTTGGATAATTTCTAATTAGTTTTACATATCCTTGCCATTGCAAGAAGTTCTGCTTTTCGATTACCAATTCGGTGGCAGCGATGCTAGGACAAATTTCTTTTTCGGTATTCTATAATGATTTTTCCTCAAGGAAAAAGGATAAAAAATTACCCATTTTCAAAATTTGTTATGCGAATTTAAACTCAGAACTGTATTTTCATGTAAATTTAGATGAATAAATATAAACTTAGAAGTCTTTTAATAATTAAGCTATTAAGTTATTTAGAAAAATATTAGTTGATAAATGTCCTTTAAAAAAATCGATTTTTTAAAAAGCATGGCGAGTATTTTTTGAAATTATAAAGGAATTAAAAATTTTTCTTGCTTTTCTACTAATTATCTGCATATTTTTAATATAGATTTTTTGGAAGCAAAGAAAATGTAACTCCTTAAAAATTACTTCCAATGTTTTATCAATTTTAAATATTCTCTCTTATAATGTAATTTTTTGTATAATAAAAAAATTGCGCTTGAGTTTTGTTAATCTAAACTGAAACTCAATTTCAATATTCGTATCGGTATCGGAATCGGTATCGGCGATATTTATTTTTAAATATCGGTATCGGTATCGGATCGGCAAAACGGCGTATAGTTACATCCCTAGTTATGACCTTGAGTAGAATGACGGAAACCGCCATTCTCGTAAGAACTGAGATACAAATTAGGACCAAGTTCTTGATAGGTAAAATACAATCCCATTTTTAATTTTGCAATATTTAAAAATTCTGGGAAAAATAGCATTTTTGCCAAAGTTAAAAAATTAGCGGTTATCTAAATCTCGTCATGACAGTAAAGTTTTTATGGAAAAATGTATTAGATCAACTAAATCGGATAACTGAAAGTGACCTTAAATGGAGTAATAGAATTATAAATAGAAATTTTATTATGATTAAAAATTATCGCAACTATAAACCGAATGGACAGTGATATCTCTGTAACTTTGAACCTGGAACTCAAGAAAACTTCTGAAGCTTGTAACTTTTCCAAATGTTATATGATTTTAAAAATTTAAGGCGCTGTGAGTTAAGCTAAAAATAAAAAGAAATAATATCCTAGCATGTGTTTCTGTTTCTTTCATAGCTTATAAGATTTTTGACTTTAAAGAAAAAAAGTTTTTGTTCTTGACTAGTAGATGGGTAATGGAAACGATCGTCCTGTTTTGGGAATTCGAAACCGGGAAAACAAAAAATGATGGCGACCCTGCTACAAAAGGGGGGATTTGGGAAGATTTTCATGTTCAGATACCTGATAACATGATCTGATCATCTACCTAAAAACCTGATCAGATAGCTGATATCCTGATCTCATCAGGTAATCAGATCAGATACTTGACCAGATGATGAGAATAAAAATGAATAAAAATCTCTCTTCATTTGAAGCTTAAATAATAAAACCACATGTTTTTGGAATTCTCCAGAACTGCAGGATATGCACTAATTTTAAAGTGCTCTTAGTATACGTGCAAATTTTTATTAATATGCCAAGTGACATTCGTTTGAAAATGCTTTTCTTTAACTTAAAAAAAAATTATTAGAATTATGTCATACCAAATTATTTCCTACCAGTTATTACGTCATACCTGTTATGTGTAAGCTAACGTAAGGTTAATCCTGCATATTCAAATATATTTTTATATTTACATTAACAATATACAGAAAAAGAAGGATTTGTAAATACAATTTTTTTTTGTTACTTAAATTAAATAATAAATCGATTTAGAACCTACAACGATTTTCGTAAATACAATGACGAAATTGTAAGTTAAAAGAAAATCAAAAAAATATTTTCAATTAAATATATGTATATCAACAAAGAATTTGTTGACAAAATAATATTTTTTCCAATTTTTTTTTTGTAGATCTAAAATTTATTTAAATTACGATAGTTGTTAGATCAACAATGGGAATTGTTGATTTTCCGAACAAATTTTAATAATCATCACACAATTGCAACCCTCAAAGCGACTTTTTGCTTGTTAGCGAATAACACAAAATGTGTTTGGGCGAAATCGAACTGGCGACCTCTAGCCTAATAAACTAACGTTCTTACCTCTCAGCTACAGAGCAGCTACAGACAAAAATTGATTTTCTTTGTTACATTTACGTGTGTGCATTCCGTTTTGATATAATGGGTGTGTTTCAAACGGTAGCAAAGTACTATTGTAAGTAAATTTTTACACTTCTGAGGTGAATAAAATTTCACTAGAATTTTTGACACAAGAGATAATTTTTTGACAAGCAGAAATTAGCAGAAAAAGCAGAAAAAGAAAATTGTAGGTACATCATATACTATTTTTCACTACAGCAAAGAACTTTGTTTTAGATGTATAAAAATTTTTTTTTTTAGTAAATTTTTTTGCTTCACCGCCGCAAAATTTTATATTGTCAAAAAAGATATCATTTGGCACAGCAGAAACATGAAATTTATTCCCCACAGGCAAATATTTTTTTACTATAGTACTTTTCTACCGTTTGACACACGTCCAATTTAACAAATAATTTTGTTGAGTAATTTAAATGACTAGAAAAACTTAAATTTGTAATATCAACAATCATGACTGTTAATTTTTTCACAAGTTTCAACAAAAACTTTAGTTGGCATTTTTAATCAACAAATATTAAAATATTTTTGAATTTTCGCGCCATACATAACAAAAAATTTTGTTAGTTCAGTGTGTTGAAAAAAATGTCTGTCTTTGTCGTATCAACAACTTAATTTGTTATATTAACTAAATATATTTTTGACTTTATATTAACAATTCGAATTGTTAGTTGCAGTTTGATGATGTTTTTTCTGTGTAGATATGTTAACATGTATTAGAGAAAATGTCAAAATAATGTTATCTCTAATGTTAAAAATTTTGCGTTAAGAACTATTACTAACATGAAATGTCAAATATTTATTTATTTATTTCAAGGTACATGAATTATGAATTCGCCTTGACCCTACGGCTATACCTGATATATTTTTATCATGACAAATGTCAAATTCCATATATGAAAAACAGCTAACATAAAAAAAATTATATTTCAATACAAAGTTTGACTTTTGTCATGATGAAATATATCAGGTATAGACGTAGGGTGATTTATTTAAAAAAATATTAAAACTAAAGGATTATGTTAAAATATTCTATAATATTGTAAAAAAAACCATTGGAAAATGTTTTTCGTGGCTAACATTAATTTGAAAGCTCATGAAAAAAGAAAAATATATAATAAATAAATTTAAGTGCATTTGATCTTTCTTGTTTAACTTTTTAAAATTGTGTTTATGTGTTCTCATGGCAAAGCAATAAGCAATATTGCTCCATTAATCTGCCAACGTTTTCTGTATTATTGCTAAGATTTTTATTTCTAGTATAGACGGGATGTAAATATACAAAAGCTTTTCATAACTCTACGTCTCCACCTAACTTCAAATGCTGTTGTAACTTGAAGTTATGACTGCGTTGTGAAACCAATTGCACTAACAACTATGTTATAACCTGAAAAAAGCATTAACTTGAGCGGTCTACACTTAACATTAACTTGAAGTTAATGTTAAGTTAGGTGTAGACTGCTAATAATAATCATATAATTGATGAATAATAAAGAAGAGTGTTTCATTTTCATTTATTTTGTTTTCATTTTCATAAATTCTCGAAAAAAATTATGGGTCTAAGCTGCAAGTAAACCCTTTTAAACAAAAAAAAAATAAATAAATAAAAAATTTGAGAATCGTTTCACATATGACAGAGTTATGCTTGGATGGAGCAAATTTCCCAACCGATTTCCGAAAAAAAAATATTGCAACAACACTGCTGGGAAAGCCTTCAAACAAAAAGAAAACAGTTTTGAAGTACAGTTTGCTAATGACAGAGTTATGTGTTTGCGGAGCAAATTTCCCCCTCCAATGCTCAATTTTCGAAAAAACAATTATGGGACTAATATGCAGGTAAACTCGGTTCAGAAATGACAGTTATGCATGTGGGAGCAAATTTTCCTCTCCGATTTAAAAAACAAAAATTATGGAACCAAACTGCAGGCAAACCCTTTCAAACAAAAAAGAATTTTGAAAATAGGTTCCCAAATGACAGTTATGCATGATGGAGCAAATTTCCCCCTCCGATTTAAAAAAAATTACCGGACCAAACTGCAGACAAACCCTTTCAAACAAAAAAGAATTTCGAAAATAGGTTCCCAGATGACAGTTATGCATTTGGGAGCAAATTTCCCCCTCCGATTTCTTAAAAAAACATTATCAGACCAAACTGGTTGCAAATCTTTTCAGACCAAAAAAGAATTTTGAAAATCGGTTCACATATGACAGATTTATACGTGGGGAAGCAAATTCCCCCCTCCAATTTTTGAAAAAAATTAAGAGACAAAATTGCAGGCAAACTCTTTCAGACAAAAAAGAATTTTGAAAATCGCAGTCTCACAGTACTAGCTAATAACACCCAATGCCATTCATCAACAATTAACTTCGCTCAGAGATTATTATGTGAATATATTATCAACTGCTGCTGATATGAAATCTTAAGCGTGTCTGCGTGTATGTCATTAAAGGATTAAATGTTTAACCGTTCTAAAACAATAAATTAATGGTTTATAACACTAAAGGCATCATTTGATAAATTAATATCAAACTTAAGGCCTCCTTTTAGCAATAATATATTGCAAGAGTTATTGCAAGTGGGTTGCAACATTATTGTTACATATTTTGTTGTTTTTTTTTAATGTTCTTGATCGTTTTGTTGTTGGAATTAAATAAGACAAGGCCATTTAGCATGCATTGCAAATTAACTCATTAAAGCCATAATGTTGAAAATTATATGGTTGCGTTAATTAAACGCTAAAGATTTTCGTTGCAATCGCAAGTTAGCACAAGCATACATTTAATCGCAAAGTCAGACAACTTGCAAGTAGATACAAATATTTAAATATATGTGAGTGCATAAGTATATGCACAGATGCATACATAAGTACATACATATGTTTTTACTATCTAAATATATACAAATGAATTTAGTTCAAAGCAAAACTATTTATTTGCACTACTTTAGAATTAAATTAGAGTGTAACAAGTCTAAAAATTTTGAAATATCTTTAGGTGCAAGAATTTATATGCATGTGTTCTAGTTTAAAATGTGTGAAAAGAAAATCGAAAGTTTGATCTTAAATAGGAAAAAGCCGCCAATAGCACTCACAGTTGGGAGCAGTGCACTAAATGTTGATTGAAATTGGCATTGTACTAGTACTAAATGTATTATTTTTCACCAACTTAGTGACATTAACCCATTTCTTCACTAGTATAAACAAAAATTTTAGTGGCATAGCTTATTTTGCACTAAGCCCAGACTTAGTGCAAAAATCTGCACTACTCTCGATTAGTGCAAAATTTTAACCAGCACTAAACCTTAAGCCGTATGTAAACATACTCTCACTAAACTTTAAAAATTTTAGTTCAGACATTAGTGCAAAAAATTCTACATTGCACTAAAATTAGTGACAATAAACAGTTTCAATAAACTGAAGATTGCTTTTTTTAACTAAAATAATTTTCTTGCAAAGCTTCTTAACGTCAGTATCACTAATGTGTTCTGGATCTGCTATGGTTTTGCACTATCATTAAGTATAAGTGAAGACTGCAAGATTACAGCACTAACCGCATCTATGATCGCATTGTAATTTTGCTAACATATAATTTTCAGGAGCAGGAGACTGGCTGCAAAGATTGTTTACGCCATCAAAAAGTCGATAGTTAGGCTGAGGCCACACGGGCGTTTTTAAAACGGAGCGTTTCTGGTTTTTATATTAAATTTGAAGTTTAAAAAAATTAGAACTTTCAAATTTAATATAAAAATCTACTTCACCAGTGCTTTTCAGCCTACGCTCTAACTACTCCTACAGTTACATATTTTCATTAGACATAGTCTCGAGCCATGGTGAAAACCTCCTTATTTAAATTGTAATTTGCAATAGAATGAAAATGCTTCAATAATGTGGGATATAATTATAAAATTTCTGGACTTCAGCCAGTACATATCAAAGTATCGAACACCTTCATGAAGAGGAAGCAAAGCGAAAGATATAAAGGCACTGAAAGCAAAACAACTCACGGAAAGGAAACATTTTGTGGAGGCCAAGCGCTTACAGGATATTACGAAGAATGAAAGTAGAAGTTTTAAAACATAAAGGAGGCTTTCGCACACTTTTCATAGACGGATGTTTACTGTTGAGAGTTTCAGGATTTGAGCAGAAAAAAAATTCTTTTGGCAACCGCCTGAACCATCAACGTCGAACTAAAAATCTACGACTATGGCCCAAACATCACCGTTACAACAATCTTTTTTTCACTACCGATTTTTCTTAAGATCGTCGTCTGAAATACTATTTGGCACTTGCAATGTAGAGTATTTAATAAATAGACAAATTGGTGAACTCTAAGGCGTGCCCCTTTGGGGTATGATATTCGGCAAATTTATTGATTACACAAGTTTACAAATTCCAGTAAACTTTTTGATCAGAGCCGATAAGAACAAATCTTAACATTATTTGAGGCGCTGAATTCGAATTGGGGTTTCTTTTACAAGATTGGTTCTATTTTTCGACCTCTCGCATGTTGGCAGCACTGCACTGTCATTACGGTAATCAGCTGTTGGCATCGCTGAAAACATCATCTCCATTTTATTCTTAAATTTGTTTTTGTTAAAAATCTGTGAAAATGCAAAGAGCAAAGTGCAAAGTCGATTTCATATGTTTTTGTTATGTTTGCGGATGTTATATGATAAGAAAAAGTGGAATGCTTCCTTCGTCCTCCCAACTTATGGCTGTTGTACGAAAATAGTGGCTTTTATCAATTGAGTTGACTCAATTATAAATAAAATCAAAAGTTATGAAGCAATTTTAACCAAATTTGGATTGTTTTGTTTCAAACACCTTTGCGTATATGCTAATAGAAAAATAACTAATTTTCTTTTATTTTCTATGAATGAATTAAAAACAAGAGTTTTTATAATATATATTTATTGTTTTGGTATAAGTTCCCCGATATCTCTGAAACTATTGAGCAGATCAAAAAACAATGTGGGCGCGACTTGAGGATAATATTGTTATCGAGTTTTGGCTTTATTTATATTTCGAAAACAAGGACCCAAAAAAATAAATAAATAAACCGACTACAGATTCCGATTCAGCACCCCAAATTATATAAGAAACAACTGTCGGTTGCTCTGATCCAAAATCTTGTAAACTTGCGGTATTAAGACTAATTTTTAATTGTAACATGATATTTATTCGTGCAAATTTGTTCGAATAACTTTTACTCGCAAAATCTTATTTGAATAATTTTAGTTCGAATAAACAAAAATTGATTTGATAGTTGTACTGTTACAGTTTTTATTTAAATCATTCTGTTTAAATGTGTATTTGCCTTCGAAGAACTTATTAGAATGACTGTTATTCAAATAATTTATTACAATAACTTTTATTCGAACAATTGATTCGAATATTTTTTTTTTCGAAGATTATCTTATTCGTAGCGTTTTATTTCAATAACATTTATGTGCATTCGTGTTTAGTGGAATTCTTTTTTTTTAATTTTTGCTTGGAATGTCTAATTCAATTGAATAATTCTATTCGAAGAACTTTTAATCAAATAATTTTACTAATACAATTTTAAAACGAATGACTTAAATCAAATAATTTATCTGGAAACTCTTTTATACGAATTATTAGTGTTGAATTAATATTATTTGAGTAATTTTATAATAATTTATTTATTTATTTTAATTGACTTATTTTACAAACCTTAACATATTTCTTCACGAGCCATTGATTTGTGTTGACAAAAGTCAAAGTCGATATGAAAAAATAGCACTAACATTTTTCTGATGTTTTTAAGTATGAAGTTTGACAATTGTTAGAACAAAATTATGTCTCGTGAAGTCGGGGTCTGCGTTGAAAATTACTTTTTAGAAGCAAAATTGGTTTGATTCGAATACATAATTCTGTTGTAATAATTTTCGTCGCAATAATTCAATGCGAATAATTTTATTGAAAGCAACTCTATTCAAATAACTTTTATTCAATTAATTATAATCCACTTATTTTCTTAAATAATGTATTCAAATAATTTTATAATAATATATATTTTTTTCGAATAATTTCGTTCGAATCATTTATGTTCGAATAACTTTTATTCGAGTTGCTATGCCATGAATTATTTTAATATCATTAAAAAATAGTTCACTTTAGAGTTATTATTATTATTCGGATAATTTTTTACGAATAACTCTTATTCGATTGACTTCATTTCTAATTGAATGGTTTTAATCGATTAATATTTATTCGAATCTTATTTTTTTTTATAAATTTTAAAAAGGAGAAAGGTTTTCAATTCGTCATGTATTTTTTATGTATGTTCCCTCAAAACTCCGCCATTTATAAACCGATTTCGGATTTTTTTTATTTAAAAGAATGTACTTCCAGATTACTCCCGTTTAAGAGTGGGCAGCGTCACGCCCATACAATGTAAATTCACATTCGTTTTTAACTACTTCTTATCAAGCGATTCTTATCAAACTTTGCACACACATTAAGCTTAAGTTTTAATACTACATAATGATTAAAAAAGTGAGAAGTGCCACGCCTTTGCAAAGTAAATATATGTTTTCAACAACTTCTAGTAAACCGATTCTTATGCAACTTTGCATACACATTTAATTATTGTTACAATACAACATTATGGTGAAAAAAGTGGGCAGTGGCACGTCGTTTTAACTACTTCTACTAAACCGATTCTTCTGAAAGTACGCGCGCACACGTAGTTATCGTGAGAGTACAACATGATAAAAATGGGCGTGGTCACTGCCACGCCCATTGTGTACTTGGTTTGTTTTCTTTTCAAGAATTATTATAAAAGTGTTTCATACAAATTTTCAAACTACATACAAAAGAATCCTATAAACTTTTTAGTTTTTAGATACGAACAACTTGCACAAATTTTCCGCTGTGTAACTTTTTAGAAACCGTAAAAATTAAATACAAGATTTCCCTATTTATTTAAACTAATTGACTTTTTTGACAACTAATCAAAATAATTATTTTCGATACTACAAAAATTTCCGTAAAATTTACGTTAAACTTTATCGCACTACGAAAAAACAAACAAGAAGAAAAAAGCAAAATGTCCGAAGAAAAGAAAATATCCGAAGAAAAGAAAATGCCGGAAGAAAAGAAAATATCCCAAGAAAAGAAAATGCCCAACTATATGAAATATGTAATTGGGGGTGCTGCTGGTATGACGGGTTTACTTTTTGTACAGCCCCTGGATTTGGTTAAAACTCGCATGCAAATGACCGGTATTGGAGGAAAGGAAAAAGAGTATAAAAACACATTGGATTGTCTAATGAAAGTTATAAGGAATGAAGGAGTGGTAAAATGTTGGCATGGCGTGGGTGCAGGCTTATTGAGACAAGCCACTTATACAACAGCCAGAATGGGTGTTTATCAAAATTTAATAGATGTCTACAAAATGCAGGCACAGCAGGCACCGACTTTACCAGCCAGCATGGCCATGGGTATAATAGCTGGTGCCGCTGGAGCTTTTGTCGGCACTCCTGCCGATGTAGCCCTAATACGTATGGTGACCGATGGCAAGCTGCCAGCAGCTGAAAGAAGAGGTTATAAAAATGTTGTCGATGCCCTAGTGCGCATTGCAAAGGAAGAACAATTAGCTGGTTTGTGGAAAGGTTGCCTACCTACAGTAGCCCGAGCTATGATTGTTAACATGTGTCAATTGTCTTCGTACAGCCAATCGAAAAATTATTTAATACAAGGGCCTTTTCAAATGCACGAAGGGATAGGTGTACATATAATAGCCAGTTCCATTTCTGGGCTAATTACTTCAGTAGCATCTCTGCCCATGGATATTGCCAAGACTCGTATACAGAATATGAAAAGTTCTAACTGTGCTAAGCCAGAATATTCGGGGACGATGGATGTTATAGTTAAGGTTTGCCGGAACGAGGGACCTTTAGCTTTATGGAAGGGTTTCACGCCATATTTTGCTCGTCTAGCGCCTCTAACAGTATTGATCTTTGTAATTTTGGAACAATATAATAAGATGTATTATAAGTATGTGCTCGGCGTTGAGGGTGGTTCTAATTTGTAAATTAAGTTGTATTTATATTTTTTTTTATTGTAAATTTTAAAGGAAACCCGAATAGATAATTTGTGTTTATTTTGTAATGCAGTTTATGCTCTATTTTAATTGAATAGGGCAATCCGTTATCCAGGTATGCTAACATTTGTTGTGCAACTGCTTTATTTTTGAAAAAAGCGTATATCTCGAAAACTATAACTAAAAACTGACTAGATTCGTATTCGGCGCCCCAAACTAAATAAGAAACTACTATCAGCTGTTCCATTCCAAAACCTTGGAGATATGTGCTTTTAGTTGTCATGAGCTGGGAGGATGAATATGAAGCATTAAAATAAGATAATGATCAGGGCTTGGACTTTCATGCTACTAAAAATTGATTTTAAGCGCTAAGCGTTTGGTGTGAGACTGGTAGAAATTGAATTTTTGAAAATAAGGGCCACCCTAATGGTTCTTTGTAATGTAGTCATGGACCGTATCATCGGCTTCTAGTCAACATAGAATAGTTTTAAGACTACTCGAATACAATGCAAAGCTGGGTTATATGGTCCAGGCCTAGGACATCGTAATGTTAAATTAATCACGTTTTCTTCATACATTTGGGTTACCTTTGCACTAGTCATAGCCCTCTATGGAGTATACTTAACATGTGTGTATGGACTAGTCGCCTTATCTGCCGGGTTAGCTGAAAGTTAAAACAAAATCAAAACATGTACCCTGCGGAAAATTTTGTGACAACTGATCCAAAAGTACTCGTCCTATGACTTGAGAAAATGCAACTGGTATCAAAAATAAGGAGTAGTGAATGATGAAAAAAGACATATTGTGTAAATGGTCACATATTAACTATTTTCAGTCAATTTAGTTGGTATTCCGGCTAGTATATTATTAAACGGTACTGAACAAATTCGATGCACCTGGATCTAAGGCCTATCACATAGTATCTATAAAATATTAATTGTCTCACTTCAATGAGACTGCCATGCCACTCAGGAGCCTGTTTCGTAACTATATTCAAATATTAACTCCAGCTTAACTGGTATTTATAACATTGAAATATAAGCTCCCCTGTGGTCGAGTGGGTAGTGTACTAGCCTGTCATGCCGAAGGTTGTTGGTTCGAATCTCATCATAGACACCGCTTAAAAATAAAATACAATTTCTAGTTGGATTTGTAGCAATAAAAAAATAAATTAATCGATAATTACAGCTGAATTTTGAAATAATATTTATATATATAATCTATATTATTGGACACCGAGTAGGACTCCATAAGATAGTTCAGAGACAAGTTACAAGGCACATACAAAATATCAATTAACCCCATCCTAGGCCATCCCCATGTAAAAGTGGCTGGTCCGCTTCATAGGAGTTGTTAGAACTCGGACTAGTCCCTACCACCTGGGGACCGGTCACGTGACTTGTTTTGCGTCAGTTCCATTTACCGTAGGGTATGTACGTGTGTTTGTAGATTTTGCTTTTGCAAACACAATAAATATCCTTATTTTCTTAAAGTGCCCTGGAGACGATCAAATAAACACGTCAACGTTCTGTGTGCGAGTGGTCGTGCTTTTTCCACTACACGTACGCGTTGTCGGCTCTGATTGATGAAACTCAAAAAGTTTTGATATTTTAATTTGATGAACAATTATTTGAACGTTTCCAATTATGATTGACAAAAACGATCTCAGTTGCTTTGTGATTATAGCGATGGACAGATAGATGAACGTAAGAAAAAAAATTATTTTACGTTTCCTTGAACCAATGCTTACCATCTTTATGGAACATAAAAGTGGAAGCATGTATAGGAAAAAAGTAAAAATATGAAATCTTTTTTTGGTTAATGTTTTTAAAACAATAAAATTGCCAATAACAAGAAATCATCATCCGATGACGACATGCTTAAAAGCAAAAGCTGCAAAGTCACAATACAAATGGTGATTGATGGATTTATTTGTACCATCTCCGTTTAAGCAACAAGCACACGACTCTCACACATATGCATTGATTGGCGTGTTTATTTGATCGTCCCCAGAGCACTTAAAATTAGAAGATAAGAGAGTTCAATAAATTGAATTATATATTGTTATATTATTATATATTGTGGTTGTTTTTAAGGGATATTTTTATGACGTTTGGATAATTTTCCTAAGAACTATACCTTACCATATACCTGATATTACTTTGGTCAAATGTTCAAGTGGAAAATAATTCTAAAGAGATTAGCGGGAGCTATCGAAACGTCAGTTCAATCGTCCGTGCAGTCAAAAAATTTGCTTTGTCTATCTGCTTCACATTTATCTCTAAATAAAATTATAATTTAGTTGAAAAATTAAATTAAAACCGAACTCAAGCCAAAATAATTAAATTTCTTTGGATAAAAACGATATTACTATTTCTTATGTGCAGTTTTTTAAATTTGAGTTTTACAGTTGATTTTAAAATTATCTTTGATTTATATTGCTCGATTTTAATGATTATGGATTTGAACCTGTACACTACATGTTTCAAATCAAACGCCTTTACCACTAAGCCATATAAAATATCAACAGCGCAAAGTAAATGCAAGCATATTAATTTCTCTGAGAGCATCTGAGAGTGAGTTAATGTTATTTGTGAACTAGTTTCATTTTCGGCTTTACAGTATTGAAGTGGAGCATGATTATAGTGAATCGATAGTTAAGTCGTAATTAAGAGTTTGCAATTTTGTCGCGGTATTGGATTACTATGAACGCAGTATTGGCAAGAGTCGTAATTTTTTAGTTACAGTGTTTTGGTGGTACATATTGTTTGCATAAAGTCGCAATTTCTACCTGGGTTATTTCATCATGTTTGTAAACCAACGCCTTAGACAACTCAGCTAAATCAGCATAGAAAAAAAAGACAGCTAAAATCCAATATACACCAGCAGCAAATAACACGAAGCTTTACACCTATTTGTCGCCTATTTACATTTACACAACACGAACAATCAAAATAAACAACAACAAGAGCACAACAGTCAACTGTAGATATCAACAAAGCAAACGAACACCAACATAGCACGACTGTGTATAAAGTATATACTAATAGTCGTACTTTAAATAAGAATATTCGTACTCAATTTAAGAATTTAGTACTTGATTCAAGATTTTGTATATGATTTAAGAATTTTACACTTATTTTAAGAAACTCTAGGATTGATTTTCTAAAGTAATCCCTTTTTCGGCTTAATTGAAATAGATTTCAATGTTATTCGTACTTAAACTTTTAGTATACGCAAGGCTCACATTAAGCTTTTTAGCCGACTTCAAAAAAAGAGAAACGTTATAAATTTGTAATGTATTTAATTTTTTCAAAACTCCGCCATTTTTAAACCGATTTTGAATTTTTATTTTCTTTATTTGAAAGGATGTACTTCTAGATTGGCCCCATTGAAAAGTGGGTAGGGTTACGCACGTACAAAGTAAATACACATTCGTTTTCCACTACCTCTACTCAACCGCTTCTTAGAAAACCTTACACACACATTATTAACATTCGGCTTCAATAATATATCATGTTTAAAAAAGTGGGCGGTGCCGTGCCCAGGCATAGCAAATATTGTTTTTAATTACTGCTACTAAGCCGATCCTTATGAAACTTCGCACACACAATACATTATGATCAAAAAGGTGGGCAGTGCCACAAGACGCCTGTTTGGTAGTCAGTGTTGTTATTGCAAGAACTATTATTAACATGCAGAGCTTTTGGCCATGTGTATATTTACCACTCACATTAAAGATTAGTTAATGGTTTCTCCCAGGTGATTTCTTAAACCATTATATAATTGTACATGTCACTTGTCCTATTTTGGAGCCTTCCCCCTAATGTTAAAATTCCTGCAAAGTCGTACAAACGCTTTTTAAAATTATATATAGCTTTCCAAATATTTAGAAATATAGAAAGAAGGTCACTAAAATTGTATAGAATATAAAAAAACAAGTTTAAGCATAAAACAGTTACTTCAACACACATTTGTGGTCATATTTGCAGGTAGCAAACAAAATCAATTTGTTAAATAAATATTACGTGAAACACAATTGTTTTGAATTCATTGTTAACAACATATTACTGACCAATATCATGTTGAAATAAATGTGGTATTTGAGTTCATAAACGCATCATGTTGTTGCATGAATGAGCCTTTAACAGCACCCACTACTCACTATTCTACAACATTTATAGCAGAGTTATTATGGCTGCCACAAATTTAAAACGTATAAATTTCATTTAATTATGACTTTATTTATTGCTAATTAGATGAATTAATTTGTCTACTCAAATGTAAATGAACTTCAAATGATTGTATTGTTATACTTTTTGCTAATTATAATTAATTTGAATTAAAATATAAAAATATATTAAGAAAAAAAATTATATTGCAACATAAATTTATGGCAACAGCCAGCGAAAATACAAAAAAAAAACAATCGACATTCAGCACTGAATGATTAATTGCAAAAACTCTTGTGCAACAATGTTGAAGTGTAACAAATAGAACAAGGGGCATTATATACAAATGAATACAATGATTAATTTCAATATACGAGGGTGGCCTAGAAATTATTCCAAAAAAAAAATTATTCCAAAACAGGAAAACACAAACAATTTGGGAAGTTAAACAACTCCATGTACTAAAAATAAGTAAAACAGTTTTTTGTTGTTGTTATTTTTCGTGTAAATAGTCCAGTAAAATAGTAAAAAGATGGTCAACTTTGCATTTCATATATGACAGATATTTTTCTTTGTTGCACATGTGATCGTAAGCTTAGATTTAAGTCTTCGGGGTCGAGGTGGTAGAGACCTCCCTACATCTTGAAAATAAGAATGTGACCAATTTTTTCATTATCTCGTGAGTTATACGGAATATTAAAATTTTGTTATATACTTTTTAGATAATAATATTATCTACAACTGCTTAAGTAATAGCTCAGTTCACACGTCATACAATTTCTTGCCGTAAGATTTAGCCTGTTAATTTGAGGCTGCTGTTCGCTAAGTAGTTAGAGCGTTTGAGTGTTTTAATCTCATTCCAGCTCTTGTCTTGATTGGCCGTTTCAATTTCGATTTGACGTCACCAGGTGTGTGATGGTCTTCCTATTCTGCGACTTCCCTGTGGATTCCCTTCAATAGCGTGCCTTGTGATATCATCAGCGGGCTTTCGTAGAGTATGACCTAATCAGCGCCATTTCCTTTTACGTATTTCAACATGTATGGGAATTTGGGAGGTTTGAGCCCATAGCCTTTCATTTGCTATCGTAACTGGCCAGAATATTTTTAGAATTCTCCGCAGGCAGCCATTGATGAAGACTTGTACAGAGTTAGTATCCTTCTGAGCTGCATTCCACGATTCGCATCCATAGAGGAGGGTTGATTTTATGCAGGAGTTAAAGCTTGGTTCTTTTTTAGATGTGTGCAGATCGCCATACGGGGTTTAGAATGCCAAATGAGTGTTTGCCAGCTTTTATTCGATTTCTCACATCGTCAGCAGAGCCATCTGTTGTGGCCAGAAGGCTTCCGAGATAACAGAACGTTGAAACGTCTTCTATATTCTTCCCGTCTATTGTGAATGCTCTGTTGTTAGAAGCATTTACTTTCATCACTTTAGTTTTAGAAGTATTTATTTTTAGACCAGTTTTAGCTGCTTCAGTTTGTACTGCATTGATCTTAGCCTGCATATCATTGAAGTTGTGGGATAGTAGACATATGTCGTCGGCATAGTCGAGGTCTTCTAGCCTTCTGTTGAGTCCCCATGTTATACTCCTCTGTTCACAAGGATCTCTTCTCATTATGTTATCTAGGACGATATTAAAAAGTAGGGGCGACAGAACACAGCCTAGTCTTACTCCACTTTTAATTGCAAATGGTTCACTAATGCATCCATCATGAAGAATTCAACAGTTTGCATTGTGATATAGGGCTTTTACCAAGTCAATTATCTTTGTTGGAGTGCCTTTGCATGCTAAAGTACTCCATATAGGTGAATGAGAAAGGGTATCAAATGCTTTCTCAAAGTCGATGAATACCAAATAAAGCGGCGTCTTCCACTCAACAGATTGCTCAACTATTATGCGAAGGCTGTTGACATGGTCAATGCATGATTTGCGTGGACGAAAGCCAGCCTGCTCGTTGCGAAGCAGCGGATCGAAAGCGGCAGATAACCGTTTATTGATAATTTGGGAAATTATCTTGTTTGTGATGTTAATTAGGGTTATGCTACGCCAGTTCTTGCATTGTGACAAGTCTCCCTTTTTTGGTATATTAATAATAAGTCCTTCCTTTAAATCATCGCATAGTGAGTTGGTCGCCCAAAACTTTTTTATAACATGTTGGATAAGCTTGGCGCTGGTTTCAGGGGATGCCTTTATTAGTTGAGGAGATATATTGTCCAGCCCTGGGACCCACTCAGCTATTGTTGACTTATAAGTTTGAGCGACAAAAATTAGTTTTCATATACAAACACATGTTGACTTAAAAAGCAGTTGTCTACTTATTTTATTAATACATATCAACAAATTGTAAGTACTTTCAGATAATGAGGAAAATACGTACTAATTTCATTAAAAATTAGGTAGTAGTTCCGTATTGAAGCATAGTAATTAGATAAATAAGTAGCACTCATTACTTGGAACCCATTAATAAAGTATTACCGATTACAAAAAATTACTAAAGTTTGTGCTGGATCATTACCAATAAACCGCCAATTTTTGTTGCAAATCAAATATTTTTTAGCCAGCTTCAAAAAATGGAGGATGTTATCAATTCGCGTGTATGTTTTTTACTTTTTTATGTCTGTACACGAATAAAATTACTCTGTCATTTTTTAACCGATTTTCAAGTGTTTTTTTTTGCTTGAAAGAGCTTGATTGCAGGTTGGTCCCATATATATTTTTTCAAAATCGGGAGGAAATTTTCTACCAAAAAATATTGATTATCGCTAACTCCTCCATTTATAGATCGTTTTTCAAAATTATTTTTTTGTTTGAAATCGGTGGGGCAATTTTGACCTCGAAATATTGATTACATCATAACTTCTCCATTTATGAAGCGATTTTCAAAATTATTTTGATATTTGAAAGGGGTAGCTTTCATTCTGTAGGGCAGTATGCCTTCAAATATTGATTATCGTGTAACGCCTGCATTTATGGAGCGATTTTCAAAATACTTTTTGTTTGAAAAATTTTGCTTGCAGTTTAATAACATATTTTTCTTTCTTGAAAATCGGACTGCCCGTTTGGCTACCCCCCTCCCCCTCGCACAAATATTGATTATACCTCCTTAATTAATGAACCGATATTCAAAATTCTTCTTTTTTAAATTTATTTATTGAATCTTCAATTCTAAATTGAACTAACAATAATTGAACTAACAAAAAATGCCGGAGAGTACCACTATATTTTTTGATATATTATAGTCCCCTAACTACAAAAACAGTTGGCATTTTAAATTCTATAGAAAATTTATTTTTTTTATTAATTTTGTTTTTTTTTTAATTTGGGAAGCTGCACCCAGATGAAAAAAGCCCTCAAGCCTGGCCGAAGTCCGGATAAGTGGAAAATCTTTACTCAGCGAAGGCACTATTCGACACACATGGAGTAGAAAAGCCATTAGCCCGGCCAAAGACCTGCTAGACGGAAAATCCTTACTCAGCGAAGCCACCGTTCGACATACATGGAGGAGAAAATGCTTAAGCCCGGCTAGGCGATAAATCTTTACTCAGCGAAGCCACTATTCGACATACCTGGAGTAGAAAACCTTCAACCCCGGCTGAAGACCGGTTATGTAGCAGAATATTTTTTTTATGTCTTGACCCTGAAATAAATTTTTTTTTATATTAAATAAAAATACTGGGTAATTTTTTTTCAATTGGAAACACGTGGCATGGCGTAAGTATCTGACAAAGGTCAGAATTTATTCAAAATCCCTCAAACAAAAATATCGCCTCTATGCATGCTGCACTAAGCTCCTCAATTCTTTCGTACTATTTTCCACTTTATAGTTGAAGTTACTCTTGGAGCTTAATTTCATTTACTCTATTGTGGTGTCTTTTCATAGCTTGCCGTCTATACTTGATAAAAATTTTTATAACAAATAACAAAATGTCGGCAGAGCTGTTGCGAAACGTTTTTTTTTTTTTTTTTACGATAAATCACAATTTGTTTGTCGTCGTGGAGGTAGTTTCATTCATGCACTATTTCACTTTTTTTTAACTGCTTTTATTTAATTAAAACATTTTTATTTTTGAAAATAAATTAAAACGTCAAACAGTTTTTTTAACGTTTTTGTCAAGACAAATTTATCTGAGTATGAGCTCTGACAAAAAGGTCTAGACACTGCAATAACACTAATAAATGCAATATATACCTGATAAATTTTTATCTGGATAATGATTAGACATTTACCATGATACAACTTTTATTTATTTATTTAATATCAATATTTTACAAAATAAATTTATAAAAAATAATGCATCATGATACAAATTTATCATGTATAGACTCACTGTAATGAAAAATTGTCTCAAATTTATGACCCTATTTCAATTTTGCTTTGGGACTATTTTTCATTATTTTCGGACGCAATTTCATAATAAATGTTGGGACTATATTGCATAATGAACTATATTATCCCCGAATTTGGGACCATTTTTCGCTTTGTGTTTTGAGCCTTATTTCCTGGGGACTTATTTCGCAGCGCCTGGAAAAAGGTTATCTTACAATGTAATTTAGTTGAATCACCATTTGGGAAAGAGTCTGATCGAGTTATCATAAATATTTTTAGTGACACGAAAAGCAATTTACAACGTACTAAATCGGGCGGAAAAAGGGGGTAGATTGTAATTAAAGCAAGGAGGTGGTCTAAAGCCCAGAAGAAGTTACCGCACAGTGCGTATAATTATTAGAAAAATCATCCAAAGAAAAATCACTCAAATGTCTACAAGAACACTTGAGAGGGAGCTTTAAGAAGAGTGTGATGTAGTTGTTTCTAATGAAACGGTTCGGCAGATCATTTAAAAATATAAATACTCATCAAAAACAGCACGCAAAAAACATTACTATCTGCAGCGAACATAGAAAACTAGCTTTCCTTCGCAATATGAACATTTCACAACCGATTGATTATAGGGATATCGCCATATTTTGCAATGAGACAAAAATTGTGTGGTATTGCATTTATGGACCGACCCGTATATGGCGCAAGCCCTTAACATCCATAGAAAAAAACAAATTCATTCCAGTTGCTAAATTTGGACAAATTACGATATTGTTTTGAGAGTGTCGGGTATTTTCTGTATTTCATGTGGAATTAAAATGTGTGGAATTATCAAAGCATTGTTGTTATATATATTAATTTACAACAGCAATGCTTTGATAACTCCGCACATTTTAATTCCACATGAAATACAGAACATGGCCGTGTATCTCCAGCAAAGGAGTGGGAGAATGGGCTTTTATGGACTCAACATTGGATGCACAGCAAACAGCTAAATATTTTAAAAAGCAAGTTGATAAGCAGATCTAGGAATTTCAGGTTCATCAAGGACAATAAAAAACAATTGAAATTTTAACAGGACAACGATCATAGGCCACAAGTCGCATATGATGCGACTTGTGGCTTCTTTATAATTGCTAAAAAGTTATAGATACACCTGCCAAAAGTATCGACCTGAACCCTATTGAGAATTTGTGGGACTATTTGAAGAGAAAAATAGCTAAACGTCAACCCAAAAACATTACAGCTTTAAAAAGTGCAATCTTCGAAGAGTGCTAAAAGATACCGTCCAACTATTACCTAGAAAGTTTGCTAAGTCCATGGAAACACGATACACTGGTTTCTTTTAGAAGGAGTATTCTTTTTTAGATTTTTTGTTGTGCTTAATAAAAAATGTTCTTTAGAAATAACAGACATTCTCGTATTCTTTTTTCGCAAATAATTTGTACATAAGACTAAAATTTACGTACAAGAGGCATCATATATGCTGCTATTATGTCGTTTGTGTTGTAGCTACTACATCATGTTCAATTCGTTCCCTCATTCATATGTTTAAAAAATTACTTTGGATGAAAAGGAGTTCGAAATAAAACATCACGATAATCAAAAATATTAAAATACAAATACCCAGATTAAAAAATGAGTGGAGGGAGGCCTTGGTACGCAATGACATCGCGTGTAAAAAATAAATGAATATGTAATGGGAGTGGAAGTACTACAGACTGATAAATAAGGCCTTATAGAAGGCCTCTTTACTCCTTCCATTTACCGCTGGGATGTTTTATTCAACTCACACTTTTTATAGTGCATCCTCTCCGGCTTACGAACTATTTTTGCTTCGTAATTTGATTTTGTATTATTCTACTGAATTATGTGTGAAAATAAATGTGCCTCGGTAGCTTTGTGGTTAGTGTTCTATCTAGCCTACCATGCGGAGATCTTGGGATCGATGTTTGACTAAATACGCGAACAAAAAGTATTTAATAAAAGTAAATTGTAATGTAATATAATTTCCAATTGCATTTGTAGCATTTAATACTACAACACAAAATAATGCCAAAAAAACAATTGCTTAATTCACAACAATTTGTATCGCCGTTCTTGTATCAAATACATTTTTTGTTTATTTGTTTGTGAACACTTAGTGTAATTTGTATCGGCTTGTAATATTGTATTGATGAACAAGGGAAGAACAAGATACATACAAATACTCTCAGAGAGTACATGAAAATGCTCTCTGAATATCGTAATAAATACGACTTTTTCAAAACATATGAAATAAAAATGTATTGAATACACTAATTTTTATATGAAAATTATCAACAAGTTTACACTATTGTATTCAATACAATATTACACTCGATACAAAGATACAAGAGGTTTTGTGAATTAAGCAAATTAATCTAAGTGTAGGTAAAATTGTGATATAAAGAGCAAAACAAAAATTTAATTATATATATATATAAAAAAGACGTGTGATTAATGCATCTAGGATGTGCAGAAGAAAGCTCATACCTCGAGACCTACCAAGTCACTAAAATCATATAATACCGAAGCAGGCTGGTAAGAGAGAATACCGATATCTCTCCCTTACAAACCTGCTTCCGGTAGACGGATATTTTTACTGGGCTATAGGTAAGTATGTTCGAAGCAAAACAAGTCATATTTCACTAAAATCGATCTCCAACTTTTGATTTCATTCAGAATTAAGTGAGGGAACCACCCAGTTTATAAAAATCACGATTTTCGAACAACAGTAAAATTTTAATTTGTGCGTGCCTGTGAGTTGAATGAAAATCGTGTTTTCTGTGCACTTTGTCTCATGTTTATAACGCTTGATTAAAGTTTTTTGAACGAAAATACCGCTCTTTATATAACTAAAATTGCCCTCGTATATAAAAAACATATACTTTTAATTTAATTTTAATTTAATTGTTCATTATATAAAAAATTATTTAAATAACAGCTTCAACAAAAACTTATTCCACCCTTACAAATGATCGTTGACAACTAAAAAACCGGCCGGTAAAATTATTTTAATACTTTTTGCGTTTTATTAATAATATCATTGTTATAAAAAAATTTTAGCTTTTTGGTCTCACTCTGTGCACTTTATGAGACATTATGATACATTTATGTGACATTTATGATACTATCAGAGCTTCTATTAACATATGCATCAGAACTTCTGATTCTGACTAATAAGCCCCGTGCTATATTTTTTAAATTAGGAATTACCTAGCAAAAACTTTTGTAATTTTTGTAATCGGTAGTACTGTATTAATGGGTTATAAAGTAATAAGTGGTACTTATTTATCTTATTAATATGCTTCAAATTAGAACTACTACTTAGTTTTCAATAAAATTAGTACGTAAAATTAGCACTATCTGAAAAAAGTTACAATTTGTTGATACGTATTAATAAAATAAGTATAAAACCACTATTTAAGTCAATATGTGTTTGTATATGAAACCAAATTTTTGTCGCTTAAACTTGTAAGTCAACAATAGCTGAGTAGGTTAAGTAATTCTATTCAAACCTGAACGAGCACAGGTTCGTATCCCAGCTGTGTAAAAAAATTATAAAGTATAAATAGAATATAATGTGTATAAAAACAATTTTTTTTTTAAATTTTAATTTGCTTATTTCACTACATATTTTTTTAACTTCAAGTAAGCCAAATAACAACTAGTTAATTGATGTTACAATGTAAATACATTTGTAAGGGGTACCCCTTATTTTTTGGACTTCTCAAACAAAAATAAGTAGTTATCGAGTCAAATTGTAAGTAGTTACGAATTAGATCCTCATATACTTTTTTGCCTACCAGTAAGCAAAGTTTTTGATGGGTAATTCAAGTTTTAAATTGGTTCTAGTTTCTGAGTTCACGTATATTGTTACACATTATATGACAGATAACGTTCCGGATGTTGGGGTCGGAAAAAGTGCTACGATCAACTCAACAGTGATCATTTTGATGGAGACTAACCACCTTATTCTAAGCCTATTGCCTAAAATAAAAAAATTTTTATTTGTTATAATTTTCTCAATTGTCACAAAGTTCAGAATAAGGGGGTAAGTATGTAAAAAAAAATTAACGTCCATGAATTTGTGCATGTCCCTTGCGGAGTTTTTCTAAAAAAATTGCGAAACTCCGATAACTCGTTTTTTTCATTTGAGCCCCGTTAAATCAAAAACGTTTATATTTCGTAAAAAAAATACTGTTGCCTTGGTACTACGAATTATTAGGACTCTACTGTATATAGGGATGCCAGATCCAGATTCGTAAAAAGCTGGAAATTGAGGTTAACAAAGCTGGACAAAGCAACAAAAAGCTGGACTTCAAAAAATTAATAGAAATTTTTAATTTTTGTTTTGTATAAAAAAAATTTTGAAAACTCTTCAAACATTATGGTTAGAGATCTACTGCTGATTTGGCATTAGCTCCAACGAAATGCAAGCATATACATTAGCTTAACTCATAACAAATAAACATTTTTTGAACATAAACAAATTTTATGAAAAACATTTTTTTTGTGCGTTGTTATTAGGGAAGTATCGATAAGCCTTTTGGCGATATGATACCGATGATCAAAAACATTTTTTTAGTAACCCCAAAATATTCTCAAATTTTGTGAAAAAAGACGATTCCGCAAGTCTGCTTGATCAAGACTTGCAGTAGAAAATAGTCACTCAGATGCGACAGAACTCTAATGGAAACTAACAAGTCTGGGTATATCGCTCCTTTATTACAACGTAGTCATTTCTCAAACAACCAAATATTTTAAGTTATTGAAGGAAAAATGTTCCTTAATCTCTTCTTTATATGTAAACAAATTTTCAGAAATATATCGTAATCTATACCGAAGTTATGACCAATAAAAAGCTAATGTCGTCCATATACTTGCTAACATTTTTAAAACTTTCAACGCGTTTTGCCATTTTTTTAGATATGACTACGATTCAATAAAGAAGCAATATGACGTCAATGTTTAGAAAATATTTAAGTGGAACAGCGTCTGTAGATATATCTGTGGCAATAAGGAATAAGTGCTTAAGTCGAGATAAGCAAATTTTGATTTAATATAACCATTGTATTCTCCACATTTAGAAGTACCTCGGGGCAAATTTTCATTTATTTCGTACGATTTTTCAGGAAGTTATAGTATAATGACTTGCTGCTTACCCTTTTTCCATTCATTATCTCATATGGAATAATTGCTTAATTCAGCTTATAGTATATTATATTTCAAATTGCGTATCTTTATTATAGTAGAAAGAACCATATATTCTTAACTTAAAAGAATCGAACGACGAAAATTCAACATTAAGTGCAATAGGAATAACTTTCTAAAAATCCACTTGAACGTTTAAAAGTGCTCTCCTACAAAACTATAAAATATGACTTAAGCACTTTTACTTATTGTCACAGATATTAAAATGTCTTAGGTAGGTCTCCACTTCTTTTTTTGGAAAAATTATATCTTAAAATTGACGGGAGCCCATCTTCGCAGGTGACCGCGTTTGTAACAGTTGCGGAATATAGAGTTGCATTAAGGTCGAATAACTCACTCAATAGCACGATTTTTAGATGTAGAAATAGTCGCCTGCAATTGAAATATTAGTTCTTTGTATCGAGGATCAAGCATTGTGGATAAACAATGTTTTATTACCAAGCCGTCATATCTTTCATTAAAAACCAATACCAAGTCAGTCACAAATTTTTCCCCTCTTTTCCTCTTCTGTTCATCAATTTAACATGTTTTGCAATATTTCTGTAGGATGTTACCTGAAGGAATCAAGTGGCTTTGCTAATTGACTTTGTAGCTACTTGAAAGTAACGCAAAATTTTAACCACATTTCATTTTCAGTTATAAGCTCTAGAGTTGTGTTAATCAGCTCTTTTCCTCTCAGCTGACTTTACTGAAATAGGTCGCTCAGTTAGCTCAGTTGTTTTTAAGGCGAATTCGACTAGATTCCTTCCTTCTGAGCTAAAAACGCTCATTATATTGAGTAATTCGCTTCGCTCAATTGCATGAATGATTCAATTGAATCAGTTCGTTCAGGAGTCGCACAACTCTAGTAAGTTCTACTCTGCATTTTATACCATCTTGTAAGTGCAACTCGTTGTTGTAGCAAACGCCCCTCAGTTGTTGTTCAGCAAAAAAATAAACCTTTAAAATAGTTAACCCGTTCCAAAAACTGACTACTTACTGTTAACGTTTATTTATAAAACTTAAAAAACTAATTTGTATGGGCAATAAATATATCGCCAATACTTTTTTTCGAAAATGACTAATTAGCTGGACAAATTTAATTTTAGCTTGAACCTGCACAACCGTAAAAAAGCTCGACAATGCAGACAAGTCCAGCCCACCTGGCAACCCTAACTGTATATTTATCTACTATAGATATGTATGTATATAAAAATGAATATGTGTTTGACTATTTATTTGTTATATGTTTGTTTGTTCCTTATTGGAAGCCAAATGGTAAGACCGATCGAGTTTAAATTTTGGAACTGTCTTAATTAAGATCGACAATGAAAATAGGCTAATTTATTTATTTTTTTAACTTTTGGGGAATAGGCACCGCACCCTAGAGTGGAGCGTTGGTGTATGAAGGAAAAAAATTCATCCAATCGATCTCGAATACCTCTAGAATGTTGCATTTAGCTAAATTGTATACAAAACAAATTTTTGTAATATTTCGACATATCTTTTAGCCCTCTACAACGGCTGGAAGCTAGAGAAGTTATATGAAATTTATTTTGATTTGCTTCATTAATATAGAAAAAAAATTGTAATTATATTTTTTAAGCCCACCCGTAAAAAACAATTTTGTGCCGAAGGAAAAAACTTTAAAATCAAGATCTGACAAAATATAAGAAAGTTATAAGCCATTAAGTGAAAAATAGCTGATTTTATTTTCAATAAAAAAAGTTTTTTTAATAAAAAAAAGTTTTTTTAATAAAAACTGATTTAAATTATTTTTGTATGAAAAAAAATTCAAAAATAGTAGAGCTGTTTTCACTTAAGGACTAATAACTTTCTTATATTTTATCAGAATTTAGCGATTGCATCCATCATGTGATCGTCACAAAATTATCTTTGAAATACAGCCCGAAAAAAAATATATACTCAGTATATTTTTTCATCTTAATGGAGCAATTTCAAATGATAGTTTTTAGGAAAAGGTGTGAGAGTATAATTTTTTAAAATTTAAAGGCCTTTAACTCTATACTTTTTTATACGATCAGCACAATCAGTGTATGAGCCGAGCCGTCCTCGGAATTTTCGCCAATAAACGAAAAAACTAAAAAAACCCCAAAAAGACTTGTTCTTCGCGAATATCGGGAAAACGCTCATTAAAAAAAAATAAATAAGTATAATTTTCGTGTTCAGCGACCTCAAATGATCTTAGGAAAATGTTATATTTTTGCAAGATATGACAAAGACTTAGAAATTCGAAAGATTGCTTCATTATTTCATCTTAAGTTTGTCTGAAATCTGACCTTGTATGTATAAAAATAGTGGATATTTTGAGTGTAATGAGTTATAACAGCTATAAAGAATCTATAATGTTGCATCATATCATGTTCCACAAATTGATCGATTTGATCTCATATTCAAAATCTTGATGCTGTGGTAGAGGGCTAAAAATAGGTCCCAATATTTTTTTTCCATTATTTTTACCATGTATCAAAAAATAAAATGCAACGTTTAAGTGCTATTCAAAGTTGAAATTCGCAAAAAATTCTCACGCCCCGTCCTACCGCACACCGTACAAATCAATTTTTAATTTCCGTACATATGCACAACTACATTAGTGCGACTCTTTAAATTTTACATGGGGCACTTTTAAAATAAAATGCAAAATCCAACAAAATCTTGGCGGTATAGGTGGGGTAGATGAGTACCCACCAAACAAAGTAATTATTAATTTTGCTATATCTGCAGAACTACATAGTGAGGCTCTCTAAATTTGGTGTAGATAACTCTTGGAACAAAGTGAAAGTTCCAGAAAAATCTTGGAAGTATGGGTGCGTGAAGAGTTGCACCTCCCACACAAAGTAATTATTAATTTTCCTATATCTGCAGAGCTACAATAATAAAACTCTCTTAATTCACAATAGTGAAACTCTATTAATTTGATGTGAATAACTCTTAGAACAAAGTGAAAGTTTCAACAAAATCTTGGAGGTATAGGAGGTGGGAGGCCAGTAGCCCCCACTCAAAGAAATTATTAATTTTCCTATATCTGCAGAACTACAACAGTATGGCTCTCCAAATTTGATGCGGATAGTTCTTAGAGCAAACTGAAACTTCCAACAAAAACTTAGTGGTATAGGAGGGGGAGGTGAGTACCCCCCACACAAAGTAATTAGTAATTTTCCTATATCTGCAGAACTACAGCAGTGAGGCTCTCTAAATTTGGTGTAGATAACTCTTGGAACAAAGTGAAAGTTCCAGAAAAATCTTGGAGGTATGGGTGCGTGAAGAATTGCACCTCCCACACAAAGTAATTATTAATTTTCCTATATCTGCAGAGCTACAATAATAAAACTCTCTTAATTCACAATAGTGAAACTCTATTAATTTGATGTGAATAACTCTTAGAACAAAGTGAAAGTTTCAACAAAATCTTGGAGGTATAGGAGGTGGGAGGCCAGTAGCCCCCACTCAAAGAAATTATTAATTTTCCTATATCTGCAGAACTACAACAGTATGGCTCTCTAAATTTGATGCGGATAGTTCTTAGAGCAAACTGAAACTTCCAACAAAAACTTAGTGGTATAGGAGGGGGAGGTGAGTACCCCCCACACAAAGTAATTAGTAATTTTCCTATATCTGCAGAACTACAGCAGTGAGGCTCTCTAAATTTGGTGTAGATAACTCTTGGAACAAAGTGAAAGTTCCAGAAAAATCTTGGTGGTATGGGTGGGTGGAGAATGGCACCCCCCACACAAAGTAATTATTAATTTTCCTATATCTGCAGAGCTACAATAATAAAACTCTCTTAATTCACAATAGTGAAACTCTATTAATTTGATGTGAAAAACTCTTAGAACAAAGCGAAAGTTTCAACAAAATCTTGGAGGTATAGGAGGTGGGAGGCCAGTAGCCCCCACTCAAAGAAATTATTAATTTTCCTGGTGTGGGTGTTAATGATTTGCCATCAGAGCAAATTTGTATAAATTTATCTGAATTTTTTTGTATAGCATGCTATAAAAAATATTTAAAATCGTTCCAAACACTAAATTTTTGCACTTCAAATCTAAACACCGCAAATTCGCACATTCAAATAATATCACTTTCATCAGTTGATTAGAGACTACAGCTGAGTAGATGAATGTTTGGTTTAGTAGAGCCAAAATTTAAAAAAGCTTATCAGTTGTATTTTTGCAGTTCGATCGTGCGGTTAGATCTCTTCCTGGAATAGAAAAGAAAAGTGAAAAATATATTTAGAAAAAAAAAATTAAATAAAAGTTGTATGCCGTTTAACTGCAGTTCGTTTATTATAATTTCAGCCACTTAAATTAGAATCAAGCAGCAACAAGAAAAGAATCAAATATAATTTTTCACAATCAAGTGTCATTTAACTTGTGTAATTTAAACGCATTAACTGTAATAAAAACGATCATTATCTCTCTCTTTTTCGACGCTCGTAGCTTTTTTTGTGGTTTTGCTTCATACAAATTCTACTGTCAGTCAGTTGAGGCGTTAAGATTTTTTTCCGTTCAGTTTAAAACTTGGAGTAAAGTGCACGTGTGTGATGCGGTATTACTTAATATTATTAATTTTAAATATTATTGAATTTCATCTTTTTATATCTGGTGTTAATAAATTAGTTAAATATCAAATACATGAAATAAATTAACAAAAATTATTACATGTTAAACAATATATAGAAAATGTTATGCTAACGAATTTTGCCAAAAAAAGAAAATTGGGCCCTCAAGTGAAGTGCGAAGTATTAAAACAAATAAAATAGCAGTTGAAAGAAAATTATATAAAAAAAATTTATTAAAACAAATATATTAAAATATTAACAAATTGAAATAAATATTTAATAAAATTGTGAGATTGGAAAGGTTCAAATAAAATAGTTAACTTTTGTTTGACCACAAAAAAAATTCTGTACTTCTGTCCAAAATATATAATAAAATGTCTTAAAGTTTGATAATATCAAATAATAATTTACTTATTTGGGAGAAAAATAATATTAAGTTAATTAAATCTTTTAAAAATATTCTTTCCCACAATTATTCGTACTATATCTTTCAAGCTATAAACTTTTTCATGCACAATCAAACTCAATTACTTGTTTAATAGCAGCAATTATTTTTACGCCTATCGCGATAGCAATAGGAATATCAATAAATTGTTCAAACACTTTAAGAAATGATGGGAAGACCGCTAACAAGCATTATTAATGTATTACATTTTGCGAGGGGTATAAAAGTATAAAAGCAATATGAAAGAAGATACTTCATAGCCTCAAAAGTCAAAAAATATGTGTCCTTAGTTTGATTATTTCCTTGTAAGCAGGATAATTAAAAATGTTGAAAGTTTTCAAAATTTTAAATGAGGATAAATTTCGTTTAAAATCTGTGGCTTTTTGACAAAACAACTTAAGTATATTTTTAAAAATTTGCAGAAGAGCTTAACAACTGTTAAAGTTCTGAATAAAAATTTTTGTATATAAGCCTAGAGAGTTTAATTAATTTTTTTTTCGTTTTCCGACATATTTGAAATTCATTATTGATCAGTCGCAATGGACGTAAAAACGTAATTATCTCTATATTAAAAATATTAATATTTTTGTCACTAATTATCGCAGAATTATGATAATTCGACCAAAAGACGCACCATAAAAAGTACGGTGTAACAAATATCAGTAGCGAATGCGACTGCGAAAGCGAATAATGACATTTAAGTTGTATACTATACAAATAAAGTATTATAGTTATATACGACTACATATAAATTACTGAAACGCAAAAGCGATATAAAATAACTTAAAAATATGGTTTAAAAAAATCGAGCAATAACTCGAAAAATACATTAAAACCGTGATCCCATATCGGTTCTTAGATACTAGAGTAAAGTTTTAATGAATTCGCTTAATGTTTAATTTTCTATTTTTTTTTTGTTTAACGCCAAGCATAGCTGCCAGATATGCCGATTTTTTACGATATGACAAAACGATATGACATACTGTGTTGTCATATCGTAAGATTTTTACGATATGACAACATGTCGATATGACAACACCGTATATGACTATCTTAGTGTTGTCATATCGTAAAAAACTTACGATATGACAACACAGTATGTCATATCGTTTTTTTTTTGTTATATCGTAAAAACCCCAAAAATGGCATCGCTGCTGAGGAAGAAATACATCATGTATGACATTCAGCGATGTCACTTTTGGGGATTTTACGATATAACAATAAAAACGATATGACATACTGTGTTGTCATATCGTAAGTTTTTTACGATATGACAACACTAAGATAGTCATATACGGTGTTGTCATATCGCGATGATGTCATATCGTAAAAATCTTACGATATGACAACACAGTATGTCATATCGTTTTTATTGTTATATCGTCAAGTCCCCAAAAATGGCATTGCTGATGACATTCTCAGTGTTGTCATATCGTAAAAAGCTTACGATATGACAACACAGTATATCATATCGTAAAAATCGGCATTTTTGGCAGCTATAACGCCAAGACAAGTCAGAATAATATGGTACCCGCATCAGCGTATTGAACCAAACGACTCTCGCGCCAAGATAAAAAATTGTATTTAGCATAATCTAAACCTAATCGGAAGCAGATAATTCAAAAACGTTTGCAATATCATCGAAATAATCAAATGTGCTTTCAACACGGCCTTATTAATGAGTCTTCACACTCATGAAAAGTTGAAAAACTGTGCTTAAGTTCTTTATCGCTCATTGTTACAGATATATTACAAACCATTCAATCTCTATAAAAAACTATTAATTAAAGGCAATTGCTAATTTTATTTCAACTCCATAACTTTGGTACAATATCTAGTTTCAAATTGTAAAATTCATTTTTAATAAAAAATTGAATCTGCTACAGCAGAACAGAATTAAGGTAACCCGACCGACGCTGTTGTTAAATCAGTGTTGCCGTTTTGCGATTTTTTTATTAAATTTATTTTATCGCGTTTTAATTCACTAAATTTTGTAACTGTCCAAGTCAATTATTACTTTTTATTGCTAAAATATTATGAGTGCAATTATTTTATTATTTCGGCTTCTAGTTCAATATTTTTGAATTAATGTAAACTCAAATTATTTTTATTAAGAGTGGAGTGTTGAAATATTCAAATCAGATTAGCAGAACGGATCAGTACTACTGATTTCGACAGGCCGCTACACCGTCTCAGCAGCGTTCTTGTTCACTCTTACCACCTATGAAGGTGGATGCTTTTTACAAGGAAACATCAGCTATTTAACTGCAAATACAACAGTCCACTCTTAGTAAAAATAATTTGAATTTACATTAATTCGAAAATATTGAACTAGAAAGACGAAATAATAAAATTTTAAGACTTATACCAATTCAGTTCAAAAATAAAAAATTACGTAAAATAAGGCAATTATTTTAAATTTTAAGCTTTTCTCGCAAAGATATCTGACCTTCTTCCACTTCCTTCTTTACCCGCTTTGACCCCAAAAAATAAAATTTCAAAAAAATCCTAGAACAAAAATTTTTACTTGAGCTACGAGCTCTTAAAATCTGTTACATTAAATTAATTCAACGATGTTGAGTTATAAAGGGTTAAAGCTCCGTTAGCTGACCGGAACGGGATGTAGATGGAATGTAACAGTAATGTAACAGTAACGTAAGATGTAATGACTATTATAGAAAGTAAAATCGTATCAAATGTTTTTGATATAAACCAAATAAAAATTGTAAAATCAACAACAAAACACACACTCATAAGATTTTAATTATAACATTAGAATTAAGCAACAAAAACGTTTAAAAGACATTGCAGTTTCTGCAATGTTAGCAGTTTCTTTAAAATTTTCGCCATTTTCGCGATCTCTGTGATCTTTGGAGATTTTCTTAATCTTTACAGCTTTAGTGATTTCATCAATACAATAGCCATTTTTTGGAGAATTTGTGAGTGTCCACGTTCTCTTCGAGTTTTTTTTTTAGTTTTTTTCGCAAAATTTAGCAATGTTCGCGAGAAAAGCTACTTTTTGCAAGTTTTCATCTTCATTAAAGTTTTTGCGATTAGCAAGTTTTTGCGAATTTTTGTCATTTTCGTGATTTTTACCAAATTTTTGGCATTCCGTACAGTTTTAGCGATTTTTAATCATTATTACCGGTTTTTTAATATATATAAATTTTTCGCAAATTTCCGCTATTTTTGCGACATCGTCCATTTTTTCAGCTTTTTCCTTTCTTACATTTTTAGGGAATTTTTATCAATATTACGCTTTTCAATATTTCAAGGTTTAGCGTGATTTTTGCGAATTTTCGCGATTTTTCGCGAGTTCTTGATATTTCTTACACTTTTAGCGAGTTTTAAAATTTTTGACTTTGTTTCCAATATTTCGTTTTTTGCGACATTTTCGCGATAGGTGTGATTTATTCCGAACTTGGCTTATGAATTGAGAAAAATTTTTGTTTTTTTTATAATAAATTTTGTACACTATTTTAAATTTTGCCGATGTTACGTTAAAATGTAAGGAAATATAATTCCTGTTAAGTTGACTATAACCATTTGAACTGCTTTACACATAACAATATCCATCAGCTGTTTCGTTACAGTTACATTCCGTTCCAGTCGGCTAACTCTACCTTTAAGTTCTTTAGTTTACAAATCACTAATTTATTAATAAAAAAAAGGATAATAAATAACTAACATACAAAACATTATTTTTTAAAAGAAAAAGTAATTTGCTCTTCATTCACATCTATTTTAGCGAATTTATTTACCTGATGTTATATAGTATTTACTTTTTTTTTTTTTTTCTTTCCTTATACATATTTTATTTTTTAGTTTTTTAATGCATATTGTTATAATTTTGAGTAGAATTGTTAAGCATATATGGCTCTATGAGCTCGGTTATATTGTAATAAAGATTATATTGTAAATAAATCAGAATACGAATATCAAAAACTAACGAATAGTGGTGACAGGTAATAAGGTCAATGGTGGGAAATAAAGTCAATTGACCTTATTGCGTTTTTAAAAGTGAAATAAAGTTTAAAAAAATTTGGAAATAAAGTAATAGACTTTACTTCCCTATTCAAATGGAAATAACGCTAACAATGCTTAAAGCATGTCGGACTTAAGGATTTTTCTTCTCAGTATATCGAAAAGCGGTTTCGCTAAGTAAAGGTTTATGCTTAGCCGACCTTCGGCCGGGCTTTAGGGTTTTTTCCTCTCGGTATATTGAAAAGCCGCTTCGCTGCATGAGTAAAGATTTTTGCATAGCCGGTTTTTATCCTGGCTTTATGATTTTTCCCTGTCGGTATATCCAAAAGCGGCTTCGCTGAGCAAAGCTTTTTACATAGCCGGCCTTTTGCTGGGCTTAAGGGTTTTTCCTCTCAGTATATGGAATAGCGGTTTCACTGAATAAAGTTTCTTGCCTTTGGCAAGGCTTAAAGATTTTATAATTTTAGTTAAGCGAAGAGCGGTTTCGCTGCGTTTAAGATTTTATCTTTTGTCGGGCTTATGGGTTTTCTTCTCTGCGTTTGTCGACCGAAGGCCGGCTATGCAAAAATCTTTACTCATCGAAGTCGCGTTTCCTTAAACTGAGAGGAGAAAATCCATATGCCCGGCCGTACCCTACATTTGGCAGTGGTCGAAAAGCATCCATTTTCAAAATAATTTTTGGGTTTATGGGCCTGTAAGAAAACTTTGCAAAGGCTGCGTCGAAAATCCATGAACTATATTTCATTTAGTAGATTGTTGGCATTGCAGTCTTTGCTGGCCATAAATGTGGCCACTGGGTCAAAATTAGTAAAAAAAACCCAAATTTCGAGTAAATACTAAAAAACATAAATTTTTCGAGATTACCAAGAGTTTTTCGAAATTTGGGTTAAGGAGCCAAACGGACCTCGGATTCAGTGCGTCAAAATACATTTCTGAATTCAATATTTCGAGATCAATAAAATAAGTACCATTAATTTTTTAACATGTAGTTAATGTATTTAGTTAGAGCTCACAGGACAAATTTGGTAAAAAATAAAAATGTTTAGCTCATTTTTTTTAGGCAGAAAGTCTTTACTCAGCGAAGCCACTATTCAACATACACAGAGGAGAAAAGCCTTAAGCCCGGCAAATTGCAAATAAATCTAAACATTTGCTTAGATTTATACATTTTTGGCCATTTATTTTTGAGCAGCTCCAAAATGTAATGTATTGCGTGTGTAATTTTGCATTGAAATTTTGTTTAAGAAAATTTTAACTTTGCCAATTCCGATTTTAATACTTTAGGGCGTCTTGTAGTCATCATGAGATACACTTTTTATGAAAATAAAAATATTAGTAGTGTTTCAAGCAAAGTGTTACAAAAAAATACGAAAAATTTTGATATTTCCACGATATATAATTCAAAATAAAATCTTTCAAATATGCATGGAAAGCTTAAGTCCTCCTCTATTCGACACCGTTTAAAAATTAAAAATCGGTGCAGTGAATTTTTTTTGTCCGTGAAGTTGCAAAAAATCGTTTATTTTTATCGATAATCTCCGTTTTTGAGGGTGTAATGCATTATTTTAAAATGGCAAAATGATCTACTCAGCTAGACTTACAAGCCTCTCTAAGTCGTTTTTTCGCGAGTAATTTCACTGTTACAAAGTATCCAGTGCAATTAGCATTCGCAGAACGAGCATCTCTGCCTAATAAACGGATCCGTACTTCCATAAACTCACGACACAGGAGAGACCTACTCTTGCCCTGCCGTCCATTAGAGATTCATTAGTAAAAATGCTGATGTCACTTTCCACCAGTGATGCCATTAGGATACGAAAGATACATTTTTCGTATCTTTTGATGACTTCACGTACCATGTATAATCCTGACATTTTTCGTATCTTTTGAATCTGTACGCACAATGTGCAGAAATAAAATATTAAGCTTTCCGTCTCTGACAAAGTTTTTTAAAGTTATCATTTCGTTATGAATACTAAAAAAAGTCTTTACTCGTATATTAATTTTTACAAAAATTAATTTGTTTTGACAACATCCAAAGACAGTTACATATCGACCCCTTAGCGCCAAATGATCGTAAGCGACATTTTGTAAGAAACTAATTTTTTTAATGAAATCAAAATTTTGTGAGCCTACCCACAGTTTAAAATCATTAAAATGTCAAATTTGGTGGTAAGTTTTGAAATACAGGCTATGACATATGATCGTAAGCGACAGTTTATGAATATAAATCATGTTTAAATATAATAAAAACACCCTTCTCCTGAAAAATTTAATTTTTGTCGCTTACGATCATTTGGCGCTAAGAGGTCGATATGTTAAACGTTAAAAACTGATTTTAAAATTTTTTTTCAAAATGTATCTTTCTGGGAAAAAATTTATCTTTTTGGAAACTAAAATGTATCTTTCTCGAAATTTCACTGGCAACACTGCTTTCCACACACTCGTTGTGTATGTTACTATCCGCAATGCGTGTCCGATGCAGTTTTTCGACTATCCTGCTTCTACTCATGAGTTCTAAACACATTTGTGTCTCCCTAACTTCTTCATTAGGGGTCCGTTATTTTCAAAAGTGGAAATATTTTTATCTTAACCCCCTCCTCCGCATGATACAAAATTGACTTTAAAAAAAGTTCATGCCTCTGGGACCACGCCCTCCCGTGCCGATTTGCTTAAAATTTGATTAAATTACTTCTATGCGACATGATGACCCACAAGTCAAAAAATATGACCATATCATGAACAATATTCTTGTAAAAAGTTCTTGGCTGTGAAGTTTTCAGCAGCTTTTTACTTACTAACTTTTATCTAAATCGTATATTTAAGAAAATAAACAGCAAAATATCGAATAAGAGAGGCCATAAATTTGACAATTACGGTAAACTTTTTCGTTCCCTAAAACGAGATTCCCTAAATTTGACCACACATCCAGCTACATTGATTTAATATCGCTTTTCGCCTTTCGTATCTTCTAATCAACGTGAACACTCCAAGCTAGTTACATATCTACCGTGAACCTAGATATTTCACCTTCCTGAAGACATTGATTCCGGATCCAAAAAGTGTTAAAGGATTGACATGTACGCTTATCCGTGGAAAAATATGTATCATAGATAACACGTAGATAGTCAACTGGCCTTCTGTCAGAAAAAAAATTTACAACACTCTTCACACCTATGGGTAATTTGTTATCCAACACACTGAGAGAGGCAATTCAACACTCATCAGAGAGTGTAATTTTTGCACTTGAAAATGCAGTAAAATTTATTTTTTTTTTGCACACACAAAAACACCAAATGAAACTTACAGAGCCAAGTTGCTCTACCATCAATAATTTTTGAGTTTTGACAATTTATATAATAGAAATTAAAAATGTCGCTTAAATTCAATATTTTCTTTCACTCTCAATATCCAAAATATCCAAGAGCAAATACCAGCATTTCAGTATCAGCTGAGCATTTGAAGTTTGAAAAAAGTACGTTTTTTTTCATACACTACAGCAAGCATCCGATTAAAAAAGTGTGGTTTCAAAATTTTTTTACCACACTTTCGCATGAGGTCAAGAACTTATTTTTAAACTCAAAATTCTTCAGAATCTCTTAAACATTTTATATAATCAAAAGCAACGAAAACGTTTCTCGTTCAGTTTTTCAACAAAAGATGTTTGATTAAGATTAAATCAATTGCAATGCATTGAATGAAATGCAGAAAAAAAATCAACAAACTTCACTGCATAAAAAAATATATTAAGAAATAAAATCGGTGACAATCACATTTAAACTCAATTTAAAATAATTTTCTTTTTGATTAAGAAAACAAAAACACATTGAGAACAAAAGTCTGCGGCCGTAAATTTGAAAAAGAAAATAAATCTCAAGCAACAAGAGAACAATAATTGAAAAATATAAAATAAAAAAATATATTGCGGAAGTGTTAATTAAATTCTCAAAGTGATTTTTGCCTGCATAAATGGTCGAGAAAATAAAACGAAGAAGTACTGAAGTACAAATAATATGAAAAGTATAGTTTCAGCTGCATTTAGTGTTCAAAAAAGGGGGCTTAAGAGGTGTTAAAGTAGTAACTAGATCAACCCTCTATATTAAATTTTAATATATTTTTAGCCAATTTCAGAAAAGAAGGAGGTTATTAATTTGTTTGTATGTATTTTTTATTTTTATTCGCTCAGTCCTTCGCCATATATATACCGATTTGGAAAGCTTTTATGGCATATGAAAGTATTTATGTACTTTCCCGTTTTCTTACATCTTTTAATTTGGACATGTTATCTGTCTCTCTCTATATATATTTCTATTTCTTGAATAAATTATTAAAAACAATTTCATTGAACAACAGTATGCAACAAAATTAAACTTTTGTCAGGCCCTTTGATCACCACTATATTTTGTTGTCCCCTAACTACAAAAACAGCTGAAATTTAAAGCTCTATTGATAATTTTTTTTTTTTAATTTTTCATTTTTTTTTTCTAACGTTTTTAATTTTACAAGAGACTGATATACCAATTTCATTACATCTTGGGAAGGGGTAGCTCCATTTAACAAAAAGCAATAAAAAGCTTGGAATAAAATTAGCTTCAAGCCGTTTAATTATTTTTTTTATATACTCAATGGTTTCGGAATTATTCATACCGCAATAATGAAAAATATATTCTTTTAATGCAAAATTGGAAAATTTTTATATTTTAAAAATTTATAAAAAAATTGAAAATGGCAAAAACTTTAATTTTTATTGACTGATCATAAAATAAGCTTTATTTTATGAAAATCCGTAGATAAATATTGACTTTATGCAAAATAGATTTATAGGTTGGTTGGTATACGATGCTGCCTACATTCTAAAACATTATTTCAAATTTATGATCATATATTGTCTAAATTTGTGTTGAAAATTTCTCCTTGTCTAAAATTATATCGATTTTGAAGTTATTTTATTAAAGAAAAAAAACTTCAAATTAAACATATTTATAATATATAATATGGCTATGGCTGAATGGTAGATATGTCAGACTATCAGTCAGCAGGTCGCGGTTCAAACCTAGACGCAGCCAATCGTTTTTTTTAGTAAAAACATTTTGTTTAAAAATAATGCGTGTGTATTTTTAGGTCGAAAGTAGTCTGTAAAGTGTTGCCTACTATTATCGACCTAATTTTCAACAAAAGTGTTTTAGAGTGTACTGCACGCAAGCCATCAAGTAGAATCAGGAAGATTTCGTTTTGACAGACCACTCCACTTGTCAGTATGAACCCATGTAGGTTCAAGCCAAGATCTCGGATCTGGTTGTAGGTACTAGATCCAACTCGTCGTATTGAGATACCTAATCAGGTCACCTAGCTCTGACAGATCGTCTAGTATATTGCTGCCCAAGAATTTGTGTCTGGAGAGGTGCAAGGCCAGCCACTCGCAAAGAAAGTGAAAAACTGTTTCTTCTTTACTTTGATCCCGGCAATCGACGGCAGAACGCATTGTAGGAAAGGCCTATGCTGCTAGCGTGTCTGCCGACCCCGCAGTGCCTCGTCACTACTGCGACGAGCCTTGAGATATCCCTACGGTTTTCGGTAGTCAGTTGTGTTATGCGCTTATCGTTGTAGCAAGGCCACATCTTCCTAGCCACTCCCTTTACGTGCTCAACTTGCTCCACCTGTCTTTTTCAGCTTTCTGTCGATAATGTTTGAAAATGTGGTTTCTAATAGTACCAAGCGGCATGGCTACCGATTCAGCAGTGGAGGCGTCCATAGCAGAGTCAGCCCTGGCCAGTTCATCCGCCTGTTTATTGGTAAGAAAGTTTCTATGTGCGGAAACCCAGATGAGGGTGACATCTGTCTGACCACCTAATCTGAATAGCAAATCCTTGCACTGGCTAGCTAAATTAGAAGAAGTAGCGTGTAACCTTAGAAACCGAAGTGCCGCCTGACTGTCGATAAAGATGCCGACTATCCCCTGAACACTGCTTACAATTAACAACCTGCCCGCCTCCCTTATAGCCAAAATTTCAGCATGAAATATACTGGTTTCGCTGGGAATTCGGAAGGAGAGTCTTACCCCAAGGTTATTCGGGAAGACTCCTGAGCCTATGCCGCAGATCATTCTTGATCCATCAATATGCGCCCTGAAGTTTAAGTGTTTTTCTATGTTAGCTCCCTTTCACTCCCGTCTGGATGAAATAGGGACTTTGAAAGTGCTATCGAAGTCCAGATGACGTACCATGTAATTAGAGGCTTCCTCAGTGCCGGTGGTAATTGATCTAATATTCTGCCATGGCCATAAGTCCTTAATGTCCACCTCCCAGATTCCTCTATTCTTGCCGCACTGCTGGAGGATACAGCCAATACATGAAGGTAAATCGGTATTACGTTTAGTATAGCATTCAGAGCATCTGAAGAACTAGTTCGTAAACAGCTTAAAGTCCTGATGCAAGCAGATCTCTGTATTCTGTATAGTTGGTCTACCTAGTATTTCTTGCTTATGATGGACCACTATACTACCGACTCGTAAGTCAATATGGGCTTAGACCCCATTTGGAACCAAACATTCTCCAACAGGAGTAGTAGGCAACTGAGGAGTAGTAGGAACTGTGTTGAATATTAAGTTTCTGCGATAGCTTAGAGTCCAAGAAAACTCCTAAATATTTTGTATTGTCCGATAGGGGCAGTACCTGATTCTGTAGCTGAGGGAGTATAAAGTTTTCAACTTTGATGTTTTTAGTGAATAGTACCCGTTCAGTTTTTTTTTTTTTTGGTTCACTTCTAAGCCCCAAACTGTAACTCATTTGTTGAGTGTACCCAAGGCGTTCGACATGATGTCGCTTATCACGTCCGTGAACATCCCTGATACCATTAACACTACATCGTCCGCGTAAGCCCCAACCTTGACTACCGCAGCGTCTAATCGGAAAATAATTGTATTAACAACTAGAGGCTAAAGCAGATGTGAGATTACGCCACCCTGTGGTGTTCCTCTGCTTGCCCTTTTTGACTTTTCGCTGTTGCCTAGTTGAAAATTTACATCTAGGATATATTTTAGGGGGAGCTAAATTTTCCCCTTTTGTACATAGTTATACTGTCTCGGGATAGATTATCTTGTTTAAGATATAAGATATGTTTCAGCTGTTTTTGTAGTTAGCAGACAATAACACACCAAAAAATATATATATGGTGGTACTTCTTGCTATTTCCTTGTTACATACTGTTTGTTTCATTCAAAATTCCAAAAAATTAAATAATCTTTAACATTTTATAAAAATTTACAATAAACTTTTTGAGTAGAGACAAATAAATAACACAAAATATCGTTGAGCTCTTATTCATTAACGACTTAACTAACGATTTGTCATTTTTTTTTAATTTAAACTTTTATCCATAAAATAAGTGATTTGTCTTCACACCTACTCACATATCAGTATAAAACATTTGGTTGCATGTGTGATTTAATTCTCAGAGTGCAAATGATGGTTTTTATTGTATAATCAACAGAAAATTAAGTTAAATTTATAAAGAAATAAAAGGAGAAAGATAAAAAAGAAAATATAAAACGAATATCTTTAAATGCAAGAGTGAATAAAAGAGAAAAAAATCAATTTAAGTAATAAAAATAATAAAGCAAAACGTCATCATACTTAAACAGCTTGTTTTTTAATAAAATTTACTACAACTTGCATCCTTCAATCAGAGAAAAACTCATTCATGGATTAATTTTAAAAGCTGTAAAAGGATCGGAAAAAGCCAGTAAAAAGGATTTTTTTATGCGTAAGTAAGAATTGTTCCACTAAATTTTCATTTATATTGATTCATATTGTGCGTAGCTTTAAAAATCAATTGAACTATTTTATTGTGAAATACTTGAAATATCACAGTAAAATCTGTGATTTTTCGTTATTATTATTTGTATTTACTGCACACGGAGAAAACCAAAACAACATTAAATTTTGAATAAATCTTTAAGAAATTTATTATTTGACATATTGTCATAATTTTATTTTAAATGAAGTTTATCTGCTGATAGTTAACCATTGTCTATATGCATTTCATTGGCGCTTTACAAAATCTCAGTGCATAAGATAAGAGGTTTGTAACTGTTCAAAGTAGTGGTGAAGCTGTGTGAAGTCTACTGACGATTTGGTGAAGCACCAATGAAATGCATATAGAAAATGATTAACTATCAGCAAATAAACTTCATTAAAAATGTTGAATAAATAAAAAATTTATTTCAATTATCAAAAAAATTTACTGAGTAAAAAAACTAAAAATAAAAAATGTCCATTATTACGAATATTTAAAGATTAGATTTCTCGACTGTAAAAGTCGCAATGTTCCGCATTACTGGACTTGTTTTTCTTTTTCTAGTTTTTTTTACGCAGTTGGTTTCTTTGCATTTTTTAAATTGATTTTTTACTTGTTTTCTTTTCAGTTTTCGTACACACTTTGGTTTAAAATTGTTGTGTATAAAGTTCACTTTTTACGCAAGCTTTAACTTTAAACGGTTAAAGATCCTAAATGGTTATTCGAAATGAAAAATGATAAGAAAGACATAAAGATTATTTTCAAATACCTTTCCAATGATACCCATTTTAATATAGTTCTTTTTCATAAAATTTTGACTACTGGCATATCTTTATTTACACTCGCAAGATTAACACAAATAGATTGACGTGAAAATAATAAATCGGCCCATGCGTTTAATTTATGTAGTGCCCCAAAGCAACACACATACATACATACGTACATGGATGATTCTCATTTCATATGCTTTTTAGTGTCCTTTGAAAGTGTAGTAAAATATTTCATAAAATAAACACATAAATTTTAAAATGAAAATTGATTTAGCATGATTTATTATGTTATAAAGAAATGTACACCAGTTTCTTTTTGTGTAAGACTATCCATTATGTGCTAAAAACGAAGAACGAAAATACTGTTTATACTCTCTTCATACAAAATGGCGTGTCCGTAATGCATGTTGTTGATTTTCCACTTTAAAAAAGTGGGAATTTTCCCCTAACCGAGTTTAAATTTATAACGGTTTTAGAATATTTTCATTTTCTACTCTTATTTTACATATCAAATATTTGTAAAAAATATTAAAAATCCAAAGAAATTTAACTATTTTGGCTTGAGTTCGGTTTTAATTTAATTTTTCAATTAAATTATAATTTTTTTATTTAGAGATAAAGTGGTAGCATTATAAAAGCCAGATAAAAATGTGAAACAAAATTACCTTGAAGTTGTATCAGTATTATTTTTCTTTTAATATACTGAACGGTCTCTCAGATCGCTCGGGTCGATTCAAAATCGACTTCTGCAATATACGCAATATACTAAGGGCGAACTTTTTTTCTGTATATACACAGAAAAAAATAGACAAGAATTATATTCAATAAAACCATGTTATTAAAAAAATATGAATTTCAATAACATTTATCTTTAACATAATAAAATATTTCGTTGTAAGTATTTCTTTTCCATGCCGGTTATTTCTTTTCTTTTTATACATAAGTACTTAAAACAAGTTGTATCCCATAAAAAAATAAATGGGATATGGCTCAGCTATAGAGAGTATGCTTTACGTCCGGAAAGCCCGGGTTCGTATTCCAGCCATGTCAACATTTTTTTTAATTTATATATATATTTTTATTTTGAAATAATTTTGTTATCAATATAGGGGAATTCTTTATCACAGGAAATTTGAAAAAAAAATTATTGAATACCGGGATTTTTGTTATCAAAAACGAAACTTACTTTTTTCTGTGTACTCACATTTGTCTCCATCGGCCGGACGTTTTAACCTTATTTGAGACTCAGGTATCTGAGGATCCACAGGATTTTCATTTACCTGGGTATCACCTCCTTTAGCTTTTTAGTTTCCACCGGGGCATTGCATTGTACTTACGCGATGAAGTTGTGTACCAGTGCCAGCAATCATTAGGCACGGATGATCCTGAATTTAGCAGCCTTTGGGTTAAATTCATATTCAGGGCACATTATTTGCACTTCGGTTTTCTGTACAGAAGTCCAAACGCGGGAAAGGATAATACTGTATCACGCTTCGATACCCTTTTCGATTCCATATTGAAGATCCTGGAGAGTTTTCCGAGCAGTGAAATTGTTGTTGCTGCTGATTTCATTGTTCACAACTAATTCTCGCTTTTCCATTCGAGTCATACAACTCCAGAAGGCCAATATGTTGAGCTTTTCGCTGCGCATAACCTCCTTGCGCAATTAATGAATGAGCCAAAATACATTTCGTCTGTTGATGGGCACCAAAACAACACTCTCGACCTTTTTCTCACTTCACACGCTGACAAGTATAAAATGAGTGTTAATGCGGCTCTAGGTAATTCGGATCATTGCACCATTTCCGCCTGCTTTTCGTTCTCTGAACTTCAAAACGTTTCACGAACAGCTGCGAAACGTTTAAAATATATCTACGAAAAGGCTCGTTGGGCTGAGCTCAGCGACAGAAATTCTGAACAATTTTGCCCATTCTGAACAATTTTGCCCATCCAAGGTCCATTTAACACTTTGCCGAATAACCACATACACACAAGGGTTTAGAGAAATGATATTGGTTTTTGAATCCCAGCTATGGGATTTTAAAACATGTAGACTAAACTCTAAATTTCGATCTAAAATAGGTCGTACGAAGACGTGCTCAGGTCCAACTATATTAGGAAATTCAATTATTTGTTAGCCATCGATTCACGCCTGTACAGATACCTTTCAGATAATTATACATTTGCTATATATTGCAAAATAAATTTTTTATATATATGTAATGGTGATTTTTTAGGAAAAATTTTCGAATATTCAAAATTTTTTCAAATTTTAATATAAAAATTGTATATTTTTCAACTCATACGGCAGAATTTCATGAATTTTTTTTTTAATTCTTTGAAATTTTGTTCTCTAACTAACGAAGAACACAGTTTAGAAATCGGATGATATTTGGATCCGATATCTGGAAAATACAGGACTAAAGTTTGGAAAGATTGAGAAATTTTAATTTTCAAATGAGTTCACTAACTAAATATAAGAGATAAGTAAGTATACAACCAAACTTGTAGCTTTTAGATCTTATTAAGGGCTATAATACAGCAAAAACGTATTGAAATTGGATTAGAAACAACAACAAAAATGGCAAGCAGTGCTCCTGCGCAAATAAAAGAGCTGCTGTTTAAAACATAAATAGAAATACTCCTCTGCTATGTCCGTGTGAAATTTTATTCTGATAGAACTATTCGCTTAGAAATTCCTGATTTATGCTCCATTTGCTCCATATTTTGATTCTGCCCCACTGTGCAGTATAATTAGCACTGTTAAAAATTGCACTCTTTATTTATATTAAAATTGTACTGCGCGAAAGTTAATGAAATAATTTCTTAAAAGAACTTGCTTCTTTAAAAGTCGGCTTGTTTGAAAATAGATATTATTTGTTTTATAATTAAAATAAAACCCCAACTAGCGCCAACAGCGAATTATTAAAAATAGGTACAATTTCCACAGAAAAATTGAGCAAACATGCAAATACAGTTGTACTCCCAGAGAATAGTTTCATCTAAACATTTGGAAAATTACTGGTATTAGATGCCTAGTTTTAGTCTCTTCTGTATGATAGTCGTAAGAAAGTTCGCAAGATAATCATTTGACTAACTTCCCTCAGAGTTTTACCTTGAGTCGAAGAAATGAGCTACATAGCGAGGAGATAAAATGTTCTGCTTCTAACGCGATAAAGGTGAAAATAATTTGATCTAATGTTATATTGTAGTCACTGGCCTGATCGGAAATGGTTGCTGGGTTACATCTTACAGACACATACATACATACATACATATATCTAAATGTATGCAAATAAAGTTGTTGTATCTTTACCTGGGCGTGAAATATCGTAAATGTGCTTGATCTTCTTTTTTATTTAATTGTATTTTTTATCATTAATTAAATGTTGGTATAAAAACAACAACAATATTTAACTCTTTTAATGTTATTTATATTAAAAGTATTATTGTTGTCAACATTATTCGTATGTGCAGTTTTAATTATCTAATTTCTTCTTTTTTTTTGCAAGCAGCACCTTAAAAAACTACGTCACATGCTAGAACTTGTTTAATTATTTCGTTTTTATTATTTTCTGGTAAACTTTATTATTTAAATATTCATTTTTTACTTTAATTACAAACACATACTACACACATATGTACGTATTTTATTAGTTTGCTTTCATTTTTCTTATTCTGTGCATATTTCTTTAAATATGTATTCAGTTTTTTCAAGTTTTTATTTGTCTTCTGCTCATTTACATTCTGTATTATGTTCTGGAAAAGGGATTAGACAGAAACCATGACAATTTAACTGCCATAAAGGGCCGAAAAAATATTTTCATGTTCAGTTATTTTATAAAACATGAGCCCCAAACAACTCCTGTACTTAATGTTAAGGTAAATAATTTTAAAGTCTTTTTTTGCAATTTATTTTGGATATCTACTTATAATTATTTTTCAAAAGTACTTAAATATATATATGTATACTACAATGTATTAAGTGTATCATTTAACTGATAATTTCAAGCGTTTTAATCTTTGCAAGGAAAATACTTAATTGTCGTATATGCTGTTTCCACAATCAGCAAATTTCATTTTATTGATAATATGAAATTATGTTATAACTTCAAGTTATGACACCGTTGTTAAAACAGATGCTCTAACAATCAAGTTAACATGAGCAGTCCTACCCTTAGTATTAACATGCAGTTAGTGTCAAAGTTAGTCATTTCATGTTGGGTGTACACTACAGCAGGCGCAGGCGATGTGTAGCCGTGAGCCACGACGTTTGCGGACTACTTTTCGGCTATTTTTAAATTTTACATGTACACAGAAGGCAATTTACATGTACACAACACAAACAAAATAAACAACAACAACAGCACAACAGTCATTTGCACCTATCAAAAATGCAATTAAACACCAACATACTTAAACAACAAATTTTTTCTCATTTACTTAGTTTTCTCTTTGCCTTTTCTCTGCACTAAAGTGGTTCGGACTCCATACAAAATAAAAAAGTTCAGCCAGTCACCCCTAGGATCAAAGATTGGTTGAAACAACTCCAGAAATATTTTTTTAATTTTTTGACACGCCCCTGGATGCCGCCCTTTTAGTTTTTTGTACACTGCGTTGCCATTTATGGTCCGATCAAAACATATTGCATATCGTTATTCATAGCTTGACTATGGCTTCGTTGTGCCTGCGGTGACTTTTTAATCCGACATCAAATTCTGGGCGCCACTTATGCTTTCTCGGATCCTTCCCCTTTTATATCCAGTTTCTGCACGGGGCGAGAAAGCCTTTCTAAAACTTAGTATATCTAGTTTTTAGTATACTCAATTGTAAGCCATGCCCACTTTTATGTAAGCCCATTTTTTTTATTTTCACATACATATTGCATTTAAGCCAGGTCGTTCAATATATAAAACAAACGAATTTGCACCAGTCACCCCTTAGAATGAAAGGTATGTCAATAACGTTTCTAGAACTGTAAACAAATTTTTTTGCCACGGTCCAAAATAAAGCACTTTGCTGGTTTTTTTTATATACGGCAAGCGATGTAATATGTATGAGTAAAAAAAGTAACATTAACTTAACTCTAGGGAAAGGATCCGATATGTCATAAGTGGTGCCCAGAATTCGATGTCGGATTAAAAAGTTACCAGAGCCAAAAATAAGTGCCAGTCAAGCTATAAACAACGATATGGCACATAATAAGTTTGGACTTTAAATACCGGCGCTATAAATAAAACACAAAAGGTGCTATATTTTGGGCGTGGCATTATACGATGTAATTGTGTATGTTAATTTAGTTGACCTGGTTTGATGTAGTATATATTTAAAAAATAAACAGGGGCTCACCTTTTGGTCGTGGCATGAAAATGAGAATATTAAAAGATAGACATACTAAGTTTCAGGAGAGCTTTCTTGCCACGTGCAAAAAAATCTACACTTGAGGGGAAGGATTCGATATGTCATAAGTTATAAAAGCACTCTTGTAATTTGTTCTATCATTATATCTGCCATTAAAGTGTGGCTTTCACAATACAGACGATAGACTGTCGTAGAAAATTTTTGACGAATTTTTAACGAATACAGAAAAAAGTTAAACCGGAATCCAAAAAAAAAAGTTCGTTGATTTGATGAAAAAAATTATTCGATTTTAGCCTCTCAGCAAAATAAATTTATTGGGGTTCTGGAAGAAATAAAAAAAGTTTATCAAATATCAAATCAGACTAGCAGAACGTATCAGTATACAGGGTGCTACAAAAAATATTCACATCTTAGAGCATATTGGGCTGGAAATAGCAAAAAAAGCGTTGATTTGGCTTATAGATCAACCGCAACCAGGCTTAATAATGGCTAAGATCAAGAGTTTTGAGCTCAGTGAGTCTGTTCTTGAACCCATTATTCTGTTTAAGAAACTCCTGACTTTTGATACCACTTTGACTTCGTTCAAGTACAGATGATTTGATTTTTCTTTTGACTATTTGGAAATAGCAGTAAAATCAATTAACACAAACATTACTTTAATTAAAATATTTATTAAAGGGCACGTTTTTACTGAGTAAAAATATAATTGAAAAACGGATATCCTATCAAATTATTTACAAAAAAAAAATTCACCCTATTATTTATTCACTTCTCAACCTTATTAATTATTCCAATAAATAAAAACACCTTACGTGTCATAATATAGGCGCTATAAACAAATACAAAACTTTTTAATCATTGTTTTTGTTATTTTTGCCACACTCGGCCGCCGTATTTGCCTGATCGAAGCGGGAAAAATTAAAAAAAAATCAACAAAATACAGATGCATATATTTGTATATAATCAATTTGTTATATTAATGCAGCTAATCACATGATCTAGACATTTGTAAATAAAGCAAGAAAACAAAAATTATTTTGTGATATTTTAATTACAACCATTTAAACGTTACTGAAATTCAGCTGCTATAGCACAGGGGCTTTAAGACACTTTTAAATTGCAAATATTCTTTTAGATATCGTTAATGAAATTTCGCATTGAAACAATAGGGAGCTGATTGAGAATTATCTGGTTTGTCCAATTTTATTACACAAACAACTAAAAGCTTGATATTAAATTACCTTTAAGACGCTTAAATGTTATTTTTTTATATACACAACGGTTTCGGAATTATTCAGACCGCATCGATGAAAAATATTTTTTAAGGTAAAATATTTTACTTTTTAAAAGTTTATAAAAAATCGAAAATGCCAAGAACTTACCATTTTTATGAATTGGCCATAAAGCCACAACAAATAAAATAACTTTTATTAATTAAAAATCGATGGATAAACATTGATTTTATTTGCAAATAGATGTGCCCGCCCGCTTCGCGCGCTTAAAGTTCGTGCTATGACTATAAGGTGTCTGTAAAATATAATAGTCCCCCTTATTCTGTAACTATTTGGCAACGTTACTTCAAGACAATATGAAAAATTCGACACTTAAGTACTCGAGGTGGACAATAATTGACTACTCCTTACAGTCTCTTACTTGCAAATAGCAAGAGGCTGTTAAAAGTAGGCAATTACATTCAACGACGACTGCGCAAGTGACCTATTTTTGATATTGTCTTGACGTGATGTTCACAAATAGTTACAGAATAAGGGTGAATATAACGTTCTTTACATATTGTTTAAAGTTCCCGTAATGCAAAATAAACAGTATTTCTAGTTTCCAACAACATTTATATAAGTAAAATAGAGTAAATTTTCGTTTTTGTTTTTCTATTTTAACTAAGAAATTAGTATTTTATCGTGGTAAAAAGCACCGTCCAACCAGACGCGACACGAACAGCAATCTATTGCCTACTCACTCTTGACAGACTGGCGTTCAAATGAGAAATAAGAAAGTATTGGTGTTCAAATTTGTTTTGTTTTTCGCATACATGCGTAATATTTGCAACACTTTTATTTGGATAAAATGAAACGGAACATATAATTGTTGTCTCTTTCTCAAACGGCTGCTCTAAAAAAATGATTTGGGCAATTTTTAACTGTCACAATTATCGTGTCTGGTTGGTCGGTGGTAAAAAGTAGGGATGTAACGAATACCGATACCGATATATCGGCGATACTTCAGATTTTCCGATACATCGGTATCGGCGATATTTTACTGTCGATACGACGATACTTTTAAAATTTTTTTCAGAGTTTTTTTTAACAAATAATATATTTTTGTTTAATTTTACCATGAATTAAATTCACTTCGTAATTTTTAAATCTTATTAATATCAATTTTAAAAGTTAATAATATTTTATGCTGCTATTTTGTAAAAAAATTATTTATTTTTTGTTAATTTTACCATGAATTCAAATTCAAGTCGTTGTTTTTTAAATCTTATTCCAGCAAAAAAATACACTCCAAAGAAGTCATGAAAATGTAGAATTCGCGATCCGGAAGTATTGCAAATTTGGATAATTTCTAATTAGTTTTAAATATCCTTGCCACTGCAAGAAGTTCTTTTTTTCGATTACCAATCACCGAATTGGAAGCGATGCTAGGACAAATTTCTTTTTCGGTGTTCTATAATGATTTTTCAAGGAAAAAGGATAAAAAATTACCCATTTGCACAATTTTTTTTTATGCGAATTTAAACTCAAAACTTTATTTTCATGTAAATTTAAGTGAATAAATATAAACTTAGAAGACTTTTAATAATTAAGCTATTAAGTTATTTAGAAGAATATTAGTTGATAAATGATCTTTAAAAAATCGATTTCTTAAAAAGCATTTTTTTAAATTATAAAGGAATTAAAAATGTCTTCTGGCTTTTCTACTAATTATCTGCAAATTTTTAATATAGATTTTTTGGAAGCAAAGAAAATGTGGCTCCTGAAAAATTACTTCCAATTTTTTATACTGGGTTAAAATCAATGTTAAATATTCTCTCTTACAATGTAATTTTGTATAATAAAAAATTGCACTTGAGTTTTGTTGATCTAAACTTGAACTCAATTTCAATATTCGTATCGGTATCGGAATCGGTATCGGCGATATTTATTTTTAAATATCGGTATCGGTATCGGATCGGCAAAACGGCGCATCGTTACATCCCTAGTAAAAAGTACCATAAAATCCATTCAGTGGGTCTTGCGTGACGCGTGTTGGGACAGACAGACAAAAATTAAAAAATTTGGTGTTTTGTTCTCTACATCGATTACTGTTTACGCCACCATAAAAATTTTCAAAAAATTTTTATGTACAGACACGCCCCTCTTACAGTTTTATTATATGTATAGATAAAGTAAAAGTATCTATTTTTGCAAAAAATCGAGTTTTAAAGAGATTTTATTATAGCTTTGGAAAGAGGCATCCAATTTTGTTAAAAATTAATTTAAATAATTAAAATTGTATCCATATAAGGTTTCGGAGTTATTCGGAACAAAATTATAATAAACACAATTTAAATAAGTAGTTAAATATGATAAAGAAAAGACAGTTAGTGAAGTTCAGAACGTTTACAAAAGTTCATTAATAGTTACGACTCGCCGCGAGGTGGCGACAAAATCTGTTGATTGGGCTTACTAAAGTAAGTAAGACTTTCGCTACGATGTTGTTGCTGCCGTCGTTGGCAGTGTAGGTACAAGGGCTCTGATGAGAAGACTGTGGTGGCCTCGAAACATGTGATGTCAGTTCAACCTTCCGTACATCAAAATTTTTCTTTGAATGTTTAATATTTACATGCTTTAGAATTTCTTTCTTAAATAAAAAATAATTTGATCGAAAGATTATATTAAAAACGAACTTAAGCCAAACTAATTAAATAACTTTGGATAAAAGCCATACAGTTCGACTAAAATTCATTACTCAATTGTTAAAATTCTAAAGGCACTTAGCTAAAATTATTAATGTATGCTACTGTTATAAAAACTTGGGCAAAATAAATATTCAAAAATATCCCAACATTGAAAATATCGATGATATTTCACACTTGTAAGACAGAAATCAAAAGGCTCAAAATAGTTGAATATGATAAAGAAAAGACAGTTAGTGAAGTTCCGAACCTTCCGTATATCCAAATTTTTCTTTGAATGTTTAATATATACATGCTTTAGAATTTCTTTCTTATATAAAGAATAACTTGATCGAAATATTAAATTAAAAACTAATTAAATAACTTTGGATAAAAACCATACAGTTCGACTAAAAATTCATAACTCAATTATAATTTTAAAAATGTAAAAACAGTAAAAATATTTTACTTACTTTTGCTAAAGGGCCCCATACACTACACCAGTATGCACGCGCAATCACGTGTTGGCGCCAGTGGTTGGGTCGTGTATGGGCATTTGGTGTGATTGTACGATTTGTGCAGCGATGTCAAACAGAGTTTGATAGTTTGCTGATGGTACCAGTTTGTGGTACTGTGTATGGTGAAATTAGCTCAGTTGAGAGAAGTTGTCAAAGAGTAAACATCGGGGTAAAAGACATTTACTTGAATAAATTACTTATAAATTAAGAAAAAAAAATGAACAAAATATATACTGTAAAGTCTTTCTGTAATAAAACAAGTCATTTCAAAAAATTTTTTTCATAAAAAGACATTAATGAATGCGGTGCGCACTAGGTACAACAACTCATCAGTACAGAATTTTTAAGAAAATAAATATTGCACCAGTGCTTCGAGCACGATTCAACATCACTTGCTTGTGCCAGTATACTGGAGTAATGTATGCCTTGCTTAACAGCACTTAAAAAACAAGAGTGAGTTAATAACAGTCAGTTGTAAGAGAGTTAATACTGCAAGCAATATCATTAGCACATATCGATGTTAAAAAACATAACAAAAGCATTGTAAATGTTAGTGAAAATCGAAAGTGAATCAACTCATACATTTCCCTGGTATGAATGTCCAATAGCAGCTTCATTGAGTATAGTTTTCTGCCTAGAGTTTGGTCTGTCTTTATGATATTCTTCTTTACGTCTGTCCTACAGCGGCTTTGCTGAGTAAAGATTTTCTGCCTACAACATCTTCTGCCAGTGATAATGCCAGTTAGGTAGAAGTTGATTATTCATTGAAGCCGCCTTTCTACATACGCAGAGGAGAAAATCCTTAAGCCGGCCGACTGCACAGAAAATTCTTACTCAGAGAAGCCGGTATTTGATATACCAGGAGGAGTGAACTGTTAAGCCGCTGTTGGCCATACATCGAAGAAAAAATTTTTACGCCCAGCCCACGGCCGTCTAGGTAAAAATTTTATTTGGGTCTGTTTGCCCCCTCGCAAGACCCAAAGGCAATGAGCATTCGCCCAGTTTTTTTTTTATTTTTTTGTTTTGGGCGTTTGCTCATTTTGGGGCTGTGGGCGATTTTTCTTGAGTTGATCATTCATCCTTTTTAAGGGAAAATGAATAATGACGCAAATAAACGGGCGATCGTTCATTTTTCCATTTGGGCGATTGTTCACAACATTTTCGCTGATTTGCGTTTTTCTCGGCTTTAGTTAAGTAAATGAAAACCCTAAAAACTGGACGATTTAGCATTAAAGTGCTTGAGGCGACTGTTCTTAGGGGAATTATTCCCGCAAGCGGTTTACTTCACAAAAATTGTTTTGTTAAGTTCGTTTACTTTAAATTAATTGTTGCTGTCATATGTTGCAAGTTCAATTATACCTGCTTGCTCTGTAAATCGAGTCGATCTAAAAACGCTCGATTTAAAGAAATTAATTAGTTGTTTCCACAATGCAAACAAGCATTGCTTGTCTAAATTTTTTATGAAAAGCACTCAGTTTTATTAATGTTTTCCACACAAATTTTTTACTCAAGTCGCTTGTTTGCTTGTGGAAACAGCACATATGCCCACTAATAGCAACATTTTTTTCAGACTTTTTGCCCTTTCACATTTTTTTGAGCTTAAAATATAATTACCGAAATTCGGGTACTATATACGATTTAAAATAATTCAATTGGGGCATTATTTATTTTTGGAAAACGATAAATTTACTCGGATTCGGTTTAAAGAACAGGGCCGATAGTTTAATTTTGTAAAGCACAATTAACATACTTGAACGATTTTTTATTACTATTTGCCAGAGCTGTAAAAAATGTAAATCAATTGTGATTGCAATCAAAGTGATTGCAACCAACTTGATTTTCACCAAACTGATTTCATTATTTGTTTTCAAATGTTTTCAAAATGATTTCAGATTTTAAAATGAAGTCTTATGAAAATTGCAATCTTTTATGATAGCAATCATTTAAAAAAAAATTTTTAAATCATTTAATGCAATCAATTGATTGCAAATAAATTTTTATTGAAATCATGCGATGTAATCAAATTTTTGTTGAAATCGTATGACTTCAATCAATTCCCCTGAAATCACAGCTCCGCAGTCCAACAAAATAACATAAAATATGTAGCAAAACGTAAGTTTGTTAGCTATTTCATGAATTTTTTTTATTATTAGAGTAAGCTTTGTTTCTAGAAGAAGGAGTTTCATTTAAAGAGAATAATGACTTTGATTCTGACTTAATTTTCATTGGAATTACTAGATTTGATTGCAATCAATTCATTTAATCAAATTTAATTGCAATCAAATTTGATTACAATCAATTAATATAGAAATTAATATAGAAAAATTTATTGCAATCATTTTTATTGATTTCAAATTGAAATCTTGAAATCAAATTTACGATTTTGATTGCAATCAAAAAACTAGCAATGATTAACATAAAATCATGTGATTGCAATTAAATCGATTGCAATCTTTCACAGCTCTGCTATTTGCCGATGAATTTGTAAAATTGTTGATGTGGCAATATATAAATTTGACAATGAGTACACTCTAAAACATTACTTGAAATTAAGTATCATATACGGCCATGTTCTGTAAAGCGAATCCGAGTAATTTTCTCGTTTTCCAAATATAAATAATGCTCCCATTTATATATTTTAAATAATATATAGTAAATTAATTTCAGATATGATATTTTAAGCTCTAAAAAATAGAAAACTTCAAAAAAGTTTGAAAAAATTTAGCTATTAGTAACGAACGTTATCAAATCGGCTCGGTTTACAGAATAGGCAGGATATTCTGGTAGTTATTTGAAACGAAAAAAACCTAATTTGTCTAATTTTTCGTGAAAATACAAATCTGCTGTTAAAAGTATTTAGTTTTGAAGAAAGTATGTCTAAATAACAATAAAATTTTTAATATTAAGCAAAGAAAAAACTTTCCAAATTAAATATATTTAGTCCAAGTGAAAAAATTTAACATAAAGTATAATACGCCTATGGCTGAATGGTAGGTACGATAGACTGACTATCAGCCAGGAGGTCACGGCTCGAAGCTGCACATAGCCAATCGCTTCGCAGACGTTTTTATTTTATTTTTTTGAAGTAAACATATTTTGTTCAAAAATCAAGAAAGAAAATGCTTGTTTAATTTTAGGTCGGCAATAATCAGTAAAGTGTTGCCGACTATTATCGAACTAATTTACAACAAAAGTGTTTTAGAGTGTATGACATAGGCTAAAAACGTAAAATCAGACGAACGACACGGCGGAAGATAGTGGGATGATTATTTGATGAAAGTGGCCGACAGCTTATCCTTCGATTAAACTTTTATTCGACATCCTAGGACAGGCTGTAAAAATGAAAAAAAAACCCATGTTTATTATAGTTAGGGGACCATAATACACCAAATAAGTACACTGATCATCAAAGATCATGACAAAGGCTTTATTTTGCTAATGCTCAAGTGGAATTAAAGTTACTGGCGATCGTATAAATATTTATATTTTATCATATTCTAAATTATTTTATTTTAGCAAACACCTAACTTAAGCTACAATAATTAGCATATTTACCTTAAGAAACCACAGTGCGTAGCGAAGTGTTTTCAATCAAATTATTAATTTAGTCATTAACAATTTTTAACAACATTCAATATTCACATTTCTAATATTTAATCGTATTGTGCATAAGATATCTTATGAATTTAACACCAAGAAATATTAATTAGAAATTAACACTCAGATATCAATCGATTACTACTTTATATTCAATAGAGTGTTTGAATATGTGACAGATGGAGTATCTTGTTATCAAACATTCTGCTATAAAGTTCATTTTTATTGATTTTAGAAAATTATACGTTTATATTCTTTTTTCTTGTGTTTTGCCTAACCGTATCTTTGGTACGGTGATAAGTGGAATAATATATTTAATTTCAATTCACTAAACTAATCACTAACATACCATTTAATCTTCGAAAAAAAGTGTTTATAGCTATTTGTCTTAATAAATATCAATATCTTGTATAAGAATCTACGTCACCAGTTTGTTCGCTGGCTGATATTCTTAAACGTATGTTTAAATATTTTTATATATAAAATACTATTAATTTATAATATAGACTTTATAAAAAATTACTACAAGTACTTCAAGTAGTATGTGGCTGGGTTTTAGCATAAATTCAATTGTCCAACAGAAAAGAATAAGTTTAAGTAAAAATAATATTACAATTTGATTTTTAGAGTAATAAAAAAGAAAAATATACTTCAACTAATAGAGTTTGTAGACATGAGGAAATTAATTTATTACTCTTATAAAATTGTTTTTAATGAGTTTCAGCTAATTTTTGTAAAGCTTATAAAAAGAGATCTTCCAAGAGAAAGTCAGTTAATATTAGGGATGTAACGAATACCGATACCGATATATCGGCGATACTTCAGATTTTCCAATACATCGGTATCGGCGATATTTTACTGTCGATACGACGATACTTTTACAATTTTTTTCAGAGTTTTTTTTTAACAAATAATTTATTTTTATTCAATTTTACCATGAATTAAATTCCCTTCGTTATTTTTTAAATCTTATTAATATCAATTTTAAAAACTAATAATATTTTATGCTGTTATTTTGTAAAAAAAATAATTATTTTTTGTTAATTTTACCATGAATTCAAATTCCAGTCGTTGTTTTTTAAATCTTATTCCAATAAAAAAAGACACTCCAAAGAAGTCATGAAAATGTAGAATTCGCGATCCGGAAGTATTGCAAATTCGGATAATTTCTAAGTAGTTTTACATATCCTTGCCATTGCAAGAAGTTCTGTTTTTCGATTTCCAATCACCGAATCGGAAGCGATGCTAGGACAAATATCTTTTTCGGTGTTCTATAATGATTTTTCCTCAAGGAAAAAGGATAAAAGTTACCCATTTTCACAATTTTTTTATGCGAATTTAAACTAAAAACTTTATTTTCATGTAAATTTATGTGAATAAATATAAACTTAAAAGACTTTTAATAATTAAGCTATTAAGTTATGTAGAAGAATATTAGTTGATAAATGTCCTTTAAAAAATCGATTTTTTAAAAAGCATGGCGAGTATTTTTTAAATTTATAAAGGAATTAAAAATTTTTTCTTGCTTTTCTACTAATTATCTGCATATTTTTAACATAGATTTTTTGGAAGCAAAGAAAATGTAGCTCCTTAAAAATTACTTCCAATTTTTTATACTGGGCTAAAATCAATTTTAAATATTCTCTCTTACAATGTAATTTTGTATAATAAAAAAATTGCACTTGAGTTTTGTTGATCTAAATATGTTGATCGAATATTGAACTCAATTTCAATATTCGTATCGGTATCGGAATCGGTATCGGCGATATTTATTTTTAAATATCGGTATCGGTATCGGATCGGCAAAACGGCGTATCGTTACATCCCTAGTTAATATGGCCTTGCACTCGATCGTAGGACACACAGAAAAGTCACTCGAGCACAAAAATTTTACCTTGGTAGTCGTCATTGATATTGAAGGCTCCTTCAACAACAATGACTCGACGAAAATCATCCTGAGTCTCATAGCGCTGGGTATTAATCGGTCCACATACCAGATTATAAAGAATATGCTCCAATGCAGAGCTATCACATCCAGTATGAGTGCAGCATGTAACACCAGGTGTCAGCCTGCTTATAGCGAGAACTCTCTGGCCTCGCCTCGTCGCTAATAGAACTAGTTAACTCCTACATTTCCCAAGGCTGCACTAACGGAACCTCATTGCCACGGTCATGGGCCACTGCACCATCGGGACCCACGCTAGATGTATGGGTCTCCCCTACAATGACTACTGATTCAGTTGTAATAACGAAAAAGAAGAAAATATCATATACCTTCTGTTAAATTTACATCGCACAGTGCTTTGATCTCATATAACGATAGGACCAAAATAGAAGGAGTTGTCGCAACGTTTTGAAATTTAGTACACTAATAAAAAATACCTTAATTAAGAAAAATTAAATTAAAAAAAAACATGAATACATTCAGAGCTTATGAAATGATTTTAATAAAGTTTGCCTCATGTTATTTGTAACATATGAAGTTATCACAATTAAGAATAAAATTTAAAATTTTCTTCAGTCTCAAATTTTACTGAGTCTTTTAAAAAATTTTTTTTTTCAAATTTTGTTTAAAAGTTAATTTTTTTGATAAAACTTTTTGAATATCTCCGAAGTTATAATACTGTTAAAAAATTAATAAAGAAGTAATTTAAAGGTTATTTTATTTTCGATGCTTCTGTATTTTTTTAATTTAATCGAAGAACTAGTTCTCGAGTAAATGCAAATTATGTGATGGATGCAGCATCCTGTTTTTTCTTTAGAACGGAAAATCTCGAGATACAGAGTCAATTCGAAAAAAGTAATTTATAGGTGTTGGAGCTCAGTATCATACAGGCGCGGATCCAGCTTGAGCTTTTAGGGGGGAGCTTCTAAGTAAAACATACTATTTTTCCAAACTTCTTTTAGAAATTCTATAGAAATTTACTCGTTTTGGGGGGGGGAATATACCCTTCCCCCTTGTATGCGCGCCTGGTATCATACGTATACAAATTGACTAAGAAATCACGGGCCTTAGAAATCGTGTTGGCCTGTGTTATGATAGTTTTTTATAAAATTACATGTCTCTACAAAATTTTATGCATGTGGGTTGAAAAATAACGATTTTATAGTAAAAATTCAAAATGACGCGTCATCAAGTACATGATTTTCATAATCCAAGAAAGACGTATAATCTCACTTTTGTAATGGTTTTTTATTATTTTTTTTACGAAGCAAATAAGCCTAGGTCATTTGGTTACTGTGCGTTCGAGTATTTACAATTTTTCCTGTACAAATTTTTCCAGTAAAAAACCAGTACACATGAACATGTCATTCAAAAGGTGAATAAACAAAGAAAAGCAAAAAGAGCGAAATTTTCACATTTAAAATTTTTAAATTTACTTAAACACATTAAATAAAGCTAGGGAAAAGGCGATATGTCAGGAAGCACAAAGTTTTGGGAAATCAAAAAGTGAGGTTTGATTTCACTTCCAAAATCTAGAACAAGTCAATAAAAATTATGTAGATCTTATTGCATTGCAAAAGACTTTATGTTTCCAGAAGAATTGAATGTTCCATTATGCAGCGGACTTACGTATGGGAGGTAAAATAGAAATATATCCACATTCTTAAATGCAATACTGGGTACGCTGCATCAGAATAGTAAATTTGTTTGATCATGCCCAAGCAAACTTATTAATGCTATTTATAGTGTGATTATTATTTTTATTGATGCATTAAACGCATTTAAATTCGGCGTTGCAGCTCAATACTGCATTTATGAGCGTGTGGTGTCTTGTAATACTTTATTGAACTTGTAATAAAAATATTTTATTATTATTTAAGAAAGAAATTCTAAAGCATGTAAATATTGAACATTCAAAGAAAGTTTTTTGGATGTATGGAAGGTTGAACTGACAGCTGTTTCGAGATCACCACAGTCTTCTCATCAGAACCCTTTAACTGCACTACCAGCGACTGCAGCAACAACAGCCCGTGTGGGTTTTTTTTTTGGGTTACCCAGTGGGCAGCCAACCCCGTTTGAAACACACATTTTAAATACATTTGAATGGTGGTTAGATAACTAACCACACAGACTGAAAGAGTTAAGGTAATTGCAAAAATGACAGAAATCAAAAAAGTTTAAGAAAGTTGAACATGATAAAGAAAAACATAGTGCAGTTACGAACCTTTAAAAGACCGATAATAGTTGAGAATAGTCAAGAGATGTGGGCATACCTTAGAGAACCCACATTTCAAAAATCGGGCATAACTCGTCCAAACTCAAACTGTTAAAAATTCGTAATATGAGCATTTGTAGAGGAGTTCCTTGCCTTCAAATTCTTATCATTTTTTTCCGCCCACGTTGACTCCTTCCCAAAAAAATGTGGGCATCCCTTAGAGAACCCACATTTCAACACAAACTGTTAAAAATTCGTTATATGAGCATTTGTAGAGGAGTTTCTTGCCTTCAAATCTTTATAATTTTTTTCTGCCCACGTTGACTCCTTCCCAAAAAAATGTGGGCATCTCTTAGAGTACCCACATTTCAAAAATCGGGCATAACTCGTCCAACCTCAAACTGTTAAAAATTTGTGAAAAGCGCATTTGTAGAGGAGTTCCTTGCCTTCAGATTCTCATCATTTTTTTCCGCCCACGTTGACTCCTTCCCAAAAAAATGTGGTCATCCCTAAGAGAATCCACATTTCAAAAATCGGGCATAACTCGTCCAAACTCAAAGTGTTAAAAATTCGTAATATGAGCGTTTGTAGAGGAGTTTCTTGTCTTCAAATTCTCATTATTTTTTCCGCCCACGTTGACTCCTTCCCAAAAAAAATGTTAGCATCCCTTAGAGAACCCACATTGCAAAAATCGGGCATAGCTCGTCCAAACTCAAACTGTTAAAAATTCGTGATACGCGCATTTGTAGAGGAGTTCCTTGCCTTCAAATTCTCATCATTTTTTTCCGCCCACGTTCACTCCTTCCCAAAAAAATGTGGTCATCCCTTAGAGAATCCACATTTCAGAAATCGGGCATAACTCGTTCAAACTCAAACTGTAAAAAATTCGTAATATGAGCATTTGTAGAGGTTATTGTTGCCTTTAAATCCTCATCATTTGTTTCCGCCCACGTTGACTCGTTCCCAAAAAAAAATGTGGGCATCCCTTAGAGAACCCACATTGCAAAAATCGGGCATAGCTCGTCCAAACTCAAACTGTTAAAAAATTCGTAATATGAGCATTTGTAGAGGAGTTTCTTGCCTTAAAATCCTCATAATTTTTTCCGCCCACGTTGGCTCCTTCCCAAAAAAACTTCGGTTTTAAAAGCATTCAATACGTTTTAATTTTTAACAGAGTAATGTTAACCTGTTAACAGAGCTCTGTTAAATTCTATGGTTTGTGTCTAGGGTTTTATATTTTAAAATTTAACTTCACACACATAAAAGCACTAACACATTGAAAGCTTTTGTTTTGTTTACCCAGCAGCTAAAGTTACAACTAGTAACGCTTTGGGACAGTCATATTACTAGTTGTAATGGTAGTAGGCAAAAAACGCAGTCATATTACTAGTTGTAACATGGGTAGTAACGTTACTGGTCAAAAAAGAACAATCAGATTACTAGTTGTATCGAGACTAGTAACAATACTAGTCAAAAAAGCACAATCAGATTACGAGTTGTATCGAGACTAGTAACGATACAAGTCAAAAAATGACAAAATTTTCAGGTATACGATTTTATATAAAACCAATTGTTAGCTATTAAAAAAATAAGTAGAATGTGGCTCAGTGGGTAGAGTACTTGCCTTAAAGTATGAAGAATGCGTGCTCGTACCCCGGTTGAGCCAAAGTTTTTTTAAAAGTTACAAAACTGTTAAAAAAACTAGTAAGCGCACTAGTTTACAATAACTAGGATTCCAACTGGGATATAACTGTATACAAATGAACTAGTTGGTCCCCTATGACAACCCAATGTTAAAATCGATAGTTCGATATATGAAAAAAGGATAGATAGGCAACTAGTCTGAAGCAAAAAGCAACTAGTATAGTTCCAACTACATACCAGTTACTTTGTCTGCAGGGTATTGTTCAAGAGACATCCACGAAGATAGTCGCAGCTCTACAACAAAACGAGCATTTTTGTTGGAAAAATATAAAAATTAGCTGTGTAGCTGCAACCATTTTGTAATATGATTTCTTTTTTAGCGCAGTTGTATTTTTAGTTAAAGAATTTAGTAGTATTTTTAGTCTTTCTAAAGGAAATCGCCAAGTAAACTATAAATTTGCGATCTGGCATTATTACTACGCAAAGGTACGTTCACACTTGGCAAATATTTGCCCAAAACAAGCTAGCCACTACTTTTGCTAAGGGTTAGTGTGATTTAACTTGATTTTCATATTACATAATAAAGTTAATTGTGCTGCAAAAAGCAATTTTTAAATTATTTTTAATAAATGCGAACCCATTTGTCAAGTGTGAACGTACCTTAAGATATAACAAATGGCAAATGGGAATTAGATGCGAATGAAAACTAGCGACATAGTGGAATGCAAATTGATTCGAAGTCTAGCGCCTTGTTTTCTTTCGCTTAGATTTTCTTTCGACATAGTGCAAGAGGCAGTTAAATTTTCGATTATGTTAACAATATTATCAAATTCAGCTTTGCTTTATAAATTTATATTGCTAATTGTAAATAACAAGTTTAAGTTTTTAAGATCAAACCATTTATTCAGGTACTTTAAGGCTTTATCAATAAATAATAAAAAAGTCGTGTTAATTTCGGTAGTCAGTGAAGACAACAGTTTTTTATTTATTTTTTGCTGAATGGCGTTTGACTACAAACCCTGAGGTCTTGAGTTCAAGACTAGTTTCAGGCAAGCCAACAACATTACACTGCTTTACATTACACTGCTTTACAAACAAAATGTATTAAGTGCATTTTTTAGAGTTATTAAGGTATGCCTATCACGACAAAAGTAAAGAAAAAATTTTAATTTCGGCATTTTTCGATGTATACTTCCCAGAGTCAAAATCTGGTTCGATTAAAGTGATCTATATAACCTGACTGACATATAAGCTGAATCTATTTTGAGTTCTATATAAATCAAATCATGCGAAATAAATTAGTTTTAGGTACTTTATTGTTCTCACAAAATATAGAGTACAATTATCCGAAATAACGTACAATACTTTATTATAAAGTACGGGTGGCAAGCCTAGTTGCCAGTTTACCTTTACTATAAGATTTCATTTTATGCAAATGATCACCGGGTTAACATGTACTACTTTTGCACAATTACTCATTTTATTTTTTCATTTTTCACACAAATTTTAATTTATAAATCAATTAAACACTTTTATGGACTTATTTAACAGAGAAATTTGATCAAAAACATCGCTTTTCATTTATTTTAATAAATTATTTTCCTGTACGTGTGTTTTTTGACAGCTCATCTCATAAGATCGTTGTTATAAGAATTCTTATAACAACGCTCTCATAAAAATTCTTATAACATTGAGATAACACTAATTTTACACAGCGTCTTCACGAGACATTAACTTTAAGATAACATGAGAAAAAACGTCGGCAGAATACTACAAACAAAATGTCGAATTTTCTCTTAATCTCATACTAGGGGAGGACGTAATTTTACTTTTCCGATAAGATTTCATTTTATGCAAATGCTCATCGAGTTAACATGTACTACTTTTGCATAATTAGTTACTTTTTTTTTAATTTTTCACACAAATTTAAATTTATATATCAATTAAACACATTTATTCATTTATTTAACACAGAAATTTTATAAAAAACATCGCTTTTCATTTATTTTAATAAACAATCACACATGCATACTATTTTATTTTCATACACATGTGTTTTTTGACAGTTCATCTCACAAGATTGTTGTTATAAGAATTCTTATAACAACGCTCTCATAAAAATTTTTATAACATTGAGATAACACTAATTTGAAGACTACACGTAATATAATTCTCTCTGCGATTGAATTTGACAGTCTCATCTTATATATTATGTTACGTGTAGACCTCAAGGTAAATCTACACGTAAAATAATTCTCTCTGCGATTGAATTTGACAATCTCATCTTACATATTATGTTACGTGTAGACCTCAAGTTAGAATTTCTTTCGAAAATAAAAATAATTTAATCCAAAGACTAAATTGAAAACGAGCATAAGCCAAACTATAAAGCTAAACAATTTTAAACTGTTATTATTTAAAACTTTGTTGGCTTTTCCAATGTTTTTGTCTATAACTTTGGGTACAATCATTTTATCACTTTTGGTAAGCGGGAAATTGACCAAAATCATATAATAATTTTAGCATATTAAAATCTTTTAAGAAAAATAGTTCTAAGATATTAGGGTAAAAAAAAGAGTTCAAATCTAAATTATTTGAATTCTGTTTATTTTATTTCATTTAACAATATTTTTTTAAAATAAATTTTACGTTGCTATGCAACTAGTGTACGTTATGTGTCTCTCAACTACATTTTCTTACTAGTTATTAATTGCTCTATTAATAAATAATTGTAGACAGTGGGCACTTAACTAGAGGTATGTCTAAAATTATTAATGTTTTTTTTTGTTTCGAGTTCATACTGAACTTGACCCGTTCGGACATGAAACATTAAGTACCGCTTTTAATTAAAGATGATGCAGTTAAGAATGTTTAGAGTCAAACTGAGCTTTTATGTACCTCCCACGTGCTGCTGGTCATTTATGATTTAAAAATAGAATATTTAGTTGAGTCATTTAATTTATTTTATTTGACTGACAACAATTTTATTATCGTTAACAATATTTATGTATGTAAGTATATTTGAAAAAATATAGAATATTTTTGACTTATTTGTCATAGTAAATCATGAAATTATGTTATCTATAGATAATATTTTTTATATGTACATATATGAAAAATATAGTGCTTATTCAACAAAATATTCCCATTTTTTAGGTAACCAGTATACCTCCATATATAATTTGCTATTGCTATACTTGAGCATTTTCATTCGGCTAAGCTAAAACGTAGTTGGCCTTTAGTTATACTAGCATAACTAACGGATGGCGCTCTGTATTTTTAAATGGTTTTATTTAGCTTACCATGTTTGTGGATAATAGTTGAAAATTTACACCCTTCCTGTTGGCCGATTGGTCTGAAATTTAGTGGACATCTTAACTTACACTGACTATATAATTTTGTAATTAAAATTAGTGGGCAGTGCCACACCCATAAAGAGTAATACTTAGCTTTAGCCCGTTCTTGTTAGCTGCATGATCTGAGATTTGGTGGAGACCTTTACTTACGATGACTATAAAATTCTGTAGTTACAAAAGTGGGCGGCTCCACGCCTATAAAAAGTAATATTTAATTTTAGCCTCTGCGTGTTAAGCGATTGATCTGAGATTTGGTGGACACCTTTACTTACGATAGCTATACGAGTTTGAATTACAAAAATGGGCGGTGCTACGCCTATAAAATGTAATACTTAGTGTTAACGCCTTCCTGTTAATCGATTGATCCAAAATTTGGTACACGCCTTTACTTTTGATTACTATACAATTTTGAGATTAGAAAAGTGGCCTTCGCCACGCCCATTAGAAGTACTACTGGCTTTTATCCCCTTCCTCTTGGCCGATTGATCAGAAATTTTTTAACCAAATTTACCTTTCATGACAATACAATTAAGTGGTAAACAAATAGACAGAGCCAGGCCCATAAAAATTAATATTTAATTTTACCCCTACCTGTTGACCGATTGATCTCAAATTTGGTGAACACATTTAATATTCATGACCGACTGATCTGATGACGTTACGATTATGTGTATTCAGTGTTATTGTAAATCACAGATGGCCGCCGCCACAAAATGGTGAATTAGTTATTTGTCTATAAACATCTCAATATCGATATCAAATGAAAGGGTTCGACTAGTAGAATACAGTACGCAATGAAAAACTTCCTATTCAAAAATTGCGGCCAGTACAAAATGGCGGGCTATACTCATGCATATATATTGTCAGACCCCTCAATATGGGTATTAAATGAAAGCGCTTGGCTACTATAACGCAGTGCACCACGAAAAAAAAGTCCAAATTCAAGGTACAGTGCGAAACAAAATGCCAGATCATAGAGTTAAGATAGGGCATAAAGTAAAAAACTAAAAACATTAATAATAAAATAAGTAAAAAAATTTTAAATTAAATGGTTTTATTGTAATGAAACATAATAATGATGCAGATAAAGCACTAAAAGCTAAAAAATACTTATGTACTTAATAGCAGGTAGCAACCAGCTAACGCACAACTCTCTCACCAACATAGGGCATTGATCAGACTAAAATAAAATCGTGGGGCGCGTCCGTTATCTATAATCAACAACGCCCCTCGATTTTATTTCAAAGTCTGGCTCGATTATTTTAAATTATATCATATTTTAAAGGCTACTAAATTACTGTTAGTGCTTAATTGACTGCGATCGGATAAAAAATTACTGAGCTATCCACCATAGTTAAAATTTTATAAAAGTTATTTTAAGCTTTTCATTAATTTTCGTCATTTCGAAAGCTATTTTGTACCACAAATAATAACAAAATCCTTAGTTTTATTAACAAATTTATTAAATAGTCTATTCAAATTTAAAAAATTAAAGGCATCGGACAAAAATTAAAAAATGCTATAATGATAATACGAAAAAGTAGCACTTAAATTTATACTGAAATTAGAAAACAACCGTAATTAACAAAACCAATATCCCTTTAGATAAGCTAATTCAATTTATTCAAATATCTTCCCTTTTAGTTTTATGCATCACCTACAACAACAACAAATAAAAGAAAAATGTATTGTTATTATATTTGCACAAGCTAAATCTACATATTACTAGTTATAATTAGGGATGTAACGATACGCCGTTTTGCCGATCCGATACCGATACCGATATTTAAAAATAAATATCGCCGATACCGATACGAATATTGAAATTGAGTTCAAGTTTAGATCAACAAAACTCAAGTGCAATTTTTTTATTTTACAAAATTACATTGTAAGAGAGAATATTTAAAATTGATTTTAACCCAGTATAAAAAATTGGAATTAATTTTTAAGGAGCTACATTTTCTTTGCTTCAAAAAAATCTATATTAAAAATATGCAGATAATTAGTAGAAAAGCAAGAAAAAATGTTTAATTCCTTTATAATTTTAAAAAATACTCGCCATGCTTTTTAAAAAAATCGATTTTTTTAAAGGATATTTATCAAATAATATTCTTCTAAATAACTTAATAGCTTAATTATTAAAAGACTTCTAAGTTTATATTTATTCACTTAAATTTACATGAAAATATAGTTCGCATAAAAAAAATTGTGGAAATGGGTAACTTTTTATCCTTTTTCCTTGAGGAAAAATCATTATAGAATACCGAAAAAGAAATTTGTCCTAGCATCGCTTCCAATTCGGTGATTGGTAATCGAAAAACATAACTTCTTGGAATGGCAAGGATATGTAAAACTAATTAGAAATTATCCAAATTTGCAATACTTCCAGATCGCGAATTCTACATTTTTATGACTTCTTTGGAGTATCTTTTTTTTTGCTGGAATAAGATTTAAAAAACAACGACTTGAATTTGAATTCATGGTAAAATTAACCAAAAATAAATATTTTTTTTACAAAATAACAGCATAATATATTATTAATTTTTAAAATTGGTATTAATAAGATTTACAAAAAACGAAGTGAATTTAATTCATGGTAAAATCGAACAAAAATAAATTATTTGTTAAAAAAAACTCTGAAAAAATGTTTAAAAGTATCGTCGTATCGACAGTAAAATATCGCCGATACCGATATATTGGAAAATCTGAAGTATCGCCGATATATCGGTATCGGTATTCGTTACATCCCTAGTTATAATGATACTAGTAACGTTACTGGTGAAAAAAATCATATTACCATTTGTATCGAGACTAGTAACGATACTAGTCAAAATAGGACAAAATTTTCAGGTATACGATTTAATATAAAACATATTTTTAGCTATTAAAAAACAAGTAGAATGTGGCTCAGTGGGTAGAGTATTTAACTTAAAGTATGAGGAATGTGTGTTCGTACTCCGGTAGAGCCAAAGTTTTTTTGAGAGCTACAAAACTCTTAACAAAAAACAAATCTAGTAAGAGCACTAGTTTACAATAACTAGAACTCAAACTGGGATACTGTATACAAATGAAGTAGTAGTTGGTCTCTCATGACAACCTAATGTTAAAATCTATAGTTCGATATATGAAAAAAGGATAGATAGGCAACTAGTCTGAAGTAAAAAGTAACTAGTATAGCTCTAACTACATACAAGTTACTTTATCTGCAGTCATGTGTATTGAGCGTTACGAGTGTTTAGTACGCTTCATTACTCAGTTTAATTATTAAAATTGTGTTTATCTCAAAAATAAGATGATGAAATGCTGAAGTGGAAGCTGGAATAATTGATACAAAAGCCTGAGCCTACGAAACAAAATAAGATCTCCTTATTTTGTTTGCTCGAAAATAGAAACAAACCCCAATAGGATATTGTAAATGAAAAAGAAATAAAACAAATTTATTACGATTTGAATGGACTATGGATTTTATTAAGAATTATGGATGTTACCTTCTTAGCCTGTAGATTTAACAAGAATAGAAAGCCCTTTTTGTCTTGAAACCGAAAGCAGTATAATTCGACATTTTGGCCAATTTGACGTTTACTTTTAGGCATTAAAAAGAAAGAGACAAATAGTAATTTGTATATTCATTAAAAGTAGCCTCTATATATATATATATATATATATATATATATATATATATATATATATATATATATATATATATATATATATATATATATATATATATATATATATATATATATATATATATATATATATATATATATATATATATATATATATATATATATATATATATATATATATATATATATATATATATATATATATATATATATATATATATATATATATATATATATATATATATATATATATATATATATATATATATATATATATATATATATATATATATATATATATATATATATATATATATATATATATATATATATATATATATATATATATATATATATATATATATATATATATATATATATATATATATATATATATATATATATATATATATATATATATATATATTGTAGTACAGACGTGGAAACACTCTTGATCGCGAGATTTTGGAACAGATGTTATTTAAGGCTTTTGGCCTTAATAAATTGCATCAACAACATACACTAGAATAATAGCGTAGGTTTATACTTCTAAATATTTAAAAGTTTTGCGAACTTTGTTATATGGTATTATATTGCAAAACGTTTCATCAATCAATTATCGTTTGTATCCAAAAAATGTACTGCGGGTTATCGATATTTTTTTTTTAACTAAAATTTTTAGTGAATAACTGAGGAGCTTATGGTGAAATACATCAATTGTACATCTGAATTGTATTGAATTCAAAATATAGTGAGTGTTCTGAAAAAAATATTGAATTCGTATAAAAATGTGTTGAGCGTTACGTAAAAAAAATGTTTTAAATATAATTTATCTATAAATTTTAGGCCGTTAAAAAAGTTAACAGCAGTTGAAGGGTAGAAACGATATAAAGAACATTATCTATTTACAAACTTTTGATTTTCTTTGCAAACCCACAGTAGTTGTTATTAGTGATGTTACGAATATTCGTATTCAAATCGCCGAATATTCGCCTCTTTCATGATATTCGTATTCGCCAAATTCAAGCGAATATTTCACGAATATTTTGTGAATACGTTCCGAAACTTAATACATAAAAAATGCTGAAAATTAAGCAAAAAATATTAATTTTTACTAAAAAAAATTTGTCTATATCGCAAAACAATAATCTTGTTTTAGTAAAGAAAAAAGAAACAAAATATATTTCTCTACGACATGGTATTTAAAAAGTAAAGTCCTGTTAAATTAATTTATTAATCATGTTAAAGTAATACTTAAGGCTCAGTAGAGGAATGTTGAACTTCAAAAATAAAATTTTGAAGTCTTTTCTCCATCAAGCCTATTGCGCTGTGTGTAAATAAGCTCCGCACCACTAAACATTCGCTCGCTCGGAACACTCGCCGCTGGTGTCACTAAATATTGCCTGGGTATAGGTAAAAGAAGCTCGTATTTTCCCTTATTTACTTTCCACCAAAAATTAATAATTTCAAATTCCGTCATCGGAATATCATAATAATTTTAAATATCTATACTATTGTGACAGTTTTTCTCAATTTATTGTTATTGACGCAAAGGGTAGATTTTTTTCAATTAAATTTGAAATATTAAGTGGTACTAACTACCCAGCAAAAAATAATCGAGATTTTGGAAGCAGTACAGACTTTTCGTGTTATACAAATGCGCTTCATAGTAGTGACAAATGTATTGCCTGAATATATGCAAGAAATGCTTAAGCTTCTTAGATTTTTCTTTTTCGCCCACTTAAAAAAAAAGTTTTGCACATTCACTTGCAGTGGTGCATTCAAGGAAGCGCTACTGTAAGGCAGAGATTATAAAAATATACATTTTACGAAGAAATATGAAATGCTTTTAAGTGGGACATCGCGAACAAATATCATGCAATACGTAAGCATGTTTGTAAGCTACACCAACAAAACTCACCTTTACAAACCTGCTTATCGCGCAGCAGTAGTTTTTGCTGGGTATTTAGATTGAATATTCGTATTCGAATTCAGCGAATATTGTTTCAGATATTCGTATTCGCATTCGTACTCGCGAATATTGAAAATTGATATTCCTAACATCACTAGTTGTTATATTTTCGAAGAATGTATTGGATAGGTCGTATTTTGCTGCAACTAACTATTTGAAATTGCCATAGCTTTTGACATGGGTGGATTTTATTAAAATTAGTTTTATCTGAAAGACGATTTAGACTAATTTTTGCTCTTGCATAAATATTTGTAAAGAATTATTTTAAAATATACAAATTATTTATATATCCATGGAAACCCAAGTCAATATTTGCAGAACTGGTCATAACTATTAACTTTTGAATGAGGCGAAAGTTATAATAAAAATCCTATCTCATCTTATTTCATTTAGTTACATTGGTAAGCAAAAAAAACACAAAATGTACGTTTAGAATGAGAATTAGCCATATACAAGAAAATTATCTTGATAAAAATTAAAAACTATGTCTTTTTGTGCAAATTTTCTTAAAAGCCAGACATCTTTTACTTGCTCAGAATTTCCGCTGCTTTACTTGTTTATATCCACAAAATATTATTTTCTACATTCTTAATTTAATAAAGGCTTATAATAACAAATTGAATAAATATAAATAAAATATATATAGCATGTATAAAAAATAACAAAAACTTAAGTTGGAATAAGTATAATAATGAATATTGTTATCAGTTTAGCATCATCATCGTCAGCATGACCGACCGGCATTTGCACAATTTACCAATTTACGCTTATTACTGTTTTTAGTTATCTGTTAGCGTAGCAGTGACCCATCATAGTCCAGACAACTACAACAACCGCAAGTACAATAGCAATTGTTATTGCTATGATTATTTACAAATTAGCAACAACAATAATAATAAATAAGCAAACCAACTACTAAAATAAAAAACGCACCGACCGACCATTTCTAAAAAATATGAAATTGGAATGGATTACATATAGTATATGTTGGTTGGATGTCCTCTTTTTAAATGAAAAGCCAAGCTTGGCTTAAAAAAATATGCTTATCTTTTGCTTTTCTATCCATAAAATAGCAAAATTAAATGAAAGTTTATTTTGCGCTAGCAGAGAAACAACACTGAAAATAATCTATGCTACATTTTACGAACAAAAAGTTTTCGTAGTTACTTTTTTAGTAGAATTAACGAAACTTTCGTATGTATATTAGGGTTGGCCAAAAAAATCGACTATTTTTTCACTTTATAGTATGAAAAATAGATTGGTAGACCCCTCAAAAAAATTCTCTCCAAGTAAGAGCTCTTAATTTTAATAGCATAGCAAAAATATTCCGTCTACCGGACAGTGTTGAGAACTTTTTATAAATAAATAGCGCTGTCGTCCTCCTTAAAAAGCGCTAAAAAGTGTTAAATTAAATTTAAATGAAAAAAAAACATAAAAATCAATTTCGTTAACAATAGTTTTGAAAAAAATTTTTAAGATGCAAATGTTTAATTAGGTTTTATTTTAAAGCCAAAACAAAACTTTTCTAATAATTAAATGTGAAAAATTTTAGAAACTTCTAAAACATTGTTTACAAAAATCGCCACTTTAGCGCTTTATTAAAAAAAGCGCTGTAAAGCAAAAATGCGACTTTTGATATATCAAAAAGCGCTAAAACTAGCACCAATGGAGCTAAATTGGCAACTCTGCTACGGGAAGCTGGTTTGTATGGCAGAGATTTCGGTACTCTCCCTTACCAACCTGCTTCTCTATTACATGATTTTTGTATGGGATATCCCACTTGGTAGGTGTCGAGGAATGAGCTTATTTCTGGGCATCCTAGGTGCATTAACCGCATGTATTTTTTATAAGTATATAATCAACAACATTTTTCGTCTTTATATCACAATTTTACTTACATTTGGATAATTTTTTATTAGCCGTTATTTTATTCATGTATTCTATCTTATTTATATATTAAATGATACAAAAACAATTGGAAACTATATTAAACTACAATTTACTTTTATTAAATACTTTTTGTTTGCGTATTGAATCAGGAATCGATCCTACGATCTCCGCATGGTAGGCGAGAACACTAACCACCAAGCTACCGATGCACATTTATTTTCATACACAATTCAATGGAAGAATAAACAATCAAATTACGAAGTAAAACTAACATTCGCATCCATATGTGGATCTACGTAAGCGAGAGAGGATGCACTATAAAAAAGTTTGAGCTGAATCAAGGTAGATCAATAAGGTAGAGACACCGGCGAATTTATACAACAAAGCAACTTTTTTGTTCAAGCAATTGTCAAAACAAATTAACAAATTTACATTAAAATTTTTTCAATTTATTTAAATAAAAAAAAATTATAAGGAAAGTTTGGCAGCTGTGCTGATAACGCCACCTGTTATGAATTCGCCTTGAGCTGAATAAAAAACTTCGTGTCTCAAAACATGAAAAAATAGATAGCCGACCGAATTCGTCATGTGTGGCGTAAATTTCTTCACTCGCTTACGTTATTGAATTCTCGTAAGGCGCTGTGTGCTTTTGTGCATCTCCGATGCCCTTCTAATTAATCTTACTGCTTGCTTGTACCAAATTTATTTTTGCTGGGAGCAAGGCGAATTCACTACAGGTGAACTTGTAAACACAGCTGCCAATTTTTTTTTTGCATTTTCATCATGATCGGATGTCAAAATACACTATTTGCTTTGTGAGTTTGACTACGAACAATGATTTTACAGAAACAAAATGCTTGTGGTTTTGTTACATGTTGTACTTGTTTTATTAGTGAGATTACCTGGTGTGAACTTGCGTCGGCTGGGAGGAAAGTCCTCCGCCTCACAGTTTTTTTTTCCTTATTATTAGAAAGAAAAGTTCATATTTCGGTATTTACTATTTGGCAAAAATACCTCGTCTCATATATATGTAGGAAATTGAGTTCTCTTACCGTTTAAAAGTTATTAAAGGTTAAAGTTTGATTATTTTCAGGCAGATACTAAACAAAAAATTATAATCAGAAAATAATTAAACTTCAACCTTTAATAACTTTTGCACGGTGATGCTTACAAAATACTTGTATGAGACTTTTTTGTAGAGAACTCAAATTTTTTTCTAAATAGTAAATACCGAGACATAAATTTTTCTTTCTAATAATAAGGAAAAAACAAAAAACTTAAGAGGCGGAGGACATTCCTATGCAAATTAAGAGCTCAAACTTGGAGAGATTTTTTTGGGGTGTCTACAACCTATTTTTCAGATTATAAATTAAGAAAAATTAGTAGATTTTTTTGGCCAACACTGATATACATACTACGAAAAAATTAGACAATAATTTTATACATTTACGAAAGCACACTGAAAATAATACATGCAACATTTTACGAAAGCAAACTTTCTCAGTTACCTTTTTCGTACAATATATGAAACTTTCGTTAGTCAATAATTTTTTTAAATAGTTTCCCTTCTTAAAAAATATTTTTAAAAATAAAAAATAAGTTTAAATTGTTTTTTTTTACAAATTGGCATATTGCATATTTTTAAGATGTAAAGAAATAAAATAAATTTTTAGCTCTTATAAAATAAGTAGAAAGCGGTTCAGTTCTTGTCTTTAAATATGAAAAAAGGAGTTCGTATCCTGGTTAAGTTAATATTTTTGTTAACTTTTTTCTTATATTTTCGTACATTTTGGTGGTGCGAAATCACGAAATATTTCGTAATTCTATCTTGCTTTCGTTTATAACTATGATGCATGAATTTTTTCGGTGTAACGAACGAAAACCTTTCGTAAATATTGTCCCTTATTAAAAAATATATTTGAATTAAAAAACAAATTTAAATTAGTTTTTATAAATTGACATATTTTTCAAGTGGAAGTAAATAAAAAATAATATCAGTAGAAAGTGGCTCAGTGAGTAGGTAGAGTACTTGCTTTGATATATAAAAGTTGTGAGTTCCTGCCAAGTTAAGCCACACTTTTTTCTTACTTTTATTTTATTTTCGCACATCTTACGACAGAATTTCATGGTGCGAAATTTCGAAATATTTCGTAATATGTACGAGAATTTTCGTGCATATGTTGCATGAATTGTTTTCGATGAAGCAATAATAAAAATACGTCTTTAGGTGGTAAAGCAATACTATAGTACTGTAACTGTACGTATTGCAAAAGGAGGAATAATCAGATTTATATAATGTGAAAACTGGAAAGGGCCTCTATAAAATTGCATTGTTATATACAAAAGTACGATTACCGATCAGTTTGTGAAACGGTATTATTACTTAAAAAGTCAGGCCAAAAACTTCTGTCATGATACAAAAATTTCCTTCGCAGGCTGTTCTGACTGATGTGGGCGCATTTTAAGAAAGAGTGCTATGTTTTAATAAGAAAGATTTTAAAATAAATAATGTATGTATATACTATATTTTAGATTTTTTGTGTGCAGTTTTTTCACGTGAAAATCAGGTTTTTCATTCTAAATTTGCAGTTTTTTTAAATTATGGCAACGCTGCTTGTGCGCAAGCATTTTTGATGTTAAAAAAAATTTTGTATGCTTGAATAAGTTCAATATAAACAACTTTTATCGACATAAGCTTTTTTTCTGAACACACTTTTAGTGTCCTTGGCAAACTGTTTTTTATTTATTCTCTAGGATCTTACCCTTAGGAAAGTTTGATAAAAATCACACAGAGTCCGTAGTATTAAAAATAAAATATTTCTGGTCTCCTAAAAATATTGGTTTTAAGAAAACCACAGATATGTTATTATTTTTTGTTTAATGTTTAAAAGTTTTGTCATTCTATATGTGTTTCCTTAACAATTCTCATCTGTTTGTATAGATATGCAGTCAAAAGGGGAGCATTTAAAAAAATGTATATGCAGCAAAAAATAAGGTTTTTAGTTTTCAATAAAAGCTTATTAACTTTTACTTATAATTATGAAAGTTGTTAAAAATTAAAATTTTTGCTTAGAGCCATATGTCTACATAAATAGCAAAAATTACAACAAAAAAATCTATCGTGTATATTTTGAATGAATTTCATATAAAACTTCTTCGCCGTTTTTCTCCATTTCGAGTTTGTGGCATTTGCGACAACCAATAGTAAGCTGAGGAATTTAGCAAATTACTAGTTTAACCTAAAATACATGGATACATATAACAGGTTTACTTCCTGCCACCCAAGGAAATGACTAACAAAAAATAAACTTTTCCAGAGTGTCTTAAAAAGGCAGTTTGAGGCAAATGTTGCTCATTTCAATACAAGTATTTGAAACATTCAATTTTGCTTTAGAGTTTTATAATATTTTTTGAAAAGTGGCTAGGCTAAAAGACGCTCACTATAGACAAATATATAATGAAACCCCGAGTTCCAACAAACAAAATAATGTACTAAACAAAAAATAATGTACTAAGAACTTCATACTCAAATACAACTGAATAAATTCCATAAAATTGTGGCGTAGAAAAAAAATTTGTTTGTTCATCTGTGTAATTTATGTAAAATATTATTTCAGTTTTATTATCCTACGAAAGAAAATGTAAGGTCTTATCTTAAATCCAAGTTTACACTATTCAGCGTTGCCAGAAGCTTTTCGAAGAAAATCATCATTTGGTGAAATAAAAATCATATTTGGATATAAAAAATCATCAGAAATTTTTATTCTAAAGGTGGAGGTACATACCACGCGTTACGCGCCAACGCTTTTCTTACTTTTCGAACTTTTAACGCTTTAAGAATGGCAAGTTACACACCACGCTTTTGATGCTCTTCTGCTTATACAATTTTAAGCCTTTGCCGGCTATATTTTGTCTTGCCTTTAAGTTTTATTTTTCTTTATATATTTAATGCAGTTTTCATCCATTTTTTAATAAAAAATTAATTTCTAATAATTTATTTCCATTAAACAAACATTTTAGCATATGAATCTGGCAGCACTACCTGTCATTTTGTATACGACGCGTGAAAGTTGAAGAATGTTCAACTTTTTGTGAGTTACGCGCGTCGCAAACTTCGTTTTGTATCTTGCCTTATGGAAACACACTATTTCAACTTTTTCGACAGAAGTCTGTAACGCATTAGCGTATTTAACGCATGCTATTGTACATTCACCTTAAGGCTGAACAATGAGAATTTTACAGAAAACCAAAACAAAAACGCGTTCTTTAAGATTATATGATTTCCTTCATGTCATCTTCTAGATAAGAGAGTTACTACTTTTTTTGCAACCAATATTAAAAAGATATCTGTAAAAAATTCGTGAAGAAGTTTGAAAATCGGATGCAATCAGCGAATTATATAAAATATCACCATGACTGTAAGAACATATAAAAATGCGACAAAATCACTTCCAACGCGACAAAAAAAAAATTCGGTAAACACAACTATATGTACTGGTATACAGAAAACCATTTTTCAGCTGTTAAATAAAAGTATGTGGAACATTTAAGTTTTAATCCACAAATCCGTTTTCAGTTTTTTCCCAAGATTTTCACTAAATATATCAGTATAGTTTACTCTAACTCGAGAAGGGTTTATCCAATTTCAATAGCTAATGCACCAAAAAATGCAGAATAAAGTTACCTTTAAGTCATTAATATCTAATTTTTTCAATTTCCAACTGCTTTGGAGTTATTCAGAAATAAGCGGCGAAAATGCGTTTTTCATGCAAAAAGTCATGCAAAAATGTAGAGGGAAGCTATGTATGTATATTAGGAATAAAATAGGCCATAAACCATTAAAATGTCGATTTTATTCACAATTAGTTGAGGGAACTAATACTCATTTTGCTTCTTATCAATGGACCTCCTTCACTTAATTACAAATAAAATCAACATTTTGCATCGGTTTTCCATCGGCTTATTTTATTTCTAGTTATGCTACCTGTCAGACTAATGATAACAATTTAAAGTCTTTGCAGTTTTAATTTCTTTTAAGAGTTTTTTAAAACAAGCAATTAATTTTGCAAAAAAAAAATTCGCCGGTAATTTCTGAAGAACTCCGAAACAGTTGGAAACATAAAAATTTATTAAGCATGACTGGCTTATTTATTCAAATCGATTAATCCGTTATCGAGTTAGGGTGAGATATACTGACGTAGCTATTTGAAATATTAGTCATACCCAATATAAAATAATCTGTACATTATAGAAAAAAATTTTTAAATTATTTGAATTTAGCACATTAAACTTTGTATATCCCACAAATTTTTTTATCATCGAACATAATTGATAGTTTTGTCATTCAAAACCATCTTTCAAAGCTGATGAATGCACTTCAATAAACTTTTATGTTAAAAAAGTTTCAAAATTATATATTATTTGATAAAACGTAAGGCATGATATGTTTCAATAACTATTTATATGTATATCGTCACAGAAAATGCAGAAAGCCCTATCTAACATTTTAAAAGTTTTACAGAAGAAGCATAAAACATGTTTAAATGAAAAATATATGGATAATTGGTGCAAAATTTCGCAATAATATATAACTTTGTTGGTCCTTTTTTAACTATATTGTAAAATTTTGCACTAATTTTCAATATATATTTTTTAATTTAAACAAGTTTCATCCTTCTCCTGTAAAACTTTTAAAACTTTAGATGGGGCTTGCAGTTTCTCTGAAGATATACATATAATAAGTATAAAAAATCATAATTTGCGAGAAAAAAATCATCATTTGGGGAAAAAAATCATCAAATCATATTTTGGTTTAAAAATCATTAAAAATATGATAAAATCATAATTCTGGCAACGCTGACCCTCTTCGATTTTTCTCCCGGCTGTATATTTATGATACAAGCATGTGCAAAATTTGTTTCGCTAGCATATACAGACAGACAAACACACCTAAAAAGTCAATAAGTAAGACAGTCACTTTAAAAAGAGAGCGAGTATTTTGCAGTAAAACTAATATAAATATATATAAATAGTTTCGATTTTACTAAAGTGTTAGTAGGTGCTTAGCACGATACTAATACATAATAGAATATAATTTCTAATATGAGGGCAATCTGAAAAATCTTAAGGAATATGGTCGAAATTAAATATTTGCTCAAATTTTAGTTCGGGCTGGAAAACATTTTGTATATGAAGCTCAGATTTTTAGTTAATGCACTAAAGGAGTGTTATCGAAATTTTTCGATAAATAAAATTATGAGGAATATACAAAGTTTAATGGCGCTAAATTCAAATCCTTTTTCAGTTATTTTGATCTCGTACAGATTTTTTATAGGCCTGACTAATATTTCCACCAGGTGCATTAGTATATTTCACCCCAACTCAAGAACTGATTGTCCGATTTAGCTAAGTAAACCACCAGAACATGAGGTATAATCATATTTACATAATAGAGGGTTGCACAAGTATACTCGAAAGTACTCGTGTGTATATTTGTGTGTGTATGCATGTATGTTTTTTGTATGTATGGGTTTATATATCATCACCTGAAACGCAGAACGCCCTAACTAACGTTTTCATAGTTTTAAAGGAGAAGCAATAAATATGCTAAATTATGTAATTGGCCAGGTCATTTACCTTTTAGATTTTCTTAATTTCATCACTATTTTTATCCGGTAAAGTCTTATTTTTATAGTAGCTACTTAATTTGGACAAATACATCGGACTTTATTAAAATAACGATTAGAATTTTTTGTTAGTTAGGGCTTTTTGCGTTTTATTTAACAATATGTATGTATACACGTATACATGGTCGTGGCTATGTATTTTCACATATTTACATGCATGTATACATACGTATGTATGCACACACCAAATTCATTCGAGAATATTCTACGAATACATTTGAGTACTCTTTGCAGCCCTCTGTTACATAATCATTTTTACATATTTTTTATACTTCGAACTGGGTCGGACTCATTCAGATATTAACGGGTAAAAACTGGGCTTTTATGCATAATGAATTTTATTTGTTTTCAAAAGCTCATAAAATAATTTAGAGGGCAAAAGCTTTACATATTGATAATTTATCAGAAAGCTGAATATATTAGGAATAAAATAAGCTATAAATCGATAAAAAATCGATGGACAAATTTTAATTTTATTCGCGATTAATTGAGAGAACTTAATTGACAACTTAACTACAATTTTCATACAATACATGTTGTAGGGAAATTGTGATTTTTATCAATTGAGTTCCTTCAGTTAATTGTGAATAAAATCAACTTTTGGCCGTATATTTTCATGACTCATTTTATTCCTAATATATCTAGCTTTCTGATAAATTAAAAAAATATAATATATTTATAATCTTAATTTTTTATGAGCTTTTGAAAAAAAAAGTTTGATTTTTTATGAAAAAACTAGTTTTTTGCCGCTAATTTCTGAATAATTCCGAAGCAGTTTCAAACATAAAAAAAATTACATATCAATGACTTATAGGTTTTTATTTTCAGCATCTTATGGTGGTCTATTTATGCGAATCGGACAATTTGCTCTCGAGTTACGGTGAAATATACTGACGTATTTGAATTTGCATTAACATTTGTATATTCCATATATTTTTATAAAGGCGATTTTTTCTGAAGACTTAAGGTGTCTTTTAAAAAGTTCCTCTTAAAATGTACATTCTAAAGGCACTTTTTAAAAGCTACTTTTTAAAGGTAATTTTTAAAAGGTACTTATTAAATTGTAGTTTTTAAAAGGTACTACATACTTTTGAAAAGTATTTAAAAAGGTAATTTTTACAAGGAACTTTCTAAAAAGTATAGTTTAAAAGTTACTATTTAAAAGGTACTTTGTAAAAGGAACTTTTCAAAAGGTACTTTATAAAATACACTTTTTCAAAACTTCTTTTATAAAGGTACTTTTTTAAAAGTCCTTTCATAAAGGTACTTTTTAAAATCTACTGTTTAAAAGGTAATTTTTAACAGGTACTTTCAAACAGTACTTTACAAAATGTACTTCTTAAAAGGTACTTTATTAAACGTACTTTTTAAAAGGTCTTGTTAAACTTATTTTTAAAGAGTTTTTAGAATGGACTTACTTTTTAAAATTATTTTTTTTTTAGTATTCTGCTGAAAACTTACTTTTTGAAATATTATTCTTAAAAGGTATTTTTAAAATTGTTATGAATTTATAAAAAGTATTTTTCAAACGGTACTTTTTAAGCAGTACTTTTTTAAAGATATGTATGTACATTCCAAAAAGTACTGTTCTAGAGGTATGTACACATATTTAAATAAAATGTGCTTTTTAAAAGTTAAAAAAATTTACTTTTTAAAAGGGGCTTCTGAAAAGTACTTTTTAAAGGAACTTTTTTAAATTTACTTTTTACACCGCTTTCCAAGTTTTTATTTTTGAAAAGTTTAAATTTTCGAATGCATTTTTTATGGTAATTAGGATGTTCTAAATACGGAAAAATATTTTAAAAAAGTTTAAGAAATTTTTGATTTGGGCCAATTATTTAACGGCACATTTTTGTTTGTTTTGTCATGTGCATTTGCTGCGGCATTACTCTTAAAGGGCTCAACCGATTTAAATGAAACTAGGTACACAGATAGGTATTTGTCCCACAATTAATATAGGCTGTATTTGCTTCCCAGATTTTAGACCGGGAGGGGATAAAATGGGTAAAAATCCTCCCCCTACGCATAACTCTGTAATTTGTCAACCGTTTTTCAAAATTCTTTATTGGTTTGAAAAGGTTGGTTTGAAACGATTTGCCCCATAATTTTTTTTCCAAAATCGGTGGCGATTTTCGAAATTGTTCTTTTGTTTGAAATGTTTTGCTTGCAGTTTGGTCCCATAACTTTTATCCAAAGTTGGTGGAGGGGAACTGGGGGAGGGGAATTCGGCCCGCCACGCATAAATCTGTCATTTGTCAACCGATTTTTAAAATTATTTTTTGGATTGAAATGGTTTGCTTGCGGCTTAGTCCCTTAATTTTTTTTTTTTAAGTCGTTGGGGAAATTTTTTAAGGATATAATGAAGGTAGAAATAAAATACATAATTTTAAAAATATTTATTAAATTATAGTACATTCTAATCATTCCAGCTAAGATTTAATTTTTGTGAAAAAGGATATATGGGAGGTATTCATGTCCTTGCACCGAATTAATAAAAATTTACAACAGCGCTAAAAATTTTAGAATTCAGGATGTATAGAAGGTAGGCATGTCCTTGCATCGATTGTTCTCAAAGTTAAATTTGTTTCAGTTTAGTCATTAAGTACCAGTATATTTTCATCTTTCTGCGATAACTACTCTAGTTTTTCCGATTCACTGTATGGGGACAAAGCGCTGTGCGACGGCGGCTAGATGTGTTATTGTTAAGTAAACACATGTAAAATATTACAACTTTTAAACATTAAATACATTCGACGGAAACAGCTCACAAGTAGTGATAACCAAAATACACAGGAGCACTGATGATGTAACTATAGCGCCTTTCGAAAGCAGTGTTGCTCGTTTGTTTATTTTATTTTAACCCTATGGTAAATGGAACTTATACAAAACAAGTCACATTGCCGGTCGCCACGTGGTAGGGATCAGCACGAGTTCTAACACTTCTTATGAAGTTGACCAGTCACTTTTACATGGATCAGGCTTAGGATAGGGTTAACTGATACTTTGTATGCACCTTGCGACTTGTCACTGAACTATCTTATGGAAACCTAATCGGTGTAGAACAATATAAATTATATATAAATATTATTCCGAAAGTTTATTTATTTTTTTATTGTTACAAATGTAAGTATGTAGAATGTATTTTATTTTTAAGTAGCGTCGTTGATGGCACTCGAACTTCCAACATAACAGGCTAGCACACTACCCACTAGACCACAGGGGCACTTATATTTCAAAGTTACAAATACCAGTTAAGCTGAAGTTAATATCTATATTTATAGTTACGGGACTAGCTCCTGAGTGATATGGCGGTCTCAATGGAGGGATACAATTAGCATTATTAAAATACTATCTGATATGTCTTAGATCCAGCTGCATCGAATTTGTTCAGTGCTGTTTGCTAAAATACTAGCCCAAGTCCTAACTAAATTGACTGAAAATAGTTAATATGTGAACATTTACGCGATATGTCTTTTCTCACCATTCCCTACTCCTTGCTTTTGGTACCACACCCATTTCCTCTAGTCGTAGGACGGCTACTTTTAGATCATTTTTCACCAAATTTTCCGCAGTTAAGTTTAAGTTAACTTTTCCCTTGCTCCTTAAAATATGAATCATGCCTGATTCTTTCTGAATATAACGTTTCGAAACTTAGATTAATAATCAGTTTTGTAACAATATATTGACTTTTTCGATTTCGAGAACCCCATAACTCAGAAAATAGGGGCTTGACTTTTTGTCGAGGACGCAATTAATTTGAGCAAAAACAAAAAAGAAACTTTATTAAAGTTTACTTTTTTCAAATCTACTTTTGCAAAAGATATTTAATTAAAAACTATTATTGAAAAGATATTTACTTCTTAAGGGTTATTTTTATAAAAAATAATTCTTACTTATTTCTCTAGTATTCAATATACATATAAGGAATAGTTATTAATAAATTTACGAATTTATTAATCCTAGCAATGTTCTATGACAATTTGCATTCTATCTTCCTGCGATTGAGTCACACACATGTATACAAAAGAGACACGTAAACAAAAGACTAAGCCAAGGCAAACAACCAAACGATTAAACACCGCAATAGCCCAGTGGCAAACTCTTGGAGGCCTTCATTTATAAGGCCTTCTGTAAGACCTTCCTAGACCTTTTTTTAGATCCAGTACTCATGCTCGCTTGCCTTCTAAAGAAGGTCTTATGGAAGGCGTACCTATTACCTTCTACATAGGTTGTTTTTTGTTTTGTTTTTTATTATGTGTATTTATTAGGGTATTCAATTGGTTAACCGTTAATTGGTTAACCGGTTAATTACAACCCGATTAACTGAACGGTTAATTTAAAATGGACTATTTTCGATTAACGATTAAACCTGTTAATTTCAGTCGGCTAACCGGTTAACCGATGTAGCTAAATTTTTAACTTTTTGTAGTATTATAACAAATTTGTTTGTGTGTTTAATTATTTGTTTCATCTCATATACAAAAGGTAGGTGTTTATAAATTATTTTTTCATACCAACAAAGAAGTGTCTTCAGTGATCTTAACTCAAGTAAAACTTTAAAACCTTTGGACGTGGCTGTAAAAGAGCTTAGTAAAGACTCGGCTACTCTAATTGAACTTGAGAGAATTACTATGCTTTTGATTAATAACTTTAAAAAATCCAATAATACTATTGTGAACGATTTAATTAAAAATCTATATGCATTAGATTTAATGAGATACGAATTAAAGTTTTAAATACACTTATTTTATACCTCCACTCAGGAATATTTCCTTCGAGCAATAGTGTTTTTGAAAAACAGTGAAAAAACGGAAACTACGGAATTCCTAAATAAAAAATGTTGCCAGGATGGGTCAGATGATGACCTGACAACACAAAAAACTATCAATAGTAATACAACAAATCTTTTAACAGAATTAAGCGAAACAAACAGAAGTGTTTAGAATTTTAAACAACTAATACAGGACTCTAATGACATAATGGACACTGTTATATGTTTAGTGACATCCAGGAAAAGGACTGAGAAATTAAACATTCTGTATTATGGATTGCTGTCGACTTCTCAAACATATTTAAAGACAAAACAACAAATACAAAAACCTTAAATAAATAGGCCTCCTGAAGAAGGTCTACTACCAGGCCTGTTGAAGAAGGGAACGCAGACGGCCTTGGCTGGCTAGGACAGCGTGTATAAAAAATTAATGAGTATGGAAAGGGTAACAACCCAGCGTAAATGGAAGGAGTAAAGAGGCCTTCTATAAGGCCTTATTTAGCAGTTTGTAATACTTCCACTACCATTGCATATTCATTTCTTTTTTACACGCGATGTCTTCAGAAGGCCTATTTGCAGGTAATACGTGGCATGCCTGATAGAAGGCCTGGTCTGGGAAGGTCTGTTATATATGAAATGGAGGTACATTTTTTTATCTGGGTATTTTTATAGCGGCTTCTATATTTTGGATTATCGCGATTTTTTTTTTATTTCCAACTCCTTCTTTTCGTCCAAAGTACTTTTTTAAACATATGAGGAAGGCTAAATTTCAAGTATTTATTTAGAACGAATTGGTCATAGTGTAGTAGCTGTCATATAAACGACATAATAGCAGCATGTTGATGCCCCATGTATGTAAATTTCAGTTGTATATACAAATTAATTGCGGAAAAAGAATACGAGAATGTTTTTTATTTCTAAAGAACGTTTTTTATTAAACAAAACGAAAAATCTAAAAATAGATTACTCCTTCCAAAAGAAACCAGTGTAGAGGCCTGCTAGAAGGCAAAAAGAATTAGTTTTGGATCTTAAATTCAGGTCTTTGAAGGCCTGCAAACAGGCCTGTTTAGTGAATGCCTCGTAAGTTTTACCGCTGGGAAGGCTTTGTGTCTGACAAATAAGGGTTTCCAGAAGGCCTGCTTACTACTTATTTCCGCCGCGGCGAGTAAATGGAATTTGTGTGTGTGTGTGTGTGCGCTTGAATATGCATGTATGTGAACATTGGTTTTGTTTATTTTTCTAATTTTTCCAAACAACAGGCAGTTGTTAGTCACAATTTTCTACAATTTAGTCTAACGACAGAGGTCAAACGGTATGGAAAATTGAAAATTAAACAACAACAAAGAGAAAAATAAATGAAAAAATATAGCTCGTTTCAAACAAATACAACTAAAGGATAAAACTGAAACAAAAATTTATAAATTTTTATTTAAAATACATTTTAAACGGACGTTGCAACCGGCGAAAGTTCTTAAATTGATAAACAAAAATAATAATAAAGAAATATTTAATAGGTTTTTAATGCATTTTAAAAATAATTAACAAGTTGAAAAATGCAAAAAGCACATAAAATGAAATTAAATTTAAATTGATACGAATAAAAAAATATGTACAAGAAGAAAAGCTCAAATTAAAATAAATTGTTCAATATGACTCACAGCTGTGCTGAGAGAACATCATAAATGTTAATTTTTAGTGGGACAAACATGTGTTCGACAATTTAAATTAAATTCAGTGACATAAATATTTAGATGAAAAAAAATCTAATAAGAAATGTTTGTTTATATTCAGCTGTTTAGCTGCAAGACAATCAAAAAACTAACTAATAATAAAAAAAACTTTTATATAAACGCATAATTTTTATGATATTTAAAGGCGTAATTTTTAACAATGTTTATCTGAAGTAAGATTTATTTATATAAAATATATTATACTAAATGAAAATTGTATTTTTATATCATAAATTTTTTCAATTTTTGCTAGCCTGAAAAAAATTTTAGGGAATCGGTTTGAAATATTCAGCGAAAGACTACAGGGAAAAGTGTAAAAGACGGATGCAATTACCAAACCATTGATTTGTTTAGTAAAATAAATAAATTTCAACTTATCACTAAACTATTGGTATTAACTCAACAGTTCCAATAAAAAAATTTTTACGATTTTTTCAACTAAAAAATAGTTTATATTCAATTCATTCGTATATTACAATACATTATGATGCCATTTTTGCAGCAAATCAAAGACCTGTGATAAAGATGGAGTTAAGTTCGACCCTAGTTTCATAAAAAAGGATCTTTGAACTTTCAATTTATATGCTTCGAATATTAACTTTCAGATAAAATAATTAAATGAAAAATTAAATTAACGATCTAAAAAGCCTTAATAATAATAAAATACTTTGAAGACCCATTTACTTCGACAATAAATTGCATAATTTAAAAATTGCAAACATATTTTAATTTTGTATTGTATTTTGTTATTTAGGCTTTATTAGTTCGTTCAAATTAATTTTACAACTAAATTATTATTATTGAGAAAGGATTTTTCAAAGCATGAAATAATTGAAAAAGACAAAGACAAATTCTTGACTTTGTATAAGGGTCGAACTAAAACCATGATAATTTCTTCATATTTTTGGTTCTTGTCTTAGCCAAACTCTACTAATGTTTTTATTCCTTTTCTCATCCTAGTTTGAAAGTCATTGGCTTTCGAAGTCTAGGGTTCACATGTTTTTGTTTTTTCTTTATATTGTTGGCAACAGTCAAGCAACATATTTAATGTTGCGTGCCTTTAGTGTTAACAACTGAAATTATGTATTCAGTCGAACGGTATGGGTTTTAGTCCAAAGAAATTTTATTATAGTTCGTTTTCTATATATCCCAGAACCTATTGATCAAGTTAAAAAAAATATAGTGCGGATGTTTTTAGTTTTTCGTGGTTTTTTTATCGGACGAACAGCCCTCGAGCTTTGTAAATATATCCATATTGCATAACTTCCTTAATTTTTTAATCCAAATAGATTATTAGACCATGGTTCGGTCGTAACGTTATATTCAGAAAGAAGAGATAATTAACATAAATTATTAATATAATTATTTCGAACGTATTTACTTTGTGAATCCAAATTAATTATTAGGCTAAGGCTCGTAACGTTATATTCAGAAAGAATTGGGCATGAGTAATATTCCAAGGAACAAAGAAGAAATTAACATTAACTTAATTTTTCAACGCACACAGCAGGACAGAGTAGCGCCACTTTCGGAAGCCGCTACACTTCCATCGTCAGTGCTCACGTGTATTTGCTTATCACCACTTGTCAGGTGGCTCTGTTGAATGTGATTTTAATTCTTATATACACAACTTTTTCGTGAAAATTGAATACGAGAATTAAATCACTCTCAAGCTGATATTAAAGTGCACTTTCCCAGCGTTGCCATCGGTTTATTTTTCTTCATTCCCATTTTTCTGATTTTTGTTCTACTGAAGACAAACTTTTTTGGTTTGATTTTATACTTAAGTATATATGAACATGTAAACATGTGAAAAGCTCAAGCCAGTATCTAATTGTTTTATTAATATGATTATTTCGAACGTATTTGCTTTGTGAATCCAAATTGATTATTAGGCTAAGGTTCGTAACGTTATATTCAGAAAGAAATGGGCATGATCAATATTCGAAGGAACAAGGAAAAAATTAGCATCAACTTAATTTTTCAACGTACACAGCAGAGCAGAGTAGCGCCACTTTCGAAAGCCGCTACACTTTCATCGTCAGTGCTTACGTGTATTTTGAAGAAAAATAATTACATTTATAATTACATTTGAAGAAAAATAAATTTACATTAATTTAATTTTTACGAAAAATTGTATAATATATAATATAAAATTGTATAATTATATAATATATTAATATAAGAATTAAAATCACATTCAACAGAGCCACAAGTGGTGATGAGCGCTGCTCTGCTCTGCTGTGTACGTTGCAAAATTAAGTTGATGTTGATGAGTTTATGCACGCGCAAAAAGTGTCATACATGTGTGGTTTCATTGATCTAATTTAAAACTTAAAATCAGAATGCAAATTATGACATAAAGATAACCTGTTTAAACATGTACAACAACAATAGCTTGATATATCGTAGGCGGAACTTACGTACGAGCAAAACCAAAAATAAAAATAAGAGTTGGAAAAATTGGAATAAATAATCAGAAGGTGAAATTTCGTCTCACCATATTGATAAAAGCAATAAGATATTCATATTCTATTTCCTCATAAAATTTGGTTATATAGCTGATGTTTCATTAATACTAATATCCACGATCAAACGTGGTAAAAGCGAATAAAGGACGCTGATGATGACAGCGTAGAGGCTGTCGAAATTAGTAGTACTAGTCCGTTCAGCTAGTCTGATTAGATATTCTAATATTCCATTCTTAAAAATAATTTGAATTTACATTAATTCAATTATTGAACTTAAGCCGAATAATATTAACTTCCGACTTATACACATTTTCAGTTCAAATAATAATTACGTACAAATATTAAAATTTTTAGATTTTCTTGAGAGTAAGACTTTTTATTTATCGATTCGCAGCAACTAACTAGTTATTATTTGGCTTACTAGAAGCTAAAAAATAATTAGTCAAATAAACATATTAAAATTAAACAAAAAAATGTATACACATTATATATTATTTATCTGTTTTCAATTTTATTTAATTTTTTTACTTTGTAATTTTTTGACCCACCTGGGATACGAACCAGTGCTCGTTCAGATATGAAGACAAGAACTTTACCCACTGAGCTTTTATTTACTTATAAGCTTAAGAGACAAAAATTGATTTTCATATACAAACACATTTTATTAAAACCTAAGTAGTAGTTCTAATTTGAAGCATAGTAACAAGCTAAATAACTACCACTCATTACTTTGTAACCCATTAATAAAGTACTACCGATTACAAAAATTGCAAAAGTTTTGGCTGGGTTCTTATCATAAAATTGTTTTTGTATGCAAAATAAAAATATTTAGCTAAGACCTCTTTCTTTTGCTTACAAGCAAGTAGTGTGCGCCATTAAAAAGGTTACCATTATTTGGATGAAAAAAAAACAATACTTTTGTATGCGAAAAAGTAAATGAATAAAATTAATTGTTGAGGGCAACTCTATATGCGCGAAACTAAGCTTTTCACATGTTTACATGTTCATATATACTTAAGTACAAAATCAAACCAAAAAAGTTTGACTTGAGTAGAACAAAAATCAGAAAATTGGGAATGAAGAAAAATAAACTGACGGCAACACTGGAAAAGTGCAGTTTAATGTCAACTTGAAAGTGATTTAATTCTCGTATTCAATTTTTACGGAAAAGTTGTATATATAAGAATTGAAATCACATTCAACAGAGCCACCTGACAAGTGGTTATAAGCAAAATAAACGTAAGCACTGCCAATGGAACTGTAGCTGCTTCCGAAAGTAGCGCTACTCTGTTCTGCTGTGTATGCTGAAAAATTAAGTTGATCTTAATTTTACCCTTGTTCCTTGGAATATTAATCATGCCCCATTCTTCCTGAATTAAACGTTAGGAACTTTAGCCTAATAATCAATTTGGAGTCAAGTTAAATTTTTAATTTAGGTAACTTTTTTTTAATGTATATTTAAAATTTTTTTGCTTGTTAAAACTGTGTGAAATAGAGTAATTTACAATATTTTAATAAAAAATCGTTTTGGTCTTAAAAACTATCCTTCCTCACTTTATTTTACTATAATGCGTTTATTTCCTTTGCTTATTAAATTAACTAAAATAATTTTCACATTAATAAGTTTCATCGATTTTTTCCATTTATTTTTGTTGAACATTTTTTGGGTTGTGCCAACAAACAATCATTAAATGTTACATTTTCATTTGCGTGTTTTTACGCACCAGAAACACAAACATAAAGAAAAAACATAAAATAATGAAGAAAACTTTACACCCTTTGCTTCCGTTAATAGTTCAAGGATACTTTTACGATAAATATTTCATTTTATTTAAAACATTTGCTGTTATAAGGAGATCAATTTATATGAAAAAGAAAAAAGGAAGAACTAAGTAAAATATTTCAACTGTTGAACTTTTTATTTTAATGTTTTCGCACGACGAGAAAAATATTAAATTTATTTTTATGAAAAGTGTACAAGAAATTTAAATGGGAAATGGTTGTTATTGCGATTGTAAACATCATTTGGTGCATATTTTATTACTAGTTTATTTTTATTTTTTTCTATCGGAAAAGTATTTAAAAATTCTGAAATGGATTATGTTTTTCTTTAATGAGTTTAATGAGCATTAAATGAGTTACTTATCGTAACTGATCAATCATTAGCTTTATTAAGGGAATATTATACAGCAACCATTTACATATTGTTGTTAATTTCAATTTAATATAAAATAATTAAATTTTCAACATGACCTTATTTTAAATATTTCACACTACCCCACCAAGGTGTGTTTAAAGGTGTGATGAAAATAAAAGAAACATGGATAATTAAATTAAAACTTGCTATAGTTTTACTTAATTGACCAACAATCAACAACAATATCACCCCTAGAACTCAATATACCGTGAAATATTTGCACAGTTTTCTCTCATAAAAATATTAATCATAAAACAATAAAAATGGCCAATTAAATTATATTTTATTTAATGGAAAATAAAGAAAGAGAAAAGTACAAAAAGAACATTTACAAATAAAAGACAAGTAACAATAACGATGATTATAATGGATATAATTGGAATTGCAAAAAAATAAAATAAATTACACACACATATATATACATATATATATATATATATATATATATATATATATATATATATATATATATATATATATATATATATATATATATATATATATATATATATATATATATATATATATATATATATATATATATATATATATATATATATATATATATATATATATATATATATATATATATATATATATATATATATATATATATATATATATATATATATATATATATATATATAAATAAATAAAAAAAATGCACGCGCTCACACATGGCTGTCACAAAAACGAAAAATAAAAGCGAAATATCAACTCCCCAGTGGTAACATGAAGCAGTATGGAGGCCTTATAGCAGGCATCTTTACAGCTTCTTTTGGAAGAACAACTATTTCATGCTCCATTCAATTTCCTTATATTTTTTTACACACGTTTTCATTGCGGGGGAGGCTTTCCTATCGCTTATTCTAGAACGCCTGACAAAAGGCCTTGTAAAAAGGCTGTCCACTGTCCACTTTTCTAACCATACTGTTGTATTGTAACAACAACTAAATGCACACACAAAAATTTCGAGGTTAAATTGTCGAAAACCATCTTAATTTAAAATTTTTCGGTAGTGATTTTGCTTCATAAGCGTTTCGTGTTAAGTCAACATGATTTACAATAATCTTAAAGGAACATTTATCCTTTTGAATTAACTATATTTCATGTTGATTTAATATTACAGTACAGTTAAATAAAAATGGTGTTGATACTGAAATAATACGAAAAATCATGTTGAATCAAAGTTATTTCGAACTAAAACGACGTGAATTTTATATTGGAACAACACGAAGCATCATATTGAATCAAAGTTATTTCAAGATGAAACTACATACGTGAATTCGATATTGAAACAACACTAAGAGTCCTATTATTATAGTTATATCAAGCTAAAACAACATGACTTTAATTTTATTTATTTTAGTTTATTCATTATTTTACTTACGTGATGTGTATTGCCATAGGCATCAGAAAACTTTGTGTTGCAGTTGGCTGCCCGAGCCAAGATTCGAACTCGTGCCACTTGCATTATAGTCCGCGCGCTAACTACTGCAGCCACAACAGCTTCAAACTTTACTTTAGCTATACACTAAATAAATACCCACCAATAGTATGTTAAATGAATTTCATTTTAATTCAACATGATTTAAATGATTATTTAACATAAAACTTATTTGAGATTAAAGTTATACGGCCATGTCACAGAGTTGAATTCCGCTCGGAAACGGAATTCAACCTATCTCATTTTTGTAGCAGCTGCTGTCTAAAAAAGAAATCCAAAATTCTCAAACTTGTCAGGCGTGTCCATACTGTTGGCGTGTCCACTGTGCTGCGGTATGCTCCAGCTAGGGCTTGACATATTAGGCTAGATTGAATTCCGTTTCCAAACGGAATTGAAGTCTGTTACATGACCGATACTCATGTTTATTTAAAATCATATGTAACCTTTACAACGAAGTTGTTTTAACAGTGAACATTTTTAAACCAAAGCGATTTAAGATTAGATTAATAATTTTTCATTTAAAATTAATATGAAACAATGGTAATTTTAAACCAGCAGCAGTAATTCGTTTTTTGTCGTCTACATAGCCGACACAATGTAAGAATAAACAACAACAACAAGTCAGAAACTAAGTAGAACAGTGGATTGTAGTTAGTAATGAACAAAGTAAATGAACACTAACAAACTTAAACGACAAATTATTTCTTGTAAATTTAATATGATTTCCAATCAAAATTGCGTCTGGCTAATTTTATATTCATTTTTATTTTTCTATGTGTGTGTGCAAAGTTTCATGCGAATCGGCTTAGTAGCAGTTGTTGATAAAGAATATATACTTTGCATGGGCGTGGCACTGCCCACTTTTTAATTATGATGTAGTATTTAAACAGAAGCTTAATGTATGTGCAAAGTTTCATAGGCATCGGTTGAGTAGAAATACATGAAAAGGCATGTTTATTTGCTTCGTATGGGCGTGATGCCGCCCACTTTTTAACGGGACCAATCTGGAAGTGCATCCTTCTAAGTAAAGAAAAAAATATCCTTAAAAAAATACATGACGAAGTGATAACCTTCTCCTTTTGTTAAGTCTATGTTGTTGCTTATGTTGTAAGAAATTTGCTAAAAAATTTCAGAAAAAAATTACCTCTGTTAAGCTTGATGCCTTAAGTCTAGGGTTGTAAATTTTAACTTCAGACTCATATGAATAACTTCTCCAGAATAAATGATGTCTCTTGTACGTAAATTTCAGTCTATATGTATACCAATTACTTGGGAAAAAAAGAATACAAGGATGTTTATTATTTTTAAATTACATTTTTTTTTTGTTAAACAAAACGAAAAATTTTAAAATAGAATTTTTTTTAGAATCTTTTTTAGGGGTAGTCAAGGCCTTGTAGAACTAGGAGTTAGAAGGCCTTTAAGAAGACTTGAAGTGAGAAGGCCTTTCTAGTTTTACTGTTTAGTCTGAAACAAATGTCACAGACGCCAATTCAACATTAAAACATTTTTAATTCATCCTGCAGATAACGCGACTAGTCTATACACACATTAAAAGTATACGCCATAGAGAACTATGACTAGTCGAAAGATGTACGACCCAGCTTTGCATTACATCGGAGTAGTCTCAAAACTACTCTATGTAACTACTTGGAGTACTCAAGCGTTCTAGTTTTAATGATTGTAATCGTTAAAACGCGAGCACTTGCCGCTTAACTACAAACTGTTGCTTGCAAATTACATGGTCCATGCCAGCATCACATCGAAGTAGTCTTATAACTATTCTATATCACTGTTCGATGGAGCACTTAAGAGTTCAAAAAAAGGGCACGAAAAAATTATTTTTTTGACACAAAATGATAGCTACATTATTGCCATATATAATTAAGCGGTATCATTAAGTTTGAATTAGCTGTTCGCCAAATACAGTATTTATCACTTATATGCACGCCGGTTACAGACATTTACCGCTTTTATGCACCTGTTTTTATGCATTTGTTATAAAAGTATACGCAATAAATTTTTAATGAGCATTTGCCGTTTATATGCACCAAAAGTGGTGTAAATTAAGAAATGCATATAACCGATAAATACTGTACATACTGATGACATCTTTGTTTGAGGGCCCACTGATTTTCCATAAAAAAATTGTTCACCAAATGCGCCAAACTGAGCATAGGGTTTTACTACCCTGTGGTAGGTAGTACAATCGAACATGTACTGTACAGTCCATGTGTATTTCCAAAAGTCTTTATTTATCGCATAGTGTTATTAGTCAGTTATTACAGTTAAATGTCGGAATAACATTTATATATAATTTATATTATTGTACACCGATTAGGTCTCTATAAGATAGTTCGTTCAGTGGCAAGTCAGAAAATGCATACAAAGTATCAATGATACCCACCCTAGGCTATCCCCATATAAAAGTGACTGCGCTTGTTGCTTGCTAGTTACAGTTGCCAGTTGCCATCAGCTGTGTCATTTTCACTGGCAACCCAACTGAGGCTCGGTTGCCATCTATAATCAGCCTATTAATATATTTTTTTAAATTTAGAAATATAAATTAAAAATTTTTTATGACTTCAAAAATATGCATTTGTTGCCAAATATGCAAAAATATGCATTTGTTGCCAAACATGCAAATATATGCACTTAGTACTAAGATATGCAAAAATATGCAACTACGAATCGATGCCCAAGTACTTAAAATTTGATGATAATTAATCAATATCTCTTTATCTATCACCACTAAAAACATGCATTTGCATGAAAGTCCGACCCTGGTTATAACATATTTTTTGTGTGTTTAATTATTTGTTACGTCTCATATACAAAATGTATGTGTTTATAAATTATTTTCGCATGCAAACAAAGAAGTGTGTTCAGTGATCTTAGCTTAAGTAAACTTTGAAAACCTTTGGACGTGGCTATAAAAGAGCTTAGTAAAGATTCTGCTACTCTAATTGAACTTGAGGAAATTATTAAACTTTTGATAAATAATTTAATAAAAGCCAAAGATATTGCCAACGATTTAATTAAAAACCTAAGGATTAGATTTAATAAACGGAGTATTCAAGTTTTAAATACACTTCTAGCAACATTGTTTTGAAATACAGCACAAAAACGGAAACTAAGGGATTTGGAAATAAACATTTTTGCAGAATGTTAAGTACTATTGACCTGACAACAGAAGAAACTATCGATAGTAATACAAGCAATCTTTTAATAGAATTAACAGAAATATTTAGAAGTGTTAAGAATTTGAAAAAATTAAAACAGGACTCTAATGTCATAATATATTTTATGTTTAGAGAAATCCAGGAAAAGAACTGAGGAATTAGATACGTCTCATAAGCGAAGCGTTGAGGTAGGTACTACTCTCATTTCACGCGAAACTACTGATTTTTCAAACTTAAAATGGCTCTATTATTATCATATATTGCACTTGCAAAAAAATATATACACACACACATATTAAGAAGAAATGCTATTTTTAACACTCATGACATTTTTAATGTAATTTTTATTATTTAAACTAATTAAAAACCTGTTTAAAAAAGTTCTGTCTTGGACGTCCGTTCGTCTGTATGTATGGATCCTGTATGTGGCCACGATAACGACCGAAAGACTTCACTAATCGAGTCCTTTCATTTTTTTACGCCTCAGTATAATTAGGAATAGAAGCCTATTTAATTTCACGGTCTAAATGAGATTATGAGGTGTGCACTTTTGGATTTTCCAAACTATTTTGTATTACTTTCGATTTCTCCAACATCTACGATAAGTGAAAAGGTTTTTTCCAAGTCAAGTTTTTTCAAAACTAAAGAAAACAATCGGCTAAATCGTAAACATTTAACCAAATAATTAATCTAAAAGATTATTTTAGAAAAAAAAGTTACCATATTTTCTTAAATTTTAATTAATTTTTTAAACAAAACATTTGATTTGAGTATAGAAAAATAAACATAAAACGAAATGGAAAAATAAAAATCAAATACGTCGTTACAGTCTTGTTCTGTTTCTTCACATAGTCTGCACGTTTTCTAACCTACGACTTAAAATTTTAGCACTCACTTCTGCACATTTACCTATTCAGATTTTTCCGAAATTGTGCAGACATGTCGAAAATTTCTGTAGAATTTCGGCAAAGTTCTTAGAATTTTCTCAGACAAATAGGTTCCCTTTTTTGCCACGTTTCCGTACTAACTTTGGCATCTTGTGCAGCCTCTCAGACCGACTTCCGGTATATACAAATAATTACAGATGTGTGTTAAACACACATCTATAATTGTGTATATTTAGTACATTATGAGTATATAAATATCACGCTCAAAGAGCTGAAGTTGATGTGACCAACAATCATTCATAGAAAAAGAATAATTAACAGATATATCATTTTAAATTAAAATCAATCTAGCCGCTTGCTAACTACGGTGTCAAAGACACACAGATTCAATAGGATACATCTAGAAAAGATGTGATATCTTCTAAATGGCTATACCGATATTCTTCAAACATAGCTAAGAACACTCTCGATCAAGTCACCTTTCGAACAGAAAAATTTAAATAAAAGTCGGTCTAGCCGTTTGGGCTGTACGATGTCTTGTACAGACAGGCACACAGATACAGAGATACACTCTCACACTACAAACTTATAACACCCCTCTTTTTTCGATCGGTGGCTAAAAATTAATTTGATATAAAAATGGGTATGTATTTCAGTATATCACTCATTATGTTATGCAAACAATAGTGGTGCCGTTTAGCTTTGCACCATGCATTTTAAAAGCTATACAACATTTATACACATTCTGTTAAAATTTTGTTATAAAGATCCAAGAACTTGGATTGCCTCTACCAAGTGTAATGAATTGAAATGACTTGATTGCTTCAAATTGAATGCCAGCAGCGAAAATAAAGACAAAAACAATAACAACAATTTAAATTCTGCAATAACGTTGCATGATTGAGTCTGTGTGAATAAGTGTGAGTGCATTTAAACGGAAATATAACGTTCTCAAAGTTTTTGTGCAAAAATTTTATACTAACACATACGCACAAAAGAGAATAAGTGCATTCGTGCAAGCTTTATTTTATAAGTGTGGCATGTATACACGCTTGCATACGAACAGGCGCTTATACACATGCAAACTGTAAAAGTTACAAGCACACATGAAAAGTTTTAGTGACTTTTAACGTACAATTTCGCAATAAATTTATGCGTTGAAATTTTTCTTTAAATTTGTCTTTCTTGTTTCTGATAAATAACATTGTTGACTGTAGTAGTATTAGTCAAGTTAAGCACACACACTTGAACACAAACAACAACACATACCCTAGGGTATCTCCATATGTGAGTTAGTTATATCAGCCAGTCAACTGGTATTGTGAGCATGTGTATGTATTGTAGTTTAGCTGGCACAAGAACATACTATTCAGTCTAACGTGGTAACTCTTAGAGATCTTTTTTATAAAGTTTTCTTAAAATCTACAATTTATTTTCTCTCAGTGCAAAATATTGATTGCAAGCACTATCGGAGAAAATAATTCGATCTAGGAGAGCTATTTACTGACTAAATATGAGACGTGCATGGATCTTCTACATATCCTTACTTACTTGACCGCTCACAAGTATTTAGATTCGATTCGATTACTATCATTAGAGCATTATGTCTTGTCATATCACTATATTGCTTGAATATGAGATGGTCTGCAATCTTGGATAATATTCTAGTCACTGAATATTAGCTACAATGTATTTGAACTAAAACTGATACCTTACCATAAAATTTTATATTATCTAAGTGACTGTTCAGACCATCTTCATAGACTTTCATAAGTTATATGCATGTTAACAAGTAAAAAATCACAAAGCCAAGTTTGTCTTTTTGTGTAACGGTGTGCCAGTGTGCAAGTGTGCATTTGCTAAAGAAAAGGTTTCAAGTGTAAAAACAACACGTTGCAGTCTAATACATCAAAGTAAATTTAACAATAAATTAAAGATACCTTCTTCGTTTATTTTCACGCATACACACTCATAGTTATGCATATGTATACATATGCATTGTATATACACGAGTATACGTACACGTAAGTAAAACTAAAAAGGCTTTCTCAATTCATATCTCCTTGAAAGCCTACTTAAACTTTCTTTTAGATGGCCTCGACTCTCCCTTAAATTTTTAATTTTGTTCATCAAAAAATTAACTTTAGAAATAACTAAGACTCTCGTATTCATTTTTCAAAAGTAATTTGTATATAAAATTGAAATTTACGTACAAGATACATCATACATGCTGCTATTATGCCGTTTATGTTGGAGCTGATTAACTTATCCTTATTCTATCGAAACTATATCATGTCCGATTCCTTCTTAATATAAATTACTTTAGATGATTGCATAAAAAATTACTTTAGATGAAAGGAAACAGTTCAAAATAAAAAATGTGTCAAAAATACAGAAGCCACTATAAAAATACCGAGATTAAAATAAATTAACCTCCATTTGCTTTTTGAAACCCTTCAAAATAGAATTTTTAGAAGGTCTTTTGTCAGGTATTACAGAAGAAGTGATAGTAAGGAAGGCCTCCGCTGCAATGACAAGATATGAAGAAGGCGTAGAGATGCCTTCTATAAGGCCTGTCATAATGCTTCCTTTTACCACTGCGTATCCAAATACTATCAAAATAAACTATTAAAATCTCTCACACATACACACTCGTACTCGGAATTTTTGTAGTACACATGTTTTGTAGTTGTTTAAGCTTTTAAAACATACTTTGGGATGAACTTTGTTCAACATCAACAACAAGCAGAAGATATGTGATGCGTAATTTAGCACCAAAATATATAAATTAAATTATTTTCCTTACGCTTTTAAGTATTACACTCAACGCTCAAGTCTTTGTATTTTGATTGAATTTCTTAAAAACAAGATAAGCACACATACATACACATTTTGTGGAGGGCTTGATTTTAATTTTAATAAAGCTGTTGTAGTTTTTAAAATAAAAGTTTTTTAAATTTCCAAAATTTGTTTTCATTTACCAGAAAGATTTCAAATAAGAACTAATATTTATCAAATACAAGATTGGCGTATTTAAAGACGATACATTAAAAAATTCTACGCGAAAAGCAACTATTTGGGGTGACCATAATCTAAGATTGAAAAGAAATAGTATATATGGTTATACATAATATAGTAATCAATGTTCAACTGAAGTACACCATATTATATATGGGTAACGCCATGACAAACCGATCAACAGTTGGATCCGAGCCCTTTCGATTTGCATGAAATTTGGTCAGATGTTTTCTTTCATCCTATAACGAACTTATATCAATGAAACAAAATGAAAGGTGTTTTCATCAAAAGTTATGTCACATTCGAAATTTCATAATTTCGCCAAATTTGTTGAGTTTATTTTTCCAATATGATTTCGTTTTAAGGAGAACACTTGGGGCTACAAAAAATATGTAGAACAAACATTTTTGTTTTAGAAAAAGTACATACATATCTTAAAATGATTTTTCTTTCACTACTTTACTTTAAACAACCATAATTTTAAATTGGTCTACTTAATTATAACAATATAGGGGGGAATATTGAAGCAGACCACAACTGTAACGTTCGACCCGTTACAATATTAAAAACTCCTTTTAGTCTATAAAATTTGTAAAATAAAAATAAAAAAATATTTTCGGAACAGTTATCTTAACCCTCTAGTGCCCAATTTTTTTTCTGGATTAAAAAAATTATTTTGGGGTTTAACTTTTTCTGAAAGTAAAGGATATTTAAAGAAAAAAAATTTTTTTTGGTCAGATCGGGTTTTATGGCGCCAAAATCTTAGACCGCCTCTAGGCGGCTTTGGGATAAGAAGGCAAAAAATTTCAATGCAATTTTTTTTTTGCATATAGAATAAAATGTTTTATTAAAAAAAAGAACAGTTCATAACAGAAATGTGTAGAAAATAAGCAAGAAGTTTAAATTTAGTTTTTTAATTTAATACAAATTACTTTTGAAAAAAAATAAACAATTATTAGAAAACACAGTTTTTAATGTTATTTGTGGTGGAAATCGTAGAAACAATCCTTGTTCTGAGAAAGACAGAGGTTTAAATTGCACTTTCGACATAAAATTTGTGTTTCGGATTTGCAACCAGCAAATTTGCAAGTTTTTTTTACCAGCGCGTGGTAAAAACTGCGGAAAATGTCCGGTTCCATCGTAACGGACGTCTGCAGGCGGCAGAAAGGATTTTTTCCCTGTACACTTTTTTTTACATCTTAGCGTGGGCGCCCTGGAACTTTTGGCAACGATGGACTCTGCATGCAAAGTACGTATGCGATCTCCGCTCGGAAGCTTGGCAGCTGGTATCGCCTATCATTAGCATTAGGCTTGTTAATTCTGTGGAATAAAATATAGCCATTTACCATGGCTAAGTCAAGCAAATGGATGAACAGTCGATTTGTATACTTGTTGCTCTTCACTGGAATTTTATATCGACCAATAAGACCATCCATGAGATCGACACCACCCATATGGCTATTGTATTCATGTATGATATTGGGGCAATCGACGTAAAAAAATTTTTTTTTCAGAGCGAACAAAACGTGACACCTGTGGTTTTGGGTTTGTTTCATTCTGAAAAGGTTTCGTGCCGGCGTAGGTCGATGCGAGTCGCACAGCCTTATTATCTTTCCAAAGCGACAAAGAAATTTCAACTCCAGAAGCAGATCCAAAAAACTCAGTAGAATATCCACGTGGTTCTTTCTTGAGGTCGTTGTCGGTTGGCAGCTTACAATTCGGAATGCGATTTGAACGAATAGTTCCCAAGGAATAAATTCCCCGTGATTTTAGATATACAAGAAGTGGCAATGAAGTATAGTAGTTGTCAAAATATATTATGTGGTTTTTATAATCTGGAACATTGCGTGACAATCGAACAACCACATTTGCTGCCGCTCCAAGGTCTGGTGAGCCAGTTTTCACAACATTGTCTCCTGCGCCGCAATATATCTCGAAATTATAGCAAAAGCCGAAGGAGTCACATAAAACAAACAGTTTTACTCCCCATTTGTGTGGTTTATCTGGCAAATATTGTCGGAGAAAAGTTTTCATCTTCGTTGCGCACATTTGTTCATCCACACATAAGCGTTGAGTCATTGGGACGGATTGAAACTTTTCATTGAAATGATTCACAATTGGTCGTATTTTAACAAAGGATCGTGGTCTGCAGCATTCTTAGCGGGCAGTTTACTATTATCATTAAAATGCAAATTACTCCGTATTTTATCAAATTGATTTCTTGGCATAGTATTTTGGATTGTTTGGAACGCATATTCGCCCCAATATGATCGGACACTCGGATAGCGAAAAACTGACATAAAAAATAAAATGCCAATATATTGACGAATTTCCGAATTGGTTGTAGAGAAGGATATCTTTTTGAGTGGCATATAAATTCGATTGTTCAACAATGTGCTCAATAATAGTGTCGCCCAAAAAGTATTCGAAGCATTTGAAAGGCGTATCAAGTTTCTTGAGATCTTCTCCTACTTCAGGCTCAGAAAATGCAATGGCAGAGTTATCCAGCAATAAGTGCTTTTGGCGCCACAATATTTTCTTTAAAATGTGAGATTTGGGATCTATATCCGAAACGGATCCGATAAACTCCCCTGTTTCATATATAATGCGCTCTTCAGGCTGGATGATATTCTGCTCAGCAGGCACACTCCGTTTGCGTTTTTGTGATCGAGGAGTATTTGAAGCAACCGAAGTAGAAGGAGATAATAATTTTGCCGATGACGCAGGACTTCCACTTGAAGTAACGCAAATCTCTGATACAAGCATTGCATCTGACATATTCACCGCTTCATTTATCGCCTCATCAAATCCAACGTTGACATTGCACTCCGTCTCGCAAGCCCCATCATCCAAATCGTCTTCCATATCTTCTACGTCAGTATCGCTCTCGAAATTCATCAAATCCAAAATTGTACCAATCTCTTCATCGGAAAGCGATGACAACTTTGAAATTTGACGACGCTCCATTTCTATTAACGAACCGTTTTTAGCTTTAAATATCCTGAAATTTTCAACTTTCAAACTTACCTAATATATATTTTTTTACCGAATTTTCCCAAGACCGCCTATAGACGGGCTACCTTGCAAGATCAATAAAAAGCTGACGAAAAGTTTTTTTCCTTTTTTTCTATTTTTACTTTGTTTACACTACCAGTAACACACTAATAATTTTTTCTTTTGACTCTGACCACTTTTAATATTTTTTTAGATTTTTGTAAATTCACACTTTTTGCAATATAATTATTTCGTCCGTACTTCAAAACTTTCCAACATCAAATGACCGTGCTATCTACAAAAAGCGCCAGAATACGTTACAAATGCAATAAAAGCAATTTTAGGAGTTCCCAGAATTAGACAAAATACATAAAAAAGCAAAAATGAATTTGGAAAGCGAACAAGTGAGCAATGAATTTACCCCGTCTACAGGCGGTCTTGGGGACTAGAGGGTTAACTATATGCATATGGATATAAAGTTAGTTATCTGATATTTTAGAATCTAAAAAGAATTAAAAAAAAGACAACTCCAGTACCAACTTATAAGATCTTAAACATACGTAACTTTAAGTAAGTGTAATTAATGGTTTAAATTTTCTCAAAGATTCAAGTTCAAACCACCGCTATGTTGTTAATATTGATAAATTGCAAAAAAAATATTTACACTTTCCTATTAGGTGGAAAGTTCTCTTTCATATGTGATTTTAATTTTTGCCAAATTAAAAAAATGGTTTTGAGCAGTTATATAGCACAAATACTCCTGTATAATACAACCGACAGCTGTTTATAAATTGATTTTTTATGCAGAATTGTTCTACAGCCTTTAATACGTCGACTGGTAAAATATTTGATCACAAGTAATATTGCCCTATGCTCCCCAGAGGAGTAAAAGGAACATATTTATATATATATATATATATATATATATATATATATATATATATATATATATATATATATATATATATATATATATATATATATATATATATATATATATATATATATATATATATATATATATATATATATATATATATATATATATATATATATATATATATATATATATATATATATATATATATATATATATATATATATATATATATATATATATATATATATATATATATATATATATATATATATATATATATATATATATATATATATATATATATATATATATATATATATATATATATATATATATATATATATATATATATATAATATTGTTTAATGAGATAAAAGCCTTTCAATTTAAACATAAACGACATCCACCTTTTTTAATTCTTATGGATGATTTTAACTTTATAGTGCACCAACTTATTTATTCTGACTATAACTATGTTCGATATATTAAAAAATAACAATTGCTAATTTGATACAACAATACATTGTTTTTCCACAACCATATTTTGATTATCGTGCATCGAAAATTAATCCAGATATTAATAGATAAACATCCACATTCCATCACGATCCACATAATTTGATAATTGCTTATTGTAAGGAGCAACAAATGATGAAAATAGATTGTACATGCCGTATTCATAAAAAATAAAATACGTTTGAAATGTATTTTAGAACAAAATTTCTATACAAATTCTACTTACAAAACGCGTTTCAAATTCATTTCAATGTTTTATGAATACGGCAGTATATCTTCGGTGGCAAATGAACTAAAAATAAACACATTAAATCAGTTAATACAATTTTATGAATGAACTGAAATTTGGCAGACTCAACACATTAAAAATCTATATCCAAGATTTCTTTAAAAACGACTCTACAAATCTTTCATATGAAATACTGCACAGAAAAAAACAAAGTTAGATTTCAATTAGAAAAATGGCAGGTTTAATTAATTGTGTTATTGAAGTTTAGCCTATGACAAAAAATTTTATATTGCCCACACAGAAAAAATTATCACCAAAAAATTTTCAAACAAAAGTTTGTTTAAAAATAAATAAAATTTTCAGTAAATGTTTTGTCCGTAATCTATGAATTGTTTGTTTGACTTTTATTTAGGACGCAAACACCAAAAACAACAATAAAAACTGTGTCACAAAAAACCACCCCGATGACGACGTGCACACAAATAACAACAACAACAATCATAGCAAGAGGAATGCAATTGCACCAAGTTTGTTTACAAAAGATTTTTGAGTGAATCGATTAGTTAATGCCGTTGCATTAATTCTCATTAATTTTTTTAGAGTATTTAGATAAACATTCAGACTTGCACACATTTAACAAAGTGAAATCACTTAAATGCTTAATGGATGATGATGATGATGATGATGACAGAGACAAAAATTTATTTTGCATTTTTGTTTGATTAAGTAAATTATTTTCTTAATAATTGTTAGCATTTTTAGGCTAATTGTTTATTAAATTCAGACAGAAATATTGTTTGATATTTTTCAGAAAATCCAGTAAATATTTTTGTTTGATTTAGTAAATTGTTTTGTCTACAATTTGTAAATATTTTTAGACAAACTGTTTTATAGATTTAAACAATTTGTTCACTGAAAAAAACACGTTTTTTTCAATGAAATTGTTGAGGTATTTTTTTGAGGTATTTTTGTCTATATTTACAAATTCTTTTGTAGGTCCGTTCATAGACAAAATATTTACTATTTCTTTGAATTCCTTTACAGAAAATGAAATTTCGTTTTTTCTGTGCAAGTTTTTGGAACAGTACACATTCATGTTTTAGCTAAGTGCCTTTAGAGTATTAGTAATTGAGTTATGAATTTTTAGTCGAACTGTATGGTTTTTATCCAACGTTATTTAATTAGTTTGGCTTAAGTTCATTTTTAATTTAATCTTTCGATCAAACTATTTTTTATTTAAGAAAGAATTTCCAAAGCATATAAATATTGTACATTCAAAGAAAAATTTGGATGTTCGGAAGGTTGAACTGACAGCTGTTTCGAAACTACCAAGTCTACTCATCAGAGCACTTTACCTACACTGCCAGTGACAGTAGCAACAACGCTGTAGCGAAAATCCTAATAATTTTAGTAAACTCAATTAACAGGCTGTCGCCATCTCGCGGCGAGTCACACCTATTAATGAACTGTTTTTTAAATGTTCGGAACTTCACTAATTGTCTTTTCTTAGAATGTTCAACTATTTTCAGCTTTTTTCATTTCGGTCTTACCAGCGTGGAATATCATCGATATTCTCAATGCTGGGATTTTTGGAATGTTTATTTTGCCAAAGTTTTTTGGAACAGTACACATTCATGTTTTAGCTAAGTGCCTTTAGAGTTTTAATAATTGAGTTATGAATTTTCAGTCGAACTGTATGGTTTTTATCCACAGTTATTTAATAAGTTTGGCTTAAGTTCATTTTTAATTTAATCTTTCGATCAAATTATTTTTAAGAAAGAAATTCTAAAGAAATTGTAAAGGCACTTAGCTAAAACATGAATGTGTACTGTTCAAAAACTTGGGCAAAATAAACTTTCAAAAAATGCCAGCATTGAGAATATCGTTGACATTCCACGCTGATAAGACCGAAATGAAAAAAGCTTAAAATAGTTGAACATGCTAAGAAAAGACAGTTAGTGAAGTTCCGAACATTTAGAAAATATTAATATGATTATTTCGAACGTATTTGCTTTGTGAATCCAAATTGATTATTAGGCTAAGGTTCGTAACGTTATATTCAGAAAGAATTGGGCATGATTAATATTCCAAGGAACAAGGGAAAAATTAACATCAACTTAATTTTTCAACATACACAGCAGAACAGAGTAGCGCCACTTTCGGAAGCCGCTATACTTCCATCGTCAGTGCTTATCACCACTTGTCAGGTGGCTCTGTTGAATATTAATAAACAATTAGCTACTGCCTTAAGCTTTTCACATGTTTACATGTTCATATATACTTAAGTATAAAATCAAACCAAAAAAGTTTGTCTTGAGTAGAGCAAAAAGCAGAAAAATGGGAATGAAGAAAAATAAACCGATGGCAACGCTGGGAAAGTCCACTTTAATATCAGCTTGAGAGTGATTTAATTCTCGTATTCAATTTTCACGAAAAAGTTGTATATATAAGAATTAAAATCACATTCAACAGAGCCACCTGACAAGTGGTGATTAGCAAATACACGTGAGCACTGACGATGGAAGTGTAGCGGCTTCCGAAAGTGGCGCTACTCTGTTCTGCTGTGTATGTTGAAAAATTAAGTTGATGTTAATTTTTCCCTTATTCCTTGGAATATTAATCACGCCCAATTCTTTCTGAATATAACGTTACGAACCTTAGCCTAATAATCAATTTGGATTCATTTAGAAAATAGTTCATTAATAGGTGCGACTCGCCGCGAGATGGCGGCAGTCTGTTAATTGAGCCTACTAAAATCAGTAGGATTTTCGCTACAGTGTTGTTGCTACTGTCACTGTCGGCTATTTAGCAATTATTCTCCCTTGGGGGTTTTGGTTTCAACCACAGCTGCCTCGTGTACTGCCAAAGGAAACCTAAACACACATTCATCATGGATTTATATTTCACCTTGGGATAAGAAAGAAATCCGTCAACAAATAAAATATCGTAATATCAGAACGGATCATGTCTTAGTGGCGAACATCATCTTTTAAGTTCCCTGTAAAGGCATACCATCCGTGAGGCTACCGGTTCCCATGGTACAAGAGTGTGGTCGCTGGAAAGTCCTCGAAAGAAACCCCCGATAGCTCATCTTTCTTCGATTTTAGTTCAGGGCTGTGACTTATGCATCCCTATTGCGCAGTTATTTCAAAGATTCAAAAGTTTTTCTCTTAATTGAAGTACTTTTGGTTATCTATATCAGATGATTTTAATAGTTTTAAAACAATTTTGGTTCATTTGTATTTTGCATTTTAGCTATTAAAAATATAATAAGGATATAAATCTCAAATACTTGACAGAGTTTCCCAAAATATTTTTGTAAAAAATCATATTAAAAGTGACCCACAAATGAAGTTATAAAATTAATGTACGAGTATTAAGTACTTTCTGAGATTTCTAAAAGTTTCTGATTAAGTAAAAGAACAACAACTAACCTACTTTATTTTTAATATCAAAAAGAAAGATAAAAACAGAAAAAAGTTAGTTAAAATACATAGAATCTAGCACCATCAGTAATCGCATCATCAATAGATTGTCTAGTGTATCCATCATCCTTTACTCCCTATGACAATGATGATCTAGGAAAAACTACATTTTTGACATTTTTCCCATTTAAATTACATTTATATATAAAAGCTTTTATATACGTATGTAAAGTTATGTTTGTACGAATTTTAAAATCTTCCAAACTATTTAGCTTTACCACAAAAAATAAATACCAAAAATCAACATCTTTGCAACATACAAGTTTTGTCGTTTTTCCTTCTTTACATTTTTTTTTTGGGGAATTTATATTTTTTTCGTTCATGGTTTTGATCTAATATTCTTCGGTGTTTATTTCCGCCGGAAGTTCAAATAATAGTAAACTTTGTTACTTTTATTTCCCATATACCAAAAATTTCGAAATATTATAACTTCATGCAGCATGACCGTAAAGAAAGAAATTTACTATCATCCGTGAAGTATATACACATATACATACACATACATATATTTAGTTATATGAAGACCTATAATTGCTTTTGTATAGTGCGAATGGAAAGTATGCATACGAGGTAGAAGTAAAAAATAGAGTTATTCCATGACAATTTGTGTTTTGGAAATTGTTGGCGACTTATTTGGTACAAGGTGCATTATTTTTGAAGCGCACAACCCAAAATTCTTTTTGCCAAAATTCCTTGATATTTGGCACAACTTTAGCCTTAGTATATAAAGGAGTTATGGGGTGTGAAAGTGTTGCCGTTTTTGAAAAAAATGTAAATTATTGTTTCGAACTAGAAAAAAATAAACGAAAAAAAAACTGAAATAACCGGTTCTTATAGGGAATCGTCTGATCTCTTCAGAAAAAAAAATTAATTTAAAATAAAAAGTTTTTCATGTTCAAAACCGGATATGATCAATTGAAATTAAAATTTTTCTATCTTTGATATATTTTATTCGTTGTTTTTGTAACCAAAATTAGCCTATGGTGTCCTCATTATACTGTAGAAGTTTGATATAAGATCTCCATAAGTTTAAAAGTTATGCTAATTTCTTTACATGCCCCCACCTTTTGTTGTAGAAAATCAGTACAGTATTTTTCGCTTAGCTGCACATTTACGTATGTAGGAAAATTCTTGCACATACGCAAAATAGTCTGTTATGCAGGTATTAGGTATGTTCAGCACTTTTATGTGAACCTTTAGCGCATCGTTGTATGGGCCTTTTTTGTTCCTTTCTTAAAAAGGGAAAAAACTCCCCTTCAACGGCGAGATAGCGGGCTAAAATATCGAACAAAAAATTTTCTCATAAAATTTCAATATAAGAAGACAATAAATTTCTAAACTCCAGTGGAACACCAGAAATCAGTAAAAACTTAAAAAATGTGCTTGAGGGTCAATTTCGCAATTATTCACAATTTGTTTTAATGATTTTTGGTGTTCCAGTTGAGTTAAGAAATGTATTGTCTTCTAAGACTTATAATTGGAAATGATGAAAATTTGCACTACTTCTGGATCGCGATTTCTACATTTTCATGACTTATTTGGAACGTATTGTTTTGCTGGGAATAAGATTTGAAAAACAACGAATTGAATTTGAATTCATGGTAAAATCAAAAAAAAATTATTTTTTTAAAAAATAACACCGTAAAATATTTGTTCAATTCACAATCTGGGGCCCGTTTCTCAAAATTACAATTTACAAATCTACAAGTAAAATACACACAAAACAACAACACTTTTGCAATTTTATTGTTGTCTTGTGTGTATTTTACTTGTAGATTTGTAACTTGTACTTTTCGAGAAACGGGCACGATTTGTATGTGTTGTAGATCGTACAAATGTTGTTGGAAATTATAAAAATAAACATGTTTCTAAACAAATGTTTATTTGGAAGAAACAAACAACATTTATACGACTACAGCACATACAACAGGTTGGGAACTGGCCAATTATTAATATTTAAAGTTTATATTGATAAGATTTAAAAAGAACGACTGGAATTTATGCCACGTAAAATTAATAAAAAAATAAATTATTTGTTCAAAAAATTGCAAAAGTATCGTCGTACCGACAGTAAGATATTGCCGATACCGATGTATCGAAAAATATCAAGTATCGGCGATATATCTGTATCGGTTACATCCCTAGTAAATACATATTACTAGGACTGTACAAGTGAAAATTGTGCTAAAAATCATAAATTTATAAAGAAAAAGTCCAAGAAATAGTAAAATATTTAACAGGAATTAAAGATACATCATATATTGCAATTTTTCTTTAACCATTGATCTAAAAAATTTATTAAATGTGTGTACACAGAAAAAAATAAGTTTCGTGTTTGATAACAAAAATCCCGGTATTAAATTTTTTTTCAAATTTCCTGTGAGAAAGAGTTCCGTTATATTGATAACAAAATAATTTCAAAAGAAAGATATATAAGTTTAAAAAGTGCTGACATAACTGGGATACGATCCCGGGCTTCCCGGACGTAAGACATACTCTCTACAGCTGAGCCATATCTCAGTAATTTGTTTATAAGATACAACTTGTTTTAAGTACTAATTTATGCAAAGAAAAGAAATAACCGGCATGGGAAAGAAATACATAAAATGAAATATTGTATTTAGTTAATGACAAGTGAGTGATTCCACGTAAAACGGCCCTATGGAAGGAAAAAAATTATGTTCTCCTATATAAAAAAATCTCTCAATTGATGTTTTTTAGAGAATGATAATTATAGAAAAAATAAAATAATACACTATTTAATATTTTTAATCAATTTGAGGCACTTTTAAATTTTCATGCAAGAAGCATTTTTCTCTCCCTCTTTACATGTTTAATATTTATTTCAGATTTTCTTTTATTCCCCTTCTCATTATTAATAAAAACCATTATCTCTGAAAAGAATATACTATTTTCCTTTTTATTGAATTTAAAAAAATATTCAGCTAGAGTATTCATCTTTCTATAATAGAAGGAATAGCAAATAATTTAATATCTTATTATTTTATTATGAGTTTATCTTTATATTATTTTTAGTAATTAAATCAATAAAAGGTTTTATTTCTTCGAATTTTTTAAATTTTCGTACTAGGTCACACCCGTCGGTCACACCCGTCTCATTTTAAAAATAGTTTTTTTTTTATCAGAAAAAATTTTTTTGTCAAACAGTGAATACACAATACAATTAAAAACACTTTGAACAGATATCTATACCAAAATTATTGTGTACCTTACAGTCAAAACTTTACAGAATTTATACTGAATGTCATAATTCTTTAAAACTAAGATTTGTAAGGTCACACCCGTCGCAGCTATCTGACGATCATTCTGAGCAGAAATCGTGTTCTATCAGTGTCTACCAGTTATTCAACGACTTTAAGCTTAATGTCCCTGCGAGCCGCAACGTTTTTTGAACTAAAAAATTTTATATTCTTGATTTATAACAAAAATGTGTGTAAAATGGTCACACCCGCCTAATAGAATTACTCAAGTGCTATTGAAATTCATATCTTTTTTTTTCAATAATATGGTTTTATTAAACATAATGCTTGTCTATTTTTTCTGTGTACGTACTCTTATTAATATTTGGTTTGAATAAATTTTAGAAAAGTTAGTACCGTCATTGTCAAATAAATTCAGTAAAGTGCGACTTTGGCTCGCACACGAAGGAGTCCCATACCATTTACTTACAAATATTTCTTTTGCTTTTTTGGTGATTTTTTAGTTTTTGCGCTTTTTTCGTCCTTATGATGTTTTCAGTTTTTAGCGATTTTTTTAGTTTTGGCGATTACTTTCGTTTTTAGCGATTTTTTTGTTTTTGCGATTTTTTTGTCTTTGTCTATTTTTTAGTTTTAAAGATTTTTTAGTTCTAGCGATTTTTTTCCTTTTAGCGATTTTGTTTTTTTTTTTTTTGTTTTTGCGATTTTTTTAGTTTTGGGGATTTTTTCGTTTCTGTCGATTTTTTAGCGATCTTTTTTTCTGTTTTCTGTTTGCGATATTTTTAGATTTGGTGATTTTTTTTCGTTTTGGCGACATTTTCAGATACGTATCACGATTTTTTTAGTTTTGGCTCTGTTTCCGTTTTTGTGATTTTTTTTGGTTTGTCTTTTTTTTATGGCGATTTTTTGTCGTTTTTTTCGGTTTGTTGCGATTTTGTTAGTTTTTTGTCGATTTTTTTTTGTGTGTTAATGATTTTTATAGTTTTTTTTTTGACGATTTTTTAGTTTTGCTTGAGAAAAAATTGGACATTATGAGGGAAGGATCCGAGATGGCATAAGTGGCGCCCAGTATTTGATGTCGAATTAAAAAGTCACCAGAGGAAAAATCAAGCTATATCAAGCTATGAACAACGATATCCGATATAATGAGATCAGACTTTAAATGGTGGCGCTATATATAAAAAACAAAAAGTGCTGTATTTTGGGGCGTGGCAAAAAAAATATTTCCTGCTTTAGAGACTTCATTGATATGTCTCTCTTCTAGGGAGTAGCCGGCAAAACTTTTTTTTTTTTATGGAGGGCCACCCGCTTTAGGGCTCATATTCTAAAGTTTTGGATAATCAATATTCTATAATATTGGCAGCTTATATTATAAGGGTGTGTATTAACAGGAGATTGATTGTGCAAAACTTTAGTAATTAGAGAATGAAAGTAATAAGAGATCGAAAAAAGAATTTTTTGCCCTCCAAAAAATATAATGTGTTTGTAGATAGCACTATTTGAATATAAGACACGATAAACAAACTTTTTTTTTAAAATTTGCATACGAGAATTACATTACTATTTAAGTTGCAGTGTCACCATTGGCTTATTTTTCATCATGCAAATTTTTTTTAACTTAAATCAAAATTTTTTTGTTTGGTTTTTATAATCAGATTTTGTACAAATTTTCGTTTCTAAACGTGTCAAATTTGTATGAAAATAACTCAAATACGTTAAAAAAAAAATGTTTTCCATACAAATTTCAAAACGCCAAAAGCGTTTGTATTTACAAAATCGGGCTTTTATAATCAAGTATGTATGAACATATGAAAAGCTCAAGCCAGTAGCTAATTGTATGTTCCCTGAAAATATATTTGACTCGCTATTTAGGTAAAAGGTGCTTAAGTGTTGTGCTCCGACTTTCATCGCCCACTATTTATCTATACGTAATCATATACATGGAATAGTTTATTTGTTTTTTCTCTTAACTTTTCACATTAAATGACTTGACATTGACTGATGATGCTGGGTGATTTGCTCCTGAATGAAAGAAAGAAGCTTTAGCGCAGCGTATATAAAACTTGCACAATAAATAGACAAAAAATCTCAAGGAAAATAACTAAAAAAAGGACTCCAACTAACTGAAATTTGTTATTCTTAGCATAAGTGTTAGAAAAGTATTTGTATAAGACTTCAAAACAGAACTTACACAAAAAAATCGCACATCAAAAGTGAAGAGAAAAAACAAGAAAAATAGAAAAAGATAATTCTGTTATAATAGATGACTTGATAATAAAGTGTAGTTTGTACAGGCAGCAGTAATAGCAAATAAGTGCAAAAGTAATTTATATGTTAATGTAGGGCAAATACTTCAAAAAAAAATAATAATAACAAACTACATATAAAAAAAAGTATAGTTATACACGAAAATATTTGGAATAAGCAATTGCAATGAAAATGGCAACAGCATTTAGGTTGCTTTCCCTTTTTAAGGACATTTTTGTATATTAGTGATCACTTTTATGCTTTTTCCGGAAAAAAATTGCCAAAAAATAAGTGAATATAATTTTTTTTTGCTACCAAAAGAGGTTTGTTTGCTTAGCAAAAAAATATTTTGTGTAAAAACTATTTTTTATTTCAAGGAGATGGTCCTGTGAAAAATATTGCGTTTACAAAAGCTGTTTAAATATTTCTTTTATACAAAAATTTCAATTAATTTTTAATTTAAATACCACCGACAGTGATGGAAAATACAGATTCTGAAATGGTGCCGAACTTCAACTTAAAAGGTACTTTTGTCACCTTAATGGTACTTTTTTCAAAAGAATTTAAAAAATACAACTTCTGCTATTCTTAATTATCATACAACCCATTCTTGACATATGAACATATTTTCCATTATTTCTGTAGTTTTGTCTCTACCTAGAAACTCTTCGGTTTAGTCTTTCCTTTAAATACGGAAATTCCTTAGTTTTGCTCTAGTTATTAAATCTAAAAAATTTAGAAGTAAATACATATAAGTAACTTGAACTAACAACAACTTTTCACAACTTAACGGCCCTTTTCGCAATGTACGATTAAAAGTTAACGTGAAATTTCTCGGCAAGTTCGGCATACAAAACTTGCTGTTAAAATCTAAGTTGACTTTTAATCGTACATTGTGAAAAGAGCCGTCAGGCAGCCATTAATAAATTTCGGAAAGTGGTTAGATAAAATTTACTTTGATGTTTGTTGATATTGCTACCTTTTGGCACTCAGATCTCTTGGCCCGTTTAGATCTTCGTGCCTATGCGGCTATAAAGATTCTTACGTATATTTCTTTATGAATTTATTTTATTCAATATAAAAATACTAGGGATTTACATAAGTTCTAAATATTTTCTTTAGCAACAATGCCAGGAAAGGTTTTATTATTTTCATTTCGATTAAAACGGCATATGTCGCACTGCACTCTAAAACATTACGTCCAATTTACGATCATATATGGTCTAAATTTGTGTTGAAAATTTCTCCTTGTCTAAAATTACATCGATTTTGTAGATATTTTATTATAGAAAAAACCTTTCAAATTAAACATATTTAGTCAAAGGGAAAAAATGTAACATAAAGTAAATATAATACGGCTATGGCTCAATGGTAGATACGTCAGTGAAAACATTTTGTTGAAAAATAATGCGTGTGTCATTTTAGGTCGATAATAATCTGTAAAGTGTTGCCGACTATTACACTAGTTCACAAATTTTCAACTTTTTGCGATCACCTCAAAACTGAAATGTTTTCTAAGGTAATTTTGGGTCACTGAAGACGAATATGACATTCATATATTTCTATTAAGAACCATTTTCGAGATATTCGCAAAAAAACCCTGTTTTTTGCAGTTTATAAGGCTATTTCCAAAAATCTGGAGTACTGTTTACTTGAATTAAGCAAATTTGGGATTGTTGCATAGATATGCTTTTCCTCTTTCAGCTCATATTCAAAATGTGTTGATCGGATTAAAATTCAATGAGTTACAGGTCCTTAGATTTGAAAAAACTTTGTTTTTACACCTCTCTTTTAAGTTTACTATTTTAAGATGACGCTCCAGTAAGACAAAATAATTTTTTTAAATTTTATTTTAGACCCACATCTTAAAGAAAATTTTGTTCCAAACATAGCAATCTTAAAATTTGTTACATCGGACCCAATATGCGAAAGGTACAACATATTTAGTGAACACATCAAAATTTTAATTTGCATTCGTTGTTCCTCAGGTCAGTACGAGTTTTTGCTTCCATTCCATTACTTTTACTCGTTTGAAAAAGAAAGGTCGACATATCCCATATCAAATTTACCAAAATTATGTGTAGTTTTCAACACTGTGCTCAGATTTTTATAATTAAAATTTTTATGAAAGACTTACGTCAAAACAAGTCGAAAAATTGTGCTATGTTGTGTTTTATGCATATTGAATTTTTTCTTAATTCTATAAAATCGTTCATTATTGATATTTTCCAATGAAATTTTGCAGTTATATAGGAATTTGTGTGAAAACTATGATTTGTTTCTCATAATCATTAGAACTCCTAAGAAATTTCCAATAAATCTAAAAATTAGGTAGATTTCAAAGAGGTGCATGCCCACCAAAAATTGTAAATTCGATTAAGTTGTTTTTCTGAAATCATGTCTGTGAAGACACCTCTTAGACATGTATATAATAATTATTTGATCCTTGAGAAAATAATTTTATAGAAAAAACAGTTATGGTGCTTTTTGGGCAAAAATTTTTATAAATTCAAAATATTTAAATTTTCAAATTAAAGATTGTATATTTTCCTCCTCTGAAAGAATACTTCCATCAACTATTTTTTTAACTATTCGTAATTTTGTCATGTAAGTAACAAAGAAATAATTGTGACAATCGGTTGTTATTTGGATCCGATATCTTAAAAAAACTGGACCAAGGATTTGAAAAATTTCGAAATTTTAATATTAAAATGAGTGTACAAGATATTTGTTTAACCAAAGACTTTTTTAGAACTTTACAAGGCCTATAAGGACACAAAAAAAATGTTGGAATCGAGTGAGAAACAGACAAGCGTTGAAAATTTTTACATGACCGAAGTACACTACTTTGCACTTCAAACCTCTGAACCTGAAAAATATGGGAAGCTCATCTTCCTAAATTAAATAAGAAGACTGCTTTGATATCTCCATGTAAAATTTTATACTGATCGAACTAAATAGTTAGAAATGGTTGATATATTTCCAAAATATTTATTTCTGCCCCACTGGCATTTTTCTTATACTCATACTCCATACAATTTTTTTTATTAAGATTCAAAATGGGATGTTTTCACTAAATCTATTGTAACTTTCTAAATTTTTGCCCGATGTTAACAATTTTACTTTTTGTACGTTGGGAACAAAATTTTATTTAAGATATGGGTCAAAACAAAAATTTTAAATTTTTTGTTTGCTTTAATGGAACATTTCAAAATGGTAAATTTTGAAAAAACGCAAAAAATTTAATTTTTTTCAAATATAAAGGCTTGTAAAGTGAATTTTTATCTGATTAACACATTATAAATATGAACTGAGAGAGGAAAAACATATCTATGCAACAATGCCAAACTTGCTGAATTCAAGTAAACAGTACTCAAGATTTTTGGAAATATCTTTACAAACTGCAAAAAAACTAGTCTTTCGCGAATATCTCGAAGACGGTTCTTAAGAAAAATAAATTAATGCCATATTCGTGTTCAGCAGCCCCAATTTAGCTTAAAAAACATCTCATTTTTGAGGTGCATTTTTTTTTTGTGAACCAGTGTTATCGACCTAATTTTTAACATAAGTGTTTTAGAGTGTATATTAGATTTAAGAATGTACAATGTGCAATTAAAACTCTGCGGTGAACGAATTCCGCCGATAATCCAATTGAACTGCTTTCAATTTCATTTCAGCCCAATAAGAAGACTGGGAATTAAATAGCCTTCCATAACATTGAATTACAATAGTAGAGGATTTTCCATCACTGGCCACCGACATTTGACGACCAAAAACATCTATTTTTGTCTTCTCTGTTTTACCTAGCTTTCTGACAAGTGATAAAAATGAAATTTTTGGCCCTCTTAATTTTTTACAAGTTTTTGAAAACGAAAAGAAGTTTAATTTTGCATAAAAATTTTTTTTGCCGCTACCCAGCAAAAACTAAGTTGAGTCGCAATAAAAATTAATGCAAGAATTTACATGAAAAAAGTCTTGTATTCTATTTGCTGGCAAAAAAATAGTTAAATAGCTGATGTTTCCTTGTAAAAGCGCATCCACCTTCATAAGTGGTAAAAGTGAACAAGAACGCTGATGAGACGGCTTTGACCCAGCTGAGATACGAACCTCTGCTGGGTCAGATTGTAAGACAAGTACTCTACTCCCTCAGCTATCGTTGACTTAAAAGTTTAAGCAAAAAAAAGTGGTTGTCTACTTATTTTATTAATACATAACAACAAATTATAACTATCCTCAGATAATGAGAAAAAATACGTACTAATTTTATTAAAAACTAAGTAGTATTTCTAATTTAAAGTATAATAATAAGATAAATAAGTACCACGCATTACTTTGTAATCCATTAATAAAGTACTACCGATTACAAAATCGATAAAAGTTTTGCTTGGTAATTTCTGAATAACTCCGATAACAGTTAGAAATATAGACAAATTATTCATGAATGACTTTAATCTAACTCCGCGTGAAAGATACTGATGTATCTTAAGGAAATATTAGTCATACCCATTTGTACGTGATAGATAAAAATTTAAACGGATTTTATTTTAGCGCATTAATTTCGTATATTCCACATATTTTTTCGTAAAGTTGATTTTTCTGCAGGCCAGTGTAATTTGTGATAATTGTGTATATGAGGCATTTTTTGTGAAGTGGACAACCCAAAAAAAATTTTTTCCCGAAATTTCTTGATATTCGATAAACTATACTTCTAGTAGATATGAATGTGTGTGCCAAATATTTGTTGTATGACGTTTGTTTGTTGAGTTAAGGCTCGCTTCCACGGACAACGCAATCGTCGACGAAACCGAAACGAAAACGAAATTCCATATATTAGCAACAAAAAAAGTTCGTTTAGAGCTTTTTTTCGTTTTCGTCGATGATTACGTTGTCTACGCAATCGCATCTTCATGGGGTGCTAATGTGTTACCGCTTTTTCAATTTAGTTTTTTTTTATTATTGTTTCGAACTAGAAGAAAATAAAAGAAAAAAAATAAGATAAGCGATTCTTGTAGCAGCTCGTCTGATCTTATAAATAAAATTAATTTGAAAAATAGGGGGCCCTCATTATACTGTAAAGTGTTAACGATGGGATCTCCATAAGTTGAAAAGTTATGCGAATTTCTTTACATGTGTAACGCACTTCAAAACCGGAAGTGATCGTTTTGAATTCCAATTTTCCTAACTTTGACACCAAAGCTTTTATTTTTTATTTATTTATTTTTTTAATTCGATATAAGTCTAGGGTATACTCGTAATACGATAAACATTTTGAAGTGGGATATATCAAATCCTGCGTGACGAACGCCACATTCGTACGCGTTTTCAAATTAAAATATAAAAATTGTTTGGTCTTTCAAAAGAGATACCTTCAACTTTTGCATAGTGTTTCGAATGGCATAAAACATAATTTTTTAATAATTGATAATAAAGTTTTGTTACGCACGCTACAAAAAATGGAAGTAACTTGGAAAGTTGAACTGTGTTTTCGTATTTTCTAGCGAATTTTGCATTATAAAGCACACAAAATCTAATTCATAAAAGAAAGGGGAATATAAGAGAATTCTAAAATGACTTATTTGCAGCCAAAAAACTTTAAAGTTTTTTTATCAAAAGCCGTGAAACCTTTGTGACGCACGCTACGTGATGAACGCTATACTTTTTCTTAATAGCTATAACTTTTTAATTGTTCAATTTTCAACAAATTTGTGTTTAGTGGAGTTGTAGATAATATTATTATCTAAAAATTTTCATATTTCTTATAGTTTACTCTAAAAAAAATAGTCACTCCCTTATTATATCAAAATAGTGGGTGTCTCCGACTACGTCCGAGCACGAAAATTCAAACTTAAGGTTACGGACACATCTGTAACTAAACACATAACAAAGGTGTCCTATATGAAATGCAAGGTTCGGTCTTTTTTTCGGTGTCATTGATCACCCAAAAAATGTTCCTTTTATATTTTTAAGGTTAAATATATAGCACATTATTCCAACAACATGTATAAATAGTTTTAGCAACTTTAAAATTCTGCCCTTGGATATTATAAACCTCTAGCGCTTCGCTATAAAGGTATTTTTTTACCACTTCTTAAAAAGGGAAAAACAACTTCTCTTCCCATAAAACCCTCCAAATTATATTCCAATCTTTCTAATTATATTCGACCACAAAACTCTGATAGTTCTTCATATATGGGCATTTCGATGTCAGGGTATGTGACATTTGTACGCCTACAAAGTGGAATCGATTTTGCAAAAATAGGATTAACTACAAAAAAATTTTGTTGCTATATTCCATTCAGAGGGTACTATGTGTGAAAAAAATTAATTACATTTGGAACCCTGTGGTCCAAAATATCGAGCGAAATAAGGCATAGCGTACGTGACATAAAAAGGAGGTGATTGATGGTGCTTGTGCATGTAAAACTATACGAAAATTTTTGTGAAGTTTTTTCCTTTTTTTTAATTTCTTAAACGAAGCCAACTATTTTTCCTGTATTATCCGTTAATTCCAAAGAAAAAAACTTTTGGATGATTTTATAATTAACAAAATTTAATAGCGCACGTGACATAGCGTACGTATCAGACTTTTCTCTTATAGTATTCTTAAGTAATGAAATATATGTTTTGTAAATATATGTAAACAAAAACTTAAAAAATTATAAAAAATATGTATTTGGTAACAAAAGCAATAAAAACAATCAAGATTCAAATTCATTTCATACTACATAATATGTACTGGGGCGCTGAGCTTACGGCGCCACATTACCCTACTACGGAGTAGTACATGCTAATTAATTTGAAAAATTTTCCCTTAATGAATACGCAGTTCGAGAATCATTTATATGCTGACTATCATGATATGAAAATGGATGAAGTTTTTTTTATTTTTGAAATTGGATGGAAATTTCGCCATTTTTCATTTGCATTTAGTTGCATTTGTAGTACTACAATAGCGTACGTGACGAACTTTAAATGCTTAGAAAATTTTAACTGCACCAAGTTGAAAAAATGCCGAACAATATTTGTTTGCGACAAACATCTTGCATTAAACTTTTATTTTGAAACAGTTGCGACCGGTGAAATTCAAATGACGTAGGCAAATAATGTTTTTGCACTGCGTACGTGACATTAGAATAGCATCCAAAGAAAATAAGAAAAATACAGCTAATTGAACTCTATCTTTTATCTTTCCTCACGAACCTCGTTCTTTTATGTCCGAACATTAATTTTAAAGTATAATTGGAATGTTACAATTAACTGAATTCAGTCGCTAGAAAAGCAAAAATAGTTTATTGTAATGTCTTTAAATTAGTCACAGAGATAATCAGTTTAAGCTGTTATTTTTGATATTTAAAAATTGTAGTAAGGTATAAATACCTCTGTATAATAAAATTTGATTGTTCTTTTTCCTCTTTACCATATCTTTAAAAAAGTTTTAAGGGTTTTAATCTTTTCAGTCGTGGTTGTCATTTTCATGGAAATGCCCATATGACGCGTCATCTTTGAAACTCAAAAGTTCGACAAATGGCGTCACACGTTAGATGTACACGTTTATATGTTATTTGCTTACCAACCCTGAAGGAAGTCTGGGGACAAATGTCTCCAAGGAACCACTTTTGTCGACAAGTTTGGTGACTTTTTCATGACATTGGTAACAACATTGTCACTTTTTATTTTACCTTTAATGGAAAGAGAAGTTTTTGACAGCTACAAAATGATTTTTTATTGTTTCATTTTATTGTTTTGCAAATACGTGGGATGCAATAATAAATTTTTTAATAAAATATTTAATTTAAGTGCCTTATCAAGGAAAAAGTTTCATAGGTATTGACCAGAATCATTAAAATGCACTAATGAATCCCCCGTGCCAATGTCTCAATGTGGTCCCATAAGAACTAGCTAGTCAATAGTGAAATCACAATGAAAAGCACATGATAAACGTTTATAGCACAGAGCATTACCTACGGTATAATTAGTCAGTAGTACTGGTGACAAAGTCAATAGTGAATCGGTACAATTTTACTATCAATTTTTCCTAAAGGAAAGAGAGTTACTATATCCTGGCACACATATTAGCGTGATATCATGTGCTTGCATTTGAGCAATTCAATTTATCACGATTTTATAATTCTAGAACTCAATTTTGAGTTCTGATGGAGGTATATTCGGTATAAAAATCCTATCATTAGCAATTTGTATAGCTTAATTCTCTACCTGCAAAACTACAGGTTTTGTTAGTAATTGTTTTGAAAGTGTACGCGTCTCTATGTTAGGTCCGTCGGTGCAGTTTGAGATTCCATCTTCTGTAACAACTCAGTCTGAAGCACTTTTTTCTCTACTGATTACATGCATAAATGTTTTTGTCTAGATTGGCTTTCGGTGCCAGATAGTCTTTTGGTTGTTGTTTTTAGAATAGAGCTCTGTCCAAGAGTGTTGCTTCTGAGCATGCCAAATTGTACGTAGTGCGATTTTAGCGGCACACCTCCCGATATAGACAACTATGGGTAACAAGTTCATTATCCTGCTTCAAACTTTAGTGCTCCAGTGTTGCTGACACAGACCAGTCTTTGAATTTTCGCCATACTGGCGACAGCACTCCAACATATCAATGTACCGCATTTCTTTCCGCTCATCCTCCTACTGCCATAAAAGATACATAGCGCCACTTCTTTCCTATTTTCTTTGCATTCCGCTTCCACGAAAGTTTGGAATCAAGAATTATTCCAGGGTATTTCGCTTTCTTTCAGCGGTACTACGTCTTCAGCATACACGACCCCACTTTTGAAATCATCTGTTGATCATATTGGAAGATTTCAGTTACAGTAGCGCCATCTAGATGGCTAAAATGTATTCAATTATTTAAACTGGTTAGATGTTTTCGCAGAATATTATTCATTTTTTTTTTGTACTAAGCCCTAACAAATATTTAACTAGATTCTCATTACAACTCCTTTTTTGAATTTCTTTCAGCAATTTGAATGCGAATACCATTTACAATGCCTTTTATGTTTACAACAACGAAAACGATACCAACCAAAATAACTACAATACAACGAAAGAGAATAACAGCAACAATACAATCATCATATATAACAACATCATTACTGACAACATGTTTAAAAAATGCAAAACTATTTTTTCTTTTCATTTCCATCATCTTATTAAATACAGAAGAAGTTCATGCAGTGCCTGCTGCCACCAATTCGCTTTTAATAAATTCTCAAGTTAATAACAATAATCCATTGATTATCAGCAGTAGCAGCAACAATAATCTTAATAACAACAATAACATTAACAATAACAATAACAACGATAATACAAACATCAATAATAATCCTAATAATGCCAACAGTTTAAATTTAAATGCCCAACCAAATACGGGTCTTACATCTTCCCATACAAATTTAATTAGTTCAAATACTCAAACGACCAACAGCAATAGCAACAACAATAACAACCTTATGAACAACAACAATAATGGCGGCATAATCAACAACATCAATGCAAATAATCCTGCCAGTAACAGTCACATAAATAGCAATATTAACCTCAACAGCAACATCAACAACAACAACAATATGATTAACAGCAACAGCAACAACAACAACAATATGAATCTTACAGCGAACAATATAAATAATAATAATAATAACATGGCTGGTAACATTGGCTCTGTGAACGGTGATTTGTTGGCCATTATGAATTCCAGCAATATTGGAGTGGGTGGTTTGGGTGGCATTGGCTCTACAGGCGCTGGCAGCAGTTTGGGTAATATTATTGTTTTGCCCAAAGAAAAGTTGTACGACAAATGTACTGGTCCATCGGATCCGGGCCCTTGTAAACAATTCACTTACAAATGGCGTTATGAGTCAACCACCAACGAGTGTACTTCCTTTATATGGGGTGGCTGTGAGGGCAATCCCCAGAATCGTTTCAACAGTGAAGCAGAGTGTTTATTTTATTGTATTGGTGCGCCGCGTAAGTATCTGAGAGTTTGTTTTGTAATTTTTATTATTTGCTGTATTTAGTTGAATTGTTAAGGTGGCATTTGAACAGAGTTTGTTCAATTATTGTTTGAATGAATTTAATGCGGACAAATGAGAGCAATTTTAGTAGCACAGTATTTTGAAAGCACGACTGCTATTTTATTGGGCAATTCAAAGCAGTGTCATCTCAGTCTTATTTTTCATATTTCATATTATTTTATGCATACATAAAATTGTATTTGAAATCTTCAAGCAAAAAATTCATAAAATTTTATTCATGAATGGGCTGTATTCATGATACAATAATTATTGTATTAAAAAAATTGTATTTCTTATTCTATAAATATCTTTAAAATTTTGAGCTTTCAAATAAAATAAACAAGACAAAATAGAAAAATAAAAGTTTTTGTGAAAATAAAAGTGGAAAAGATATTGCAATTTAATATATGCAGCATTTTAACTTAATCTTTTCGGGAAGAATAGAAGCAAATCTTCCCATCAGGGAGAGGGTGCTGTTGGCTGAGTGGTTAGCGCATTTAACTACAAACCCTGAGGTCTTGAGTTCAACACTAAATTTAGGCAAGCCAACAACATCATGAATTTTTCTGATGTGCATTGGTGTGTTATTGTGTTGTTCGACTGTTAAAGTGTTGAAGGCATAGCACTGATCACTTTGGAAGTACCGGCAGTGATTAATACTAACATATCGTAATGCACTTGACAATACCCTCCTTTGTCGGCGAAGTAAAAGAACTAATAAATGGCTACACAGCTTAAGCAAATTAATGCCTCTAATTGACAACAGAGGGGTGCAACACTGCTCTGCAAAAAAAAACGCAATAGCAGATTTGTAAATGAATTAAGCTTTCTATCTCTCTCCCACTTTGCCACCTGTTTTCTCTACACTATCCCTTTCCAGTCGTAAAGCAGCTCTGGGCGAGTCAACATTAACCGTCGTTGTCATTGTTCGTTTATTGGTCTTCGAAAGCTTTGCGTCTCAATTCGCACGTATTAATGGTCTACCTCGACGAACTGTATCAACTGTTTTTAGCTGGTGGAGACCATAAAAAACTCTAGGAGTGGATATTAGGAGTTCCACTTTCTATGCGACGGTATAGGTCGCTTTGCAATTCCTGCCTGAAGTTTCTATTCGTGGAATACCCTGGTAATTTGCGTACTGCTCTGCCATCTTTATTTATTTTAAAAACTAAACAAAAAACTATCCCTTTCCCAAAGAAGGAAGCTCATTAATTAATTAACTGGTAGGCATTAATTGCCTAACTGTGTTACTTCTCCTTAAAAAAATCAGCGGTGATTAAGTGTGCGGAAATGCTTTACAAAAATGTTCCTTGAGCTTTTTTGCATTAGAAAGCTTCACTCATCTTTTACCTTAAACGTAAGGCTTGCAAGATTCTTTATGTCAAGTACTAATTGTGAATAACAATGAAATTAGCCCTTAAACATATTTTAAGTTTGAATGATTTCTGGCGTTCAAGTTAAGTATGGAGCGTTAATGTCTTTGAAAATCTAAAATATAATTTTATGGTAAATATTTCAGTAGAACATTTCAGCTCCCGACATTACCGCTGAAATGGAGCTTTTTGCCTCTTTTTCATGAAGTGAATAAAAAAAATAGCCATACGATGAAGGGTTGGAGGGCCGAGTACTAATTGTGAAGAAGTACATTTTAAGCTTTTAATATTTTTTGGCATACCAGATGATTCTGGAGCTTGGACGTCTTTAAAAAAAATTGAAAGGCAAATATTTTTGTAGAACATTCTAGCCCGCCAAATTGCCCCTGAAGGGGTGTTTTTTGTTACTTTTTAATAAAGAGACAAAAAGACCCATACAGCAAAAAATGAGATGGTTAAAATGTTCCACAAAAGTGTTCAAACATAGCATATGCACTCTAAAACACTTTTGTTGAAAATTAGGTCGATAATTGTCGGCAACACTTTACAGATTATTATCGACCTAAGATAACACACGCATTATTTTTGAACAAAATGTTTTTACTAAAAAAAAAACGATTGGGTGCGTGCATGTTTGAACAGCGACCTCTTGACTGATAGTCTGACGTATCTACCATTCAGCCATAGCCGTATCATACTTTATGTTAAATTTCTTCCACTTGGACTATATATGTTTAATTTGAAAGGGTTTTTCTTTAACAAAATAACTACAAAATCGATGTAATTTTACACAAGGTGAAATTTTCAACACAAATTTCGACAATATATGATCGTAAATATGAAGTAATGTTTTAGAGTGTACTTACACTCTTAAATATTACTTTTTTTATAAAATCAGCACTCAGGGGATGACCCCTACTCATGCAATGCATTGTGCCGGAATTAAGAAAATTGGTTGTGGGAAGGAAGATAGAGGGAGTAGTGTTTATGGACATTCGATTTGAACCTTCCAGCTTTGAAAGTGGCGGGAAAGACATCTGCAGGAAACTTATTCCACATACGAACTGTTCGGCCAAAGAAAGAATTCTCTCTGTAATGCGTAGTGCGATTTATTTGTGTATCGACCAAAAGGGATGTGCTCTTAATGAAGAACGCGTTGTTCTCAAAAAAGAGCGAGTTTCGGGAACAAGTTCCCTGATTTCATCAGAGCACACAAATTCCATTGTAGTAGCGATAAAACAACGAAATACACCCCACATTGTGTCGATGCTCCAGCGAGTCAATAGAGTTGGCTACCCTACTGTCACCGATAAGCTTCTTCGCCCTCTCCTGTACGCGGTCGAGTAACTTCAAAATAGACTTCGAAGCACTGGCCCATACATGAGAGTTGTATTCCATTTTCGGTCGGATGTAGGTGGTATAAATATTAAGGAGATCAGATGGAGTGAAGTACCTTTTACACCGTCTTAAAAAACCGAGGCACTTGAATGCTTCTTTTGAGACTTGAAAAATGTGATCAGTCCATCGTACGTCACACAGAATTTTCATGACATATCATATATTGTCTAAATTTGTGTTGAGAAATTCTGGTTATCTAAAATTGCAGTTATATGTAACAAAAAAAACAATAATTTGTCTAATTTTTCGCAAAAATACAAATCTGCTGTTAAAAGTATTTATTTTTGAGCAAAGTATGTTTAAATAAAATCAACATTTTCAATATTAAGCAATCTGTCTAAAAAACAGCAAAAAAATGTTTAAACAATAGAAGCACGCCATATTTTCCTTCGGTCATCTGCGTTTAATTTCTGGTATTTTGTATTTGTATTTTCTAAGTATTGGTAAGTAAATATTGTTAGCTTATAAACAAAATTCTAAGGATTTTTCTTGTTTTAATATATGTAATGAATTCAGAAAATGTACTTCATACATTTTTATTAAAGAAAAAACTTTTCACATTAAATATATTTAGTCCAAGTGAAACAAATTTTACATAAAGTATTGTTGACGCCACTGCCTATTTGTAATTGTGAATCATGTAATTATTCGTCGTCTCTTTTATATGTTTATATTCATTTTTAAAAGTGCTAAGAAAATTTTCCACATATTCTACGTGGGAACTAATGCTATTTTTGAGCTAGCAGCCATTTTTTTTATTATATTGAAGATTAATTGTCAACCGAACTTTGTCTTTTTAAGAAGCTAGCTAGGCTTTGTCTTGTAAAGCAGCTAGCTAGGCAGCTTCACTCAACAACAAGTATAATACGCCTATTGCTGAACGGTAGCTACTATAGACTATCAGCGAGGAGGTCACGGTTCGAAGCTGGACACAGTCAATCGCTTCCCAGGCGTTTTTATTTTATTTTTTTGTATTAAACATATTTTGTTTAAAAATCAATAGAGAGAATCCCTGTCTAATTTTAGGTCAATAATAATCAGTAAAGTGTTGCCGACTATTATCGACGTAATTTTCAACACAAGTGTTTTAGAGTGTAAAATGTAAGGATTAAAAGATTTCTTAACAAGATTCACTATAAAAATGTGCCATGTATAAACCTTCAAAACGCAGAAATACTTGCATTTTATTTTGTTCCCTATTTCTATAAAAAAAAATTAGTTTTGCTGTACAGTGTAATTGACTGCTCTCATTTAAAATTGCCATTTCTTGCTGCTATATAAAAACATGATTTGAAATTGATGTTAACCTTTGTTGACCGCTATCTCTCTCAATCAATATGACCCGATGTGATACTATACGACACAAATAATAGACTGCACAACCTATAGACTAGCCGCCTCTTGCATAAGAACAGTAAAAAGTCACAATTTTTTGCTAATATTTACTCCCCCCGGCGATGTGAAAATAATTTTTTTATTCAAACTCTTTACTTCTAGACACTCTGCCACCTTTCCTACAAACAACTACACGCGAACCAAGCACCACAGAATCAGCACTGCCACAATCACCCTACACAATCTCACCAGCATATGGTGATTCAGAAACAAGTCCTGTACCTTTCGAGCAACGAGGCCCGGAGCTAACATTTGCCGAAACGGGGCAGGAGAAAACATTTGTATTTGCCGAAAATAACACATTTATACAAATTGATGGCGATATCATACAAACATTTCAATTAAGGTAAAAGATACGGAAATATACCTATCAAACAAGTTATTTTATTTAAAAGCAATTCATTTCTTTCCAGATTATGTCGTGAAATATCTTTTCAATTTCGTACCCGTCTGCCGCACGGTCTACTCGTCTATCACAATGTTAAAAATCCGGAACGTATCGATTTGAATCCATATGCCTTGTATGTTATCGTTGAAAAGGGTCAACTGAAAGTTGTTCATGTGTTTGGTAAACATTCGACTAGTGTCACGGTGGGTGAAGGTTTGAATCGTGATGAATGGCACAATGTTACCGTAAGTAATGCAAATAAAAAAGTAATATTTACCAGCAAAAAACTAAAAAATAAATGCAAAAATCACAAATATATCTAAGGCATTCTATCATCAGTCCTAAGATACGATCAGACGGAGCAAATATTTCAGGATATATAACGAAACTTACATGATACTAAATTTGTTAACTAAATATTTTCTTAAAGTCAAATAGTAATTGCAATAATATGGCCATCGAACGTTTTCGCCGTCTGACCGTATATTTAGGTTCATATGTTATTACTACACACAACGACAGGGGTTCTTAATGCAGAATTGAAAAAATCGCATAAATCTGAAAGCACTCAAACTGGCTGATAAAAGCTTTGTTTCGAAAACAGAAACAAAAAATATATAAAGAAGTCAATTCGATCTGGAAGTAGTGCAAATTCGAATCATTGCAAGATGACGCCTTTTTTGATACCTATCCACCGGATCTAAATCTCGATTCACCCGTTTGTTTCGAACAAAATTTTGTCGGGATAATTTTATTTTATATAAGTAGTTACCTAAAATGCAAACGGCCCTATCTAACATTTTCAAATTGTTCAGGAGAAGCAATATAATAAAATGCTCCATGAAGAGCTCATTTCTACATGACTTTTGTATATATTTGTAATATTTTAAGAGTTATGTTAGTTAGGGCTTTTTTCTGCATATTTTTCTGAGGTAGACATATGAAATTTTTACACGATTTGCATTACAATGGCCGCTTTAATAAATACTAAAAGTAAAACAATGTTGAAAATTCAAGGGTGTCACAAAGCAAGTAGTGTAATTTTGACATTTGGCTCTTGTAAATCGTACTTGTATGACATACATGCCATATTGGACGGATTCCCTGACTTTGTATGGTTAAATTTTTTGAATGACATACATGTTGGACGAATATTAAAAAGTTTTAATAATTTCTTCTTTGCGCACACATTTCATATGGTGTAAGGGGAAGAGTGACATACTTGAATGTAAATCTCAAAATTTAGATTTTTGCATATGCAACGACATATTTTTTTTTTTTTATTTATATTTTTCAATTCAAATTTGAGATCACTATGGGTTTTGTCGCAACTTTATCTATTTTATATATGATTGAAAATTGAAAAACTTTTTCATTTTCTTTTGAAAAAATTTTAAATAAATGTTTGTCAGCTTCCATGAACAGTGTAAGGAGAAAAACTGACAAGCATTGGTGTTTGTCAGTTTTTCTCCTCACACTGTTCATGTATGTCATTCATGTATGCAAGTTTATCGGGCCCTTAATAGGCAGGCCACTTGAAATTTGCACATGGTACTCGTATGTTTTACTATGGCCGCTATAATAATAAATACCAAAAATTAAATAAAACCTAATATTTAAAGGATGTCCCGAAGCAAGTAGTGTAATTTTGACATTTTTCTGTATCTTTTGAACCACAATAGCTATACCCTTGAAATTCTCAGAGGACCTGTGCAGCTATGGCTGCTATAAGAAAATAAAAGAAAATTAAAAATTAAATGGGTAATAGAAAAAAATGGTAATTAATCGGCTATTTTAGGTGTTCTATTTTCCCAATAAAATCTGCATTTTAGTTCCGGAAACTCTGATTTTTTGAGTGGTGATGTATTTTGATGAAATACATCGGACTTTATAAAAAAGACAATTTAAATTTATTTGTTAGTTAGGGCGGTTTGCGTTTCAAGTGACGATATGTAGCTTGACGGCTCTCTTCTTGAGAGAGAGAGAGAGAGAGAGAGAAAATAAGAGAAATAATTTTTCACTGAACATTTTCAGCTCGAATTGGTCATGATGCAATTAACAGGTACACGCAGCTCTCTGTAAATATAAAATTTGTTGTAGTAATACTTCAGTAGTTGTCAAAACACGTTGAAAGACGGGTGGAACTATCAGCGCAACTAGCTCTATAAAGAAATTTCAAATACCGTAGAGAAAGATATCTTTATATAAAGTTTGACAGTGTGATGGCGGTGATGATATTATGATGATTACATCACTCAACTAAGTTTGCCGTTTAGGCGAGTAAGGTCAGCTGATCTACTGCGTGTACCTATTAATTGTATCATGGAATTGGTTTATTTTTTGTCCCGACAAAGTGGGTTGCCACATCAAAAAATCTTTTATAGCAATTTTTTTCATTTCTTGTTTAATTTCTCTAAGGTCCGTCATTACAACTTGCCTGTAAAGTATGCGTTTGTAAAAGTTAACCATAGCTAAAATGAGGAATACAGTGACCTGTAACTATTTGCTTTATTACAACTTCCCTGTAAAATAAAATTAATCTTATTTCAAAACATGGCAATACCAGAGCAAACATTGATTACTACCTTCAGGCGTCAATTTAAAATACTTTTAATACACACAGCAAAGGAAATGTCTTCTTTAGTAGTCTTCCTCGAAAATTGTTTTAGTGTTTCTTTTATTTGAATACATTAAATTTAAAGGCAAAAAGAACTTTCCTTTAGCTTATCGGAAAGCTTTTGCCTAAAATCTACTTGTAATAATGAAAAACGAGCTATCTGTCCGATAACATCTTAACTTTGGCTATTGGCAAGTTATAATAATGGTCCTAAATTTGCCATGCAAGTAATGTCATATTATTTAGTTTGTTTTTATCCAGTTGCTAAAAAAAATTGTCAGAGATGTTTATTTTTTACTTACATAGTTGGGGGATTCACAAGGTAGTCATAAAGTCATATGTTTTAAAATAATAACACAAAAAATATGACTGCTCTGAGCAACCCCTCATAAGTTAGTGTGCTATTTCAAATTTGTACCAGCTGATAAAAAAAAAGCAATTATAAATAATTGAAATCAGAATGCCAAGAACAAGTGCAAAAATTTAAATAATACGTAGTCAGTTTGTTTTTATATTATTCAACCTTTTAATAAAGTAAATAAAACCCAGCTGAATATCTTTTAAGCTCTTCATTTTTAATTAAAGTAAAAATAAATTTCAACGCACACAGAAAGTAAAATTGTTCAATACATAAACATAAACGACACCAGCTGTTGCCGGTGACTGAGCCGACTAATTTTCCACGCGGCTGCTGGTGGCAAAACGTTAGTTGGCTGCCAGCCAGCTGAAGTATACAAACAAAATTTTCTCACTTGCATATTTTTATATGTCTGGATTTTTTATTTTTACTTTTTACACAGCTATACAAATATAATCACAAGTGAAGCTATAAAACTGTGAACAGTTTTAGGACATACTTTACTGCATATTACATAAATTCATTTACATCAATGGCGGCGGATTGTAAATATTATCACCGGCTCGACGAAAGAGTTTCGTCCGTTCGGCTCAGATTTTTACTGCGTAGTTATGACAAAATAATAAACACAGCACAAAAAGTCTTATTATTTTAGGACTTTTTTGTTTGAAGCACAACAACTATCTTAAAATATTAGCACTTTATGACATTATGACATGATAAGACCCCTTGTGAATACCCCAAGTATAACATGTGGTAGCTTTTATTTTCCAGACACTCACAATATTATGACAGTAACAGTATGTATTTTGGTGGTGTGGAGTCCCCCACAGATTTTCGAACAAAATTTATGGGACCAAACTGCAGACAAACCCTTTCAGTCCAAAAAAGAATTTTGAAAATCGGTTGGCAAATGACAACCTGTGCGAACATAAGAAAAATACACACGAATTGATAACCTCCTTCTTTTTTCAAGTCGGCTAAAAAGATTGCTCGAACAAAAATTTTTCAGAACACATTTTGCTTTATTTAGAAGTAACGAATTCATAAGATACGGCACAGTCAGTCTAGTTGGAAACCTCTGGGTTATTGAACAAATACTAGTATGATTTATTAACGCATTCTGATATCTTTATTGTCCATTGTTTTAACATTCTTAACAAAAACAAAATAAAAAGAACCAACTAGAAAGAAAGACTGAAAATGGAATCACTTTAAGCTCAAGGGAATCATGTAATATAACCTAATCAATTATGTATTTGGCACTTCTATCGTTAAGGATTGTTATTGACTTCTGCATACAGGTTTTTAAGATGTTTCCAATAATTGAATGTTTTATTTGAGTTTTGAAATTGTAACTGATTGATAATAAAGTTGATATTAAAGTTAAAGTAAGTACCAAATATTATTAGAGATATTCTCAAGAATTTGTGTTTTTAAAATATTTATTTGTTGTGATTTAAGCTAATTTGTATGCTGTGCGATTCACAAACTTATTTTAACGCTAATCAAGGCGTTTAAAGAAGTTAACACCAAAATCAGTCAAAGCACGTCGTCTTTTGGCAAAACTCAAATAATTATTCGATAACACTATACACTCATATGAAATCTTTTATATATAAATAACAATATTTATATTATTTAAACAATTAATTTAACTTTAATTTCTCTAAATTAAAGAAATTTATGAAAATATGCTTGTCTGCAAGCATAAATTCATTTGTTTTTTTCCTATTCCTCTTTGTGCTTTTCATTTAGTTTAATAGCGTTGGAAAGTGATATACAATTTTAACAAAGGCCTTAACACGAAGTTAACGAATCAAATAAGCGTTAATGCAAACAGTAATTATTGGAGACAAGATTACCTTTTATTTAAGTGTTAAAAGTTAGTGAATTTCACCACTGTAGTAAAATTTGGAATTTGGTTGCATTATTTCCTTTTTAAAGGCGTTGCCTCTTTTTTAGAAAAATCAGCTTTTTGCTGCCACTTTTTTCTTCAAAATCTCCTTTTTGTAACATTTTTAAAATTTTCAGCGCCTACCCAGGCATGGAAGTCCAAATTTTTCGTAATATTACATAAAATAGGGCTTTTTTAATTTGTATCAAATCCAGTTTTATATAGTTTTTTTCTCATGGCTTCCACCTCCGACAGTCATTTACTCAAAAACCTCTTCTAATCTATAAATCTACCTACTTAAAAAAAAAGCTACGGCCTTTGAGTGTAAAAACATTTATTGCAAACTTTCAAGTGTTTTGAAATGCTGAATAGTTTTATACGACGTTTATATTGTCATTCATTTATGAATATTTTTTATAACAATTCCCATTTTGTATCTCATAGATATGCAGTAACATTTTCAATGGTCATACAATTGTCAAGCCATTTTTTATCCTTTTACATATTGCTACTCTTCTGTCTAATGCGAATGTGCTTTATGTGAAATGCGTACACAAAAAGAAAATCAAGAATGGCTAACAGAAAAGAATAAAATAAACTCATCATTCTCTTATCTGCAGGAAAAACATTCATCTTAGGTAGGAATGAATGAAATAAAAAAATAGAAGTAAATGAATATGTAGTAATATCTACGAGCACTATTGGATTATATGTATTTTGTATATGGTATAATAGTATCAATAGGGTAGTCACAATATGTGGTGGAACTTTTATCGTGATACCTATTAATACATATATAACAATCTCAAAGTGGTTTAAAAACTTTTTATTTTGGAAATAGTTCGGTAACTCGTGAACCGTTTAATTATAAGGACTGTCAGAAGTCCCGCTTTTCGCAGGATTATCCCTCTTTGTGTTATCGAATTCTGCGTCCAGCGTAAAGGCAAGATAATTCAAGAGATCGTTAAAGATGGCACATAGCAGAAATCGGTATAATTAACCTGCAGACAAAGTAACTAGTATGTAGTAAGAACTATACTAGTTGCTTTTTACTTCAGACTAGTTGACCATCTGTCCGTTTTTCATATATCGAACTATCGATTTTAACATTAGGTTGTCATAGGAGCCCAACTAGCTGAAATGTATACAGTTATATCCCAGTTGGAATCCTGGTAGTTGTAAACTAGTGCTCTCACTAGTTTGTTTATTTAGATTTTGTAACTCTTAAAAAAAACTTTGGCTCAACCGGGGTACATTCCTCATATTTCAAGGCAAGTACTCTACCCACTGAGCCACTTTCTACTTATTTTTTTTTAAGAGCTAAAAATATGTTTTATATACAAGCTGTCTACGTGAAAATTTGGTCCTTTTTTGACTAGTATTGTTATTGTCTCAATACAACTAGTAATATGATTGTTGTTTTTTACTGGTATCGGTACTAGTCTTGCTACAACTAAGAATATGGTTGTCCTTTTTTGACCAGTAACATTACAACTAGTAATATGACTGTCCCAAAGCGTATCTAGTTGTAAATTTAGCTGCTGGGTATAAAACAAAATTTGACCTGGGATGATGGCAACTCGTTCCGAATTCAAGCGAATTCCGTCATAAGAAAAATACAACATTCAAAAAAAAAATTAAGATAACCTTTGTGCATCGGTTTATTTCTTAGAACCATTGCTACAACTCGGCAGTAAAGTAGAAGTTGGTTACAGGAACCTTTAGAAAAAATGAGCGATAATACTGATCTTTAACAATTTTTCATTATTACAACTTGCCTGTAAAATAAAATTTATCTTTTTCAAAGTATGGCTATACTTAACCTGACCAGACATGCCGCTTTAGTCGGGATTATCCCGCTTTGTAGAGGTCGATCGCGCCTCAAATTGTTGTTCCGCTTTATCCCGCTTTTTCGAGTTTTAAAAAATATAGTTCTGTTATTTTAATTATTCCCAAAAATATCTAAACTGTTTCAACTGAGCAAAATAGATCTTTCTTGTGTTGATCGAATAAAAACTCATTCAGTTAAAGGAACTTAAAATTGAAAAAAGTGTTTTTAGATATTGCTTTAAAACTCAATACTTAAAAATTTCTAATCAAAAGATACTTAATCCCAATAAAAAAATGTTCATGTTTTTTGAAGCACTAAGGCAATAAAGCTCAAATAATATGCTTTGAAAGAAGAGCTTATTGCAGAGCAGTGAATGTTTATGAAAGAAACCATACAAAAAAAGCAGATTTTTCACTGCTGATACAATGCAGGTTCTTAAGCGAAAAAGATCAATATATTTACACTTTTTCTTAGGGCTTCAAAAAGCGCTTTTTGTATCAAAAATGTAGTACTCTAAACCGGTAACTCGCCATACAAAAATCAGCAGCGCTATCAGTAGGTTTGTAAGCACTACTTTTAATTTCTCATAGTAAAAACCTGCTTTATTTGAAGCACTTTTTTTACTGGAATTATTCAGGCTTAAGTTCGTTCAATTAAGTTCTTCAATTAAATTTTTTCATTGAAAAATGAATTTTAAAAGAATGTATTAATTGAAAAGACAAAGACAAATTCTTGACTGGTTAAGGGTCGAGCTGAACACCATGATATTTCAAGACTTACCACGATCACATGGTCAGAGCTCTTGTTATATGTACCTTTAACAGTGTGAGGGTGGTGAAATCAAGTAAGGCACGTAGTATTGAAAATTATTGATTTTATTGCAAAAATTAAATTGAATAACTTAATAAAACATAGAGTTCGACTAACATTGATACCTTCAATTTAAATTGTTCTCCATTAAGATAAAACGAAAATCCAGAAAAAGCCTTCAAAGCTCAAAGTTAAAACTTATTTGGTGCCGAGCACATGATACATAAAATGCTTCAGAACCGACAAAATAGAACAAAGTTGCAAGACAATTAAGTGAAAAAAACAGAACTGCTTTTGATCAAAAACATTCTTTTGACTATAAACTGAATTTTATAAAAGACAACTTCGGATTTTTTTCACTCACTGCCTAACAACTTCCTTATTTTTGTCGGGTCCTAACGACTTCATTTTTCATGTGTTAAAGACAAAATTATCTTTAGGCTTAAGCAATTTAGAAAAATTTTTGTTTCATAGAAATGATGAATTTTTAAAAAACATCTGAAAATGCACTTTTTTAAATTTTAAGGCCTGTAACTTAATGAATTTCCGAAGAACATATCGTTAGCCGAAATACAAAATCACATAACTACACTATTTTTAATTTTATAGGAGGGAAAAAAGACTAAATAAAATACTTTAAGTGACTGAAGCAAAGTCTCTTCATTTTCGTTTTTAATGCGATTGATTTTTATGATAACAGTTTAAAAATTTGTTCGATGTAGCAATTAATAATTGAAAATGCGCCTTTAAATTTTTTGTTAGTTACGTTATTTCGCATTTTAACTAACGATATGGAACTGTGCAGTTGCATACATTTATAAAAAATCCTATATTATCATCAGTGCATTTACAACATCCCGCTTTTCATAATATATTTTAGAAAATCCCGCTTTTTTGGTCATATTTTCTTCAGAATCCCGCTTTTCAAACGTTCTTGTCCCGCTTTTGACAAAAACCTTCTGGTCACGTTAGCTATACCAGAGCAATTACCGAATATTTTGAATGGTTAAGGAGCACAGTGGCAACGTCATACATACGTATTTACTAAACGAGTGCGCACTTCCTAGAAATTGTACATTATTGCATTTTTTTTCGAATTGAATGTAAATCAAGTATAGAGAACATTGAAACAACAATGCATAAATTCATTGCACAAAAATGTAATAGACACTTGTATCAATTGTACAATAAAAATCCTGTACAATTCAAAGCTTTGATTTTATATAGATAAAATGCGCATCAAAAGCGAAAACTAAAAATTATAAGAGCTTGTTAGTGTTGTATTATTAGTCAAATAGGGAAATTTCGGCAAAACTAAGTTGAGTCGAAATAAAAATGAATGCATGAATTTACATGAAATAAGTCTTGTATTCCATTTGCTGGCAAAAATTTGTTAAATAGCTGATGTTTCCTTGTAAAAAGCATCCACCTTCATAAGTGGTAAAAGTAAACAAGAACGCTGATGACACGGTGAAGCGGCCTGTCGAAATCGGTAGTACTGATCCGATCTGCTAATCTAATTTGAATATTAAAACAATCCGCTCTTAATAAAAATAATTTGAATTTACATTAATTCAAATATTGAACTAAAAAGCCGAAATAATATAATTTTTTATTTGTCCCGCGCAACCGGTTGAAGCTGGAGCTCCTCAAGGCAACATCCTCGTTCCTGTATTATATCTGATATATGTCTCTGTCTTGCCGGTAAGCAGTAACGTACACATATCAACATTCGCTGATGATATAGCTTTTCTAAGCGTTCACAAAAGCCATCAAGAAGCTTCCCGCAAATTGCAAGAGTATATACCACAGTTGGAACAATGGCTAAAAGTAAGGCGGCTAAAAATTAACTAACAAAAGTGTCTACACATTATTTTTACATTGTGCAGTGAAACATGTCCACCAATACAAATAAATAACAAAATTAAACCTCAACACACCGAAGTAAAATATCTCGGTGTTCATCGCGATCGTCGTCCAATATGGAAGTCCCACATAAATGCAAAAGTTAACCCAAATGAAATTAAAAGCAGCTCAAATGAAATGGCTCATTGGAAGCTCTACTTTAAGCCTAGATTGTAAACTTCTTCTATACAAGTCCATTCTAAAACCAATATGGTCCTACGGTATTCAGTTATGGGGCATTGTCTCGGCATCAAATGTAGAAAAAATTCAAAGGCCACAAAATTAAATATTCCGAGCGATTACAGCAGCCCCATGGTGTGTCGGAAACAGTGTTTCCAGAAAAATGTTGCCTCATATCCCCAATTTAAAGAATGATGTCCCCAAAAATCCCCATTTCAAAAGTAAAAATCCCCAATTTTACCCCAAAAATATATTTTTATAATTTTTTGATATATATGTTTAAATATCATTTTTCACATTTACTTATAAACAAATTGTCAGTATTATATTGTATAGTAAAACTAGAAACTTTTAATATTTTGAAAAATGTTTTTTTTTAATTCTCTTTCCCTCTAGGATAAGGAAACATTTTTTCTAAAAGTAATAATTTCAGCGAAATAAGGTTAATGCTTTCCGTTGTTTTGTATATTATATTTCTTGGTTTAATTTTCCACGAAAACTAATATTTTTGGACAAAAGTTTTACTGCTTGCTCATCTAAATGTGATTGACAGTTTCTTTCTTATAAATATATTTTTGTTTTCAATATATTTATAAGAAAGAGACAAATCCCCTCATCTGGCTACACTGGTCAGAAACAAGTGAATTCATAAAGATTTAGATGTGCCGCTGGTCAAGACAGTGTTTTTTCTAAACACCTGACAAGATACATAAAAAAACTAGAGTTGCACCGAAATCCCCTAGCATGAAACATCATTAACTTTAGAGGCCACACTCGGCTGAGAAGGAGGGACACTCTTGCTCTCAGCCGAACACGAGAGACGTAGACAATCAAAGAACCAACCGCTGAAACAAATATTTTTGTCTGGCATTGGCTGGACTTAAAAATTAAAATTTTAGAGTTAAGATTTGATTACTTATTGTTAGTTCAATTTTATTGAAGATACAATAAATAAATATAACCGTTAAAAATAATTTGTCCCGCGAAAGTCTCGAAAATCCCCCAATTTTTTGCATGCTTGGAACTTTGTCCCGTTTTTTGCAAAAATAAAACTGACAACACTAGCTACAATGTTCCACAAAAAAATATTCCAAAGTTTTAAATTTTTCTTTAGTTCCGTTGAAACTTAAAAAACTGGGACTCTGCGTGAAAAATTAATGTGTTTCATTAATTTCGTCTTAATCAAGCACGTGCTAGATAGTATTATTAGTTGCGTAGAAGACTCAGAATGAAAATTTCTCATGTACCTTGCTACCTCCCTAAGCAGGACTTTCTCTAAGTTTTTGTTACACTCGTTTGTGTGTATTTCATAATTTCCATTATTGTTTGGATTATTGGATTCTCTTCATTCATATCTACTATAAATATCATTCCATCATTTTGATTTTGTACTTATTTTACATTTTGTTGGTAGGTGTTGTATTATTGATCTCTTCTTCGTATTTGCTGATGTGCGTTCTATTTCTTGTTCTTTGTGTTTTTATCCCAAAGGTACGCATTGATGTCCATGGTGCAAGATTAATTGCAATTGTTGATGAACATCAAGAGGAAGTTTATCTTAAGGGCCTGAATCATGATACCAATTATGGTGTTTCTACAAACTTACCATCTGTTGTGCTGGTGGGAGGTAAGAGGAATTTAATTTAGTTGTTACTTTTAAGACAATCATTGGTTTTCTATACTCTATTATGTGGTTTTAAGCTAAAATTGTATGTATATTGCAAGAACATTAAAAATGATGTAATTTAAAATTAGTAAATATAGTTTAATAGATGTTTTTATCTAAAAAATAACAAGAGTGCTTACTTTGTTGATGCTAATCATGTTTTACGTAAGAATTTCTCTTTTGAAAGTTTTCGTTATAAAATTTTGGCCGATTATTATAGATAATCAAAGAAAAATATACAGAGATATTATTCAGCCATGTCACATATTCCGTTTTGATTCCGTAGTTGTCATTCCGAAAAAGTTCATTTTTGGTGCTTTAGATTCCGTTTATTTTGTATTTCAATTTTACAATAATAATGTTTTTATACCTTGAGGCGTTTGTTTTTAGAAAGAAATCTCACATGAAAAGCATATGCCAAATATTTATTTGACGCTCCTAAAAGTATACACATTTTTAATTGTTTAGTACAAATGAAGTTAGCAGAAAAGTGTTTGTCAATTCCGCTTTGAAATTTAAAAGTGGTTTGATTACGAAGAAAATTTTAGTTTTTTCGTTTTCTGAAGAAGCAACTTACGGAATTGAAACCACTTCCGATCGGAATGGTATTCTGTGATATGGCTGATTAAAAGTTCGATATATTAAATAGTGTATATATGTTTTTTCTTATTTTAATAAAATTGTATTTTGCTAATTGCCTAATATTTAGCTTAAATAAATCATTTCACATTTCCACATTTGTATATTGATTTTTAGCCAGCGAAATAAAAACAAATAATAATCCTTGAATTTTTATTTTTTTTCTAATTGCCACACAGGACTTTCATCGGAAGAAAAACTGCATGGTGTTAAATACATAATTGAATCATTTGTTGGCTGTATACGCAATGTAATATTGCACTCGGGCAAAGCTGCATCCGATTTATTGCCCATTACCCCACTGATTGCCACCAAACACGAGAACGTTAATGAGGGCTGTTTTGATAAATGTCATTCCCGGCACAATTTGTGTTTTGTGGGATCAAAATGCATAAATCATTATTATGACATTTCATGTGATTGTTTTGGCTCAAACTACGAGGGAGAACATTGTGATATTTACAGTGAGTAAAGGAAAACTTTTATTGTTCTTTTTAATTAATTGCATTTATTGCTTTATTTACATTAAAATTTAAAAGGCTAAATGAATTTAAAATTAAAGCAGAAGTTTTAAGAAAGAGAAATTAAATATTTAAAAGATTTCACAACACTTTTATGTACCACAATACGAGGAACATATTTGTGGAACATTTTAATTTTCTAACTCTTCGCAGTATGGGTCTATTACCAGCAAAAACTTATGTGATTTTTTGTAATCAGTAATACTTTATTAACGGGCAACAAAATCATGAGTGGTACTTATTTATCTTATTACTATAGTTCAAATTAGAGCTACTACCTAGTTCTTAATAAAATTAGTACGTATTTTTCTCAATATCTGAAAGTAGTTACAATTTCTTGATATAATTATTAATAAATAAGTTGACAACTACTTTTTAAGTCAACATGTGTTTGTATATGAAAACTATTTTGTGTAGCTTAAACTAATAAATCAACAATAGCTGAGTGGGTAAAGTTCTTGTCTTCAAATCTGCACGAGCACAGGTTCGTATCCCAGATGGGTCAAAAATAAAAAAATTTATAAATATAAATAAAATAAAATGTGTGTAAAACTTGTTTTTAATTTTAATTTATTTATTTAACTACTTATTTTTTAGCTACAAGTAAGCCATATAATAACTAGTTAATTGCTGTGACAATGCATATACATTTGTAAGGGGTACTCCTTATTTTTTGGACTTCTCAAATAAAAATAAGTAGCTATCGAGTCAAATTGTAAGTAGTTACGACTTAAATCATCATATAATTTTTTGTCTACCAGTAAGCAAAGTTGTTGCTGGGTCTGCCCTTTTCTTGAAAAAGGAGCAAAAAACTTAGCTTGAGCAGCAATACAGTGAATTGATATGGTCGAAATATTTGGGATGGGCAAAAATATCGATATATCGATATTTTCTGAAAAAGATATCGATATATATCGTCGATATTTTTAATTGCAATATATCAATATTTTTCAAAATATATCGATAGTATCAAAATCGATATTTTTTAGTTTTTGTTTTTCGTGCAATTAAAAAAAAATCGGCACAATCTTCATCAAAAAGAATATTAATAACAAAATCTTATGTTTTATAAATAAACATAATCAGTGAAATTTTGAAAATCCGTAATTACAGTTTTTATAGGGCCTAAGCACAAAAATTATTTTTAAAATTTAAGATTTTCGCCCACTGTTGGCTGTAGGGAACATGTCTTAAATATAAAATATTTGGCGGTAGACAAAGATACTTTTTTGAAAAATAACATAACTTTTTCATGTCAATTTAAAAATTTTGAAATTTTACCTTTTTCCGACTTAAAAATATAGATCATAAAAAAACTTTTTACACAGTTTGTCGAACGATGCCTTTTAAATTGAAATCGAGCAATAAACTAAAAAGTTGTAAGCAAAAAACTAAAAAAAGTGGACACAAAATATAATTTTTAAGTCAAATATCTTTAAAACTATGAGCGATACGGAATCATGTGTGAGGACATTATTTCTTTCAGTTTTCTAGCATAACACAAAACGCTTTATACTATTGAAATCGGATGACATTTAAAAAAGTTACAAGTCTAAGAATTTTTTTTTTTACTCCGAGTTGGTCAAGTTTGGCCTACTGTAGCTCCGTTCCTGCTAAAGCTATGATGCCACCAAGGCACAGAGTATAAAGCCTTACATCTTCTCTAAAGATACTCAAAGTTTCAGACAAATCCAATAGCCCTTTTTGAAGTTCCAGGTTTATTACCATTTATTTTGAAAAAGTCCCCACTGTGCAGCAGAGTGAAATCTAGTAGATTTCCATTGAAATACTTTTTTTTAAAACTATACCGTTTGCACCAACCTTTTTCGCATTTTTCAAAATTTTGCTTCTAAACAGATGATTGACCATTTTTTTTAAATACCTACATAAAAAAAGACCCTTCAAGAGCAAAATACCTAGAGCACAGACCATAGCTAATAACCTATGACACACACCCATCAGCAAGTACACACACCTCACAACGCCCTAGCTAAATCTCCAAATTTTGCGGCGAAAAGTAAATTTTTCAACTTTAGATTTAAATTTTTTTATATAGGGTTCAATTCCCAAATTATGGGAAAGAAAAAAATGTTTAAAAGATATGACAGTTGGCAGCCTTGTTTGTGTATACAAAGCTGCCAATGTTCACCTTTTTTTATAATACATATTATCAGCTGTGTATCAGCAAATTTTGTACAAAAGTAAAACATTGTTTTTTTGGTGATTATTTAGTTTTTTTTGCGATTTTACGTTTTTTGCAATTTCTTTTAAATTTTTAACTTTGGCGATTTTTTTGTCTTGTCGTTTTTTATTTAATGTTTTTTTTCCTTTTTTGACGATATTTTTAATTTTAGAGATATATTTAAGTTTTGGCGCTTTTTCAGTTTTGCAATTTTTTTTTGTTAGATTTGGCGATTTTTTTGTTTTGGCGTTTTTTTTTTATTTTTTTTGCTTTAATGTTTTTTTCACTTTTTGACAATATTTTTAATTTAAGCGCTTTATTTAAGTTTTGGCTCCTTTTTTCAGTTTTGGCACTTTTGTCGGCTTTGGAGATTGTTTGTCGGTGTTTGGTGATTTTTGTTTTAGTTTTAGCGACTTTTTTTGCGTTTTGGTAATTTTTTCGGTTTTTCGGCAATTTGTTTTTAATTTCGCCGTTTTTTTCGACGCTTTTTTCGTTTTGTTGATTTTTTTAAATTTTTGCCTATTTTTTTGCTCTTAGTGTTTTTTTCCCAACTTTTTTTACGTTTTTTGAGTTTTTTGCGTTATTTTAATTTTGGTGATTTTTTTGCGTATTAGCCATTTTTTTAATATTAGTGTTTTTTCCTTTAAGCGCTGTTTTCATTTTGGCGATTTTTCGTTTTGAAATTTTTTTTAATTTTTGGAATGTTTTATTTTTAGTTTTTTTTTTTAATTTCAGGAGTTTGTCTCTTACGGTTTCCAAGATACAGCATATTATCTAAATTGCATAGTCAAAATTACATTAACTGATAGAACACCCTTTAATTTTTATTATTTTAAATATCTATTTTAATTGGTGTAGTCTATTCTACAGTGTAGTCTGTTAACACTACCTTTGGAAATTTAAAGTGTCTATATATAAGTGTCCATATATTACATTAGTATTTTAACACGTTTCGTGGCTCGCTTTAGAACATCATTTAATTTTTAGCTGTCATATATTTGTTGTTGTTGCGGCCAAAGCTTTACATATTCTGTGAAATTTTCTGCTCCGTAGCTCATATGGTTCTCGAGAAAACAGCCTGTGACAGACATCCAGACAGACAGACGGACAGACAGAAGACGGGCAGCGTTGCGAAAACAATAGGGTTCGCTTACACTTTTGGTGTACAGAACCCTAAAAAGCGACAGAAGTGACAGTATGTTGTCAAATAGGGGCACTAAAAGTATCAATTCAGTTGAATAAGTGGGAAAATGCCACTATAGTCACAAAATGGTCAAGCTGTCTGTGGATATATGGAATAACCATTTAACCATTTTAGCGGTAATACTTTTTTAAAATCAAAAAGATCACATAAAAGTAGAATCATAAAGCAATAGCTTTCAACCTTTCAGAAAAAGTAGTTTTCTTAAGTCGACTTAAACGATTAATCCATACTGCCATATGTAGGGTTTTATTTCTATTAATATTTCTATTAATTATGAAATAAAATTCGTAAAAATTGATTACTCCTCAAGTTGAAAACTACCAGTAAATTTAAGGTACCCTGGAAAGTACCTTTCAAATCAGCCGCCGTTCACATAGTTTCGAACATTGTTTCTTTCAAAATATTTTTTTGTTTATTTCTAAAAAATAAAATCAATTTTCTTTTTACAAAATTTCAAACTAATAAATTCTTTTTCTGAAAATGCCTCGCAGAAGTTTCATTGCACCTGTTGATCCTTGGGAGCGTGAAAAACTTCAAAACATTCACCGAATGAACGTAAAAAATGCTCGCAGTAGAATCGATTTTACACCACCAAAAATTCTGGCATCCACTTACCTAAAAGTTGATAGAATGAAAGAAGATTTTGTAGCTACTAAGAGAATATTTAAGAATAATATAAAACTTTTGACCAATATAATTTTTGCAAAGAGCAAATATAACTTAACACAAAAGAGCACTAAATGCAAACGTGTGAAATCAGATTTTCGCTTTAGAGAAGCACAACGCATTGAAAAAATTGAAAGCGAAAATCTCAAAATGGGTAGACGAATATTAAAGGCCAAATCATCTTTAGATACTAGAAGAGGTTTAGATGAACTGAGATCAAAAGGGAAAGAGGCAAGTAGAAAAACGATTTCTCAAATTACTCTAAATGAATATGAGGACGTTTTAAAGTTATATGAACCTTCTGTAATGGAAAAGCTATTAAGACCAAAGATTTTTATAGATCTCTATCTAAAAAATATAAGACCTTTAGGACGTTTAATTATACAGCTATACACAGAAGCTTGCCCCGAATTTGTTTTGGAATTTGTCAGGATATGCGCTCATGGCAATCTGGAAATGTTACAATTTATACGCATATTTCCCACACTGTGGATAGATGGTGAACTTTCTGTGTCAAATCATGTTCTCAGTTTTCCCGGATTTGTACATAATATGCACTGTTTAAATCATGGCCAAGGTCCTGGTATACTTTCCTTTGCCACATGCTATCTAAACGGTTTTCCTCCAGGTCTGTTAAATTTTTCCATAAGTTTCAAAGCATTGCCAGTATTAAATGGCGAGAGAGTACCTTTTGGTGAGGTTTGTCAAGGACTTAAAGTTTTGGATTGTCTCCAAGACTATGGCACAAAAAATGGTAAAAGAAAAAAGGATATTATGATGGTTAAATGTGGAGTGTTGTAATAAGTTATTTTTATATCACATTTTCTATGTTTCTGATTTTATGGTTTTGACTTAAGAAAAATCTGTAATGCATTTAATTCACATAATTAGAACGGGAATTAAAACTGTCAATATATCGTTCCTATCATGTCCAACTATCGAATATGAAAACTGGTGCTGTTCAGGAGGTCGCAAAAAGTCGTCAATTGTGAACTCATCCTCACATTGCTAAAAGCACAAGTTTTGTGGGAACTTCAAAAATGTTCAATATCGCGTATGGTGCCCAATGCAGGACCAAGGAGAGACCAAAAAGAATCACTTTCTATAGTTTGAAATAGTGAGGATCATATGAATGTTGGTATACATGGCTGCCTACTGCACGCAAGCAGTCAAGTAGAATCAATAACATTCCGTTTTGACAACCATATGAATGTACTTTGCAAGTTTTTTATAATAAAAAATTTTAAAAATGTCTGGAAAATTTTATGATAATATATAACGCACTTTGGTCGGGACGGAGGGGTTGCCTTCCAAAGAGGTATGAAGGTTAAAATGGGGTAAAATGGGTTAAAACGCCTTACGTAATATATTAACAGCCCCGAAATCGGCATAAGTTGTTTTTTGTCTGAAATTCAGAAGTATACAATAAAAATGTATTCTAATTTCTTGTGAAAAATTGTTAATCAAAAAAAATTATTCGTTTAAAAGTTAACGTGGACTTTAACGGCAAGTTTGGCATACAAAACTTGTCGTTAAAGTCTACGTTAACTTTTAACCGTACATTGTGAAAAGGGCCCAAAGCATTATTTATTTCAATAATATTCCTAGAGAAATTTGTATTAGAATAATTTTTTTCCGCATAAGTTTTATTCGAACAACCTTAATCGCATTCCTTTTCTTATTCATAGAGTTTTAATCGATTAGGGATTATTTCAATAAATTCCTTCGAGTAACTCTTATTCGAATATCAAATAATTTTGTTCGAATGTTTTGTGTACTCTCTTATTCCAAAATTTGTATTCGGTTAAGATCTACTTCAACAATTTCCTTCCAGTAGTTTTTTAGAATAATTATTTCATAATAATTTTTATTTGAATAATTTTATTCCATTAAGTTTCAATCGAATAGATTTATTCACGTAATTTTTGTTTGGATAGTACACATTTTTTCAATAATATCCAAATATTTTGATTTAAATTTTTTGTTTTATTTTTAATGTTACTTCACAATTTTATTCGAATAAGTTTTAAAAAAACTTTATTGTGATCAAAATTTTGGAGTAAATTTGTTTCCAATAATTTTACTTAAAAAAAGGTTTCATTCGAATAACTTTTATCAAGTTATTTTTATGTTTAATTTTTATTCGATTAATACGAACACATATGTTGCTCTAAAAATTTTTAGAAATTATTCTAACAAATTTTATTCGAATTAAAATGTTCGAGTAAGTTCATTGAAATAACCCAAATAATTTTTATCCGAATAATTTTATTCAAAAAAGTTTCTTACGAATAACTTAACTCGAATGATTTTTGTTCGTAATATGTATTCGAATGATAAGAATGCATTTTCCCAAAATAATTTTAATGCAACAAATTTTGATTTCTTTATTATTATTATTATTATTATTATTATTATATTCGAATATATATTATTAAAAAAAATTTTTCGGAAAATTATTCGCATAAAATTTTACGAAAAACAAATAATTTAATAATTATGATATATTCTGGGAATTTCATTGAAATAAGTTAATACGAGTCATTTTTATTCGAATAACTCGAAAATTTTTAATCGAAAAATATTGCTTAATTCTTTTTTTTTATTGTAATCGAACCAATGTTACTCAAACAAATTTTTTTTAACTTTTTCGAATATTTTTAAAAGTTGTCCGAAAAAATCTCGTTGGATTAAAATTATTCAAGTAATACTATTCGAGTATATTTTGCTCCAAGGCCTTGATCCAATAATTTTAATTTGACTACTTTAATTCAAACTAGTTTTATTCCAATAAGTTTTATTCGAATAATTTTAATTGTAATATTTTTTTCGAATAATTTTAAATATGTTTTCCAATATTACTGGAAGAATTTTTTCGACTACTTATTTTATATTTTAGCATAAATTTTATTCCAATATGGAAAACATTTTTCTAAAGAAACATTCAAAAGAAACAACAATGGAACGAAATCGAATTAAAACTAAAAATACGATTAAACCGGGATATTAAAGCAAGCTGATGAGTGAAAAGCCAATTGTATATTTTGCAATCTTTGTCATTGCAAAAGTATTTGTTTTGGTTTTGCTCATGTACGAAACGATTGAAGATATTTTAAAAGTATGTGTCTTCTGATGAAACGTTTGCGAAAAGTTTTGTTTGTTTGCACACTCTACGACACACAATGGCGTAGAAGGGCATTTTGTCACGTGCAAAAAATTGGACATTAGGTGGGAGTGATCTGAAATGGCATAAGTGGCGCCCAGAACATGATGTCGTATTCAAAAGTCACCTGAGGTGAAAATTAAACCACACTCAAGCCATAATCACCGATGTGCGATATGATGAGATCGGACTTTAAATGGCGGCACAATATATAAAAAGATAAAAGTGCTGTATTTTGAGGCGTGGAAAAAAATTTTGTACAGTTCTAGAAGCGCCATGAATATATCTTTCGTTCTAGGGGTGACTGCTGCAAATTTGTTTGTTTTGTATTGCAATCTATCCAGTCTAAAGTAATTTATATGTGAAAAAGAAAAAGATGCGTAATTTTGTAGCGTGGCATAAAAGTGAGTAAGGTAAAAGCTAGACATACATACTAAGTTTTAAAACGACCTTTCTACGTGCAAAAACTTGGACATTAATGGAGGAAGGAGCCCAGGTGGCACAGGTGGCGCCCAGAATTTGATGTCGCATTAAAAAGTCACCTTAAACTGTGTTTAAGGTTTAATTTCGTACTTATTCACACTTAATACTCGTCATAGCAAATCTTGGAAGCCTTGCGTTTAAAGTATAAGATGTTTTTAGCATTTTTATGTAAAACATCACGAGGCAAATTTATGTAGAACTTTTTAGCCTACTATATTGCCACTGAGGGAGAGTTGTTTACGTTTTTTTAAGAAAGGGAAGGACAAAAAACTTATACAGCGTAAAGTTTTAGAGAGTTAAAATGTTCTACAAAAATGTGCCTTGTTCTGTTTTACATAAAATGTCTTATAATTTAAAAGTAGGAATTACAAGATTTCCTATGCCGAGTCACTTTAACTATGTGCAATAATTTTAGAGCTTTCCCACCTTGAATGTTTTTAAAGAAATATTAAATTCTCGCTAGTTTGCAAAACATTTTAGCACGACATAAAACTTGAGTTTCCCTAGAATGTCTACATGTAGGAATGCTCTTTGGAGTCCATGGAAATACTTACCAAAACAAACACATATAGCAAATATGTTTTCCAACAATTAAAAATACACACCTCTAGTAATAGAACCGATACTCACAATTTTTTTTTATGAAAATACTTTTTGAAAAACAACGTTTTAATTTTCTAAAACAAATTGTTGCTTCATAGCTGATAACACTGGTGCACAAATTTTCAACTTGTTGCCATCACCTCAAAAATGAGATGTTTTCTGAGCTAATTTGGGGCCGCTGAATACGAATATGAAATTCATTTATTTTTTGCAAGAAGCGTTTTCGAGATATTCGCGAAAAGCTAGTTTTTTTGCAGTTTATAAAGCTATTTCCAAAAATCTTGAGAACTACTTAGTTGAATTACGAAAATTTTGCACAACTGCATAGATATGTTTTTCGTCTTTCATCCCATATTCAAAATGTTATGATCGGATCAAAATTCATTGAGTTACAATCAGTACGAGTTATAAGCAAAAAAAAAGTCCATTACTTTAACTGATTTGAAAAAGAAAGGTCGTCGACATATCGCATATCAAAATTACCTAAATTATGTGTACTTTTCAACACTGTATTCACATTTTAATAATTTAATTTTTTATGCAAGACTTATAGCATAACAAGTGGAAAAAGGGTGCTATGTGGTATTTTGTGCATATTAAATTTTTTCTTAATGCTATAAAATCATTCATGATTGATATTTTAAAAAGAAATTTTGCAGTTATAGAGGAATTTAAGAAATAAATACTCAACAAGTATAGAAAAGTATGATTGCTTCTGAAAATCATCAGAATTCCTAAGAAAGTTCTAACAAATTACAAAAATTGGTAGATTTCGAAAGGGCGTACGCCCACAAAAAATTGTAAATTCGATAATTTTTTTCCTAAAATCATGTCTGTGAAGATACCTTTTAGGCATATATATAATAATTATATGATCTTTGGAACGATTTTCCGTCATTATATGATCCTTAAGAAAAAATTTTTATAAAGAATACAATTATGATGCTTTTTTGGGCAAAAATTTTCATAAATTCAACATTCTTCAATATTCAAATTAAAATTTTCCAACTCTGAAAAAATATTTCCGTCAACTTTTTTTTAAATAGTCGAAATTTTGTCCTGTAACTAGCAAAGAAATCGGCTGTTATTTGGATTCGATATCTTAAAAATACTAGACCAAAGATTTGAAAAATTGGGAAATTTTAATATTAAAATGAGTATACCTCCTCACTAACTATACAAGATAATTGTTTAACAAAAGACATTTTTTTAGAACTTTTTAAGATCTATAAGGACACAAGAAATTTTTGGAATCTAGTGAGAATCAGAGAAATTACAAGCGTTGAACAATTTTACATGACCGAAGTGCACTACTTTGCACTTCATACCTCTGCTCTTCTTTAAATATCTCCATGTAAAATTTAATATTGATCGGACTATAGAGTTAGAAATGGTTGATATATTTCCAAAATATTTAATTTTGCCCCGCTGTCATTTTTGTCATACTCATACTCCCCAGTAAAAAAAATTGGAAGTCCTTTTTGAGGAACTACATTTTCATTGCTTCCAAAGAATCGATATTCAAAAATTCAGATAAGTAGTAGGAAAGCAAGTCAAAATTTATTTTAATCACACAAAAATTGTTAATTTCTTTATAGTTTTAAAAAATACTCACCATGCTTTTTAAAAATTCTATTTTTTTAAGAAATTTATGAACTAATTTTCGTCTAGATATTAACAGTTATTTACTGAAATTTACATAAAAACTCCGATTTACATTTCAATTCGCATAAAAAGAAACAAGTTGCGAAAATGTGTAACTTTTTACTCTTTTTCCTAGAGAAAAATATTAATATAGAACGCCAAAAAGGAAATATTTATTAACTTCGCTTCCAATTCGGTGATTAGGAATCGAAAAAGAGAACTTCTTGCAATGACAACCCTATGTAAAAATCATTAGAAATGATCCAAATTTGCACTACTTCCGGATCGCAAACTCTAAATTTTCATGACTTCTTTGGAGTGTCTTTTTTTACTGGGTCCATACAAATTTTTTTAAAATGGTTTTATTTAACTTACCCTGTTTGTGGAGTTTGTGTCGTCGGGTCAAATCTAGCAAATGAAAAATTGCATTTTCCTGTTGACCGATTTATCTGAAATTTAGTAAGCGGTTTTACTTTTGATGGCAATTTAATAATATGTTTAGGAAAGTGGGATGCGCTATTCCCATAAAAGTAATATTTAGTTACAGCCCCTTCCTCTAACCGATCAATCTGGGATTTGACTACTATGACTATATAATTCTGTAATTAAAAAATGGGTGGAGCCACGCCCATAAAAAGTAATATTTAGTTGTAACACCTTCCTGTTAACCGATTGATTTGAGATTTTGTAGCCACCTTTATTTACAATGAATATACAATTTTGTAATTACAAAAGTGGGCTGCGCCACGCCTGTAAAAAGTAAGACTTGGTTTTAGCCCCTCCCTTTTAACCGATTGATCTGAGATTTAATGGACACCTTTACTTACAATAACTTTACACTTTGATTATTGTTGTGTATTGTAAATGAAACACATTGATTAATGGCAAATTCATATTAATATATATATTACTTTATTAAAAAACTTTAATACTTTGCAAACAACGTGATCTCTTGTTTCATAACGAAGTAAGGTTAAGTATTTATCTATTAGCAAAAAAAGAATATCATATAAAAAGAAATACGATAATACATGACATACAGAGTTGCCATACATTATTATTGAGAAACTACACTACAGTAATTACAAAAGTAGGCGGTGCCACGCCTATGAAAAGTGATACCAAGCTTTAACACCTTCCTATTAACCGATTGATCCAAAATTTGGTACACACCTTTACTTTTAACTACTATACAATTTTCGGATTGAAAAAGTCGGCTTTGTCACGCCCATAACAAGTAATATTGTTTTTTACGACCTTCCTCCTGACCGATTGATCTGAAATTTGGTAAACAGCTTTACCTTTCAAGGCAATATAATTTAACGTTTAAAAATAGGCGGCGCCACTCTCATAAAAAGTAATATTTAGTTTTACATCCTACCTGTTCACCGATTCATCTGAAATTATGTGGAAACATTTAATTTTTATGACTGATTGATCTGACTACGTTACGATTATGTGTATTGAGCAATTTGTGGCCGCCACCACAAAATGGAGAATTAGTCATATCCTTACAAACACCTCAATTGCTTAGTTCACAACAATTTGTATCGCCATTCTTGTATCAAAATAAAATCGGCATTACCGGCACTTCAATTTAAAAAAATCGGCAAAAAATCGGCAAATTCAAAATACCCATTTTAAATACAATAAACCATATTTTTATTAACAAAAATAACCAAACAGCATAATTCAGTATTAATTAATGTTTATAACATATTAAATAACATAAAAATCAATGAAAATAAAAGAAAAAAGGTCTCTTTTTTATATAAAAAACAATAAACAATAACAATTGTATTTTTATTTCAATATTTCGCTACTCCTTTGTGCTACACAAAGGAGTAGCGAAATATTGAAATAAAAATACAATTGTTATTGTTAATTGTTTTTTATATAAAAAAAGAGACCTTTTGCTTAAGAACTAGATACTAAAAATAAAATAGAAAAAGAAATTTCAATTGAATTGTTGACAAAAAAGTGAAAGTCTTTGTCTGAGGAAATTCTGAAAACTTTGCCGAAATGTCTCAAAGAGTTATGTAGAAACTCTGAAGAATTTTCTGGGGAAAGAAGTTTTCGATATGTCTGAACAATGTCGAAAAAATGTCTGACAAAACATCAGAAAATATCTGAAAAAATTCGGAGCTAAAATTCAAATTTATTAGAAATAACATATAAAATTCTCACATAGAATCAGAATATTGTACGACCTCTTTGACTCTTCTTCTGGTATACCCATATTTTATAAGTTTGAAAATTATAACATTTATGCGCAAACTCTAAAGAGATAAATGAGAACTATTACAAAAACTAAAATCTGACAATGTGCAGAAGTGCTGCTAAAACTCGTAAGAAGTAGATCAGAAAATGTGCAGACTATTCTGTTAAATATCTTAAAGGAAATTAATCGGATAATATTTCAGAAAACATCAGAAACATCGTGCCAGAAAACTGCCGACTAATCTGCCAAATGTCTGAGGGAATTTTATACAACTTGGTTGATTATCTGCAAAAGTCTCAGATTTTAACTGACGTTAGACATGTTAGGAAAAATGTTTACTTGGTAATTGTAAATAAACCTAACCCTTTTTCTCTTTTGTAAAAGCGCTGACTGATTAACAGTTGACTCTTTTTAATGTAACAGTGTATTTCTTTTATTCCAGGGTTGCCCAAGGTTAATAAATTATAATAAAACAAACAAAGTTACCCTGTGTTAAGTGTCTATAAAAAAATCGGCATTTTTGAAGCAAAAATCGGCACTTTGATAAATTTGAGGCAAAAAATTGGCAAAATGCCGATAAATATGGCAAATATGGCAGGCCTGATTGTAATATTGTATTCAGCGTTGCCAGAATGATGATTTTATCATATTTTTGATGATTTTTAAAGCAATATATGATTTCATGATTTTCTTTCCAAAATGATGATTTTTCTTTCTCCCAAATGATGATTTTTCTTTCTCCCAAATGATTACTTTTCATACTTACTTGGAAATATTTTAAATGGTTAGTTTAATTGTTTAGATCAATTTATTTGTAATTTTCCATAGTTTTTATCATAAAAGTTGATGGTAGTTCATTGTGCAGTGCGTGAACTTTCTATGACTAAAGTATTTTGAATTTTGGATAATAATATTTCTCTGTTCTGCGAATTTAGTGCGTTCTTCTAAAATAATATTACTTTTCCATTGTAGCGACTTTTATTATCGAACTTGAGTAAAATGGATGCACTTCGTTCAAAATAATTTTATTTCTTAAATATATTTAGCAACTCCTGATATGCTTTTGTTTTCACCCTAATCCTGTTATATCCCAGGACAACGTGCCATATCATAGCACCAGAGAAATTCTTTTAACAAATCATTGTTTATAGCAATTTGTAACTTTTTTGCTACCAATAAAACTCTTTACTGAGACTTTTTTGTACACACTGACTCAATCATAATTACTTTTTTTTGTTGTAATTGACTGTTGAATGGCGAAATTAGTAGGTACCCACACTATCTAGCAAGCAAAATTTTGAGAAAAACGGTCTCTCGTGTTCGATAGTATGTACCCTGCTTAGCTATACTTCGCAATTTTTTTAGAAATATATAGTGGTGAAAGAAATAATAGGGGAAATTTTTTTCACAATAACGTCTAATAAACATTTTTGATCTAAAATTTTATGGATTGACAGTCCCTCTGTGGAGCTCTAAAAAATAAAAAGTTGGAACGTAAAAAGTTACAAATAAACAGATTATGTGGGGTGCAATTCACCACTGTATAAAAATATATGTTTCATTTATTTATTTAGTTTTTGGCTGCGTAAAAAATGTCAAATCACATTCTGATGATGCAGTTTTAGTAAACCAGAGCAACAAAAGCATTTATTTGACATAAAAAACCGTTACATACTTTAAACATATGTTTTTGGACACTATTCGGAACTCGTTTTTTTCGTTACATATTTTATTTTATTTATTATTAGTATTAAAAATACTTTAACTTTTCTACATATATAGGCGCATCCCCTCCTTTCATTTTTCTAATAAATTTTAGAGTGTTGAATTCTAGTCTTTGTTTTATATTTATCCATTTAAGATTATCTAGCATTGTATTTATATGAGTATACCGGTCACATTTTAAAATTATTCTCATTGCTTTATTTTGTAATTTTTGCATTCTTGCTAGTTGACTTGTGCTGCTGCATGTATATAAAATTGTTGATCCAAATTCAAAATGGGGCTTAATTGTTGTTTTATATATATTTATCGCGGTGGTTTTTGATATTGTACACCTTTTTCTTCTAAGGAAACCGATTTTTTTAATGCTGACTTTAGACGGCATGTATTTTACATCTGACTTGTCAAATTTCCCACTGCAAAAGTGATACATGCCGTGTGAAACATATGAAACATTGTCAGATGACATTTACAGAAGCAAAGTCAGATGAAAAATTTTCAATTAGAGCGTGTTCTATTTTCATCTGACAAGGTATCTGACATCAGCTGTATTAAACTATCAAAAGTGTGGTTTGGCTGAAAAAACATTAAAAAGCAAAGAGCGCTTTATATATTTACGAAAATTGTGCAAAAACTAAGCTGTTGTGAACACTCAGAGGTTATGTCAGATGTAATTGCACATGTACGTGTGAAAGCATAATTTATAAACCGTCTGTAAATTGACAATTTTGACAAACATGAGAAGTTACATATGTCTAACACACCTAACAAGCCATATGTAAAAAACATGTCGTCTAAAGTCAGCATAACCAATTTTTTTACATGTATAGTCTATATTTTCATTAAACTTTAGTTTTTTGTCTATTATAAGCCCGAGATATTTTATATGCTCAAATTTTTCTATTACTGTGTTATTAATTTTAAATGAATCATCGGTATTTATGTTTATTTCTATTATTTTTGTTTTATTTTCATTTAGTTTTAGTTTGTTCATTTTTAACATATTTTATGAAATTTATTTTTTCGAGGAAATTTGTTAACATTTAAAACTTTTGGGAAACTTGTGAAGATGTAGAAGCTAATATATATTTGTTGCATTTTTTGTGACTTTCATTAGTGATTTAAAAAAACTTTAGCGAAAATTTTTAATTTTAGTGATATTGATTAATGTAAAGCTTTTTTTGCTGATATTATCATGTGTTTGATATTTGCTCGAGTTATGTTTTCCGAGATTCTTTATAATTTTGTGCGTGAATTTTACCATTTTCGCGGTGGAAGTGGTTTTGCCACGTTCTTATACATCCTTACCGTCATGGAAATTTTTAATATATTTTGGGGAATGCTCCTGATCTTAATTCTTTTTCACAAATTTTCACTATTACATAAAATGTATAATTGAAATAAAAATTACATACAATATTAAAATGTACAAGAAAAGTATTAACTCTCCTATTTAGAAATGTAAATGTAAGGAAATCATATACATTTTTAAGAATGCGTTTTTGTTTTATATAAAAGTTTAATTGTTTGTCTTTGCTTTGAATAATATTTTGGAATAAAATATTCATGATGATTTTTTATATCAAAATATGATTTTTATTTCGCCAAATTATGATTTTCTTCGGAAAGTTTCTGGCAACGCTGATTGTATTGATGGGCAAAGGAAGAACAAGATACATACAAATACTCTCAGAGAGGTCATGCAAATGCTCTCTTAGTATCGTAATAAAAACGACTTTTTCAAAACATATGAAAAAAAAAAGTGTATTGAATACACTAATTTGTATATGAAAATTATCAACAACAAGTTTACACTATTGTATTCAATAGAATATTACACTCGATACAAAGATACAAGAGGTTTTGTGAATTAAGCAAATATGGATATCAAATGAAAGGGTTTGACTAGTACAATATATTGTCAGCCGCCTCAATATGGGTATTAAATGAAAGCGCTTGGATGCTAGAATGCAGTACACCACGAAAAAAATTATAATCCAAGGAGCAGTCCGAAACTAAATGCCAGATCATAAAGTTTAGATAGAACATCAAGTAAAAAATTTGAAAATTAAATTATTAGAAAAAAAATTTTAAGTTAAATGATTTTATTGTAACGAAACATAATAATGATGCAGATAATGCACTAAAAACTAAAAAATAGTTACGTAGTACCAGGTATCAGCTACAACACCACCTTCTTCACCAACATAGGACGTTGTTGAGACTAAAATAAAACCGTGGGGCGCGTCGAGTTTTCGTTATATGTAGTCAACAATGCCCCACGATTTTATTTTAGTCCATAATTTTATCATAATGATAACATTTCACCTTTTTTGAAGTCGGCTAAAAAGGTGAACATTGTCAGCTTTGTATACATAAACAGGATTACCAACTGTCATATCTTTCTCAAAATTTTTCTTTCCAATATATTGGGATTCGAACTCAATAAAAATTTTTAAAATCTAAAGTTGAAAAATTTACCTCTTTGCCGCAAATTGACTTTGCCCGAAATATTTTTTTTTAATTTTCTTGTGTGAATCACATCCTAATTCCTCTAAAAAATACATCAGAAAATGTATAACTTTTAGTTGTAAAGCAATGTATAGCAGTTTAACACAAAATTTATAAAACAAAATAATATTGAAATTTTTTACAGTGTTTTTCGATTTATATATCAACACCTCTCATATCCAATTGTATGAACAATAAATAATAAATGTTTTTTCTTGATCACGATCTAAACCAGTGGTGGCCAAACATATAGTATCTTATTCTCTGTTTGTGTATGTGCTTCGCGGCTAAATATATAAGCTGTGAGTCTCATACACAATATACGTGTGCTGATGGCAAAAAAAAGACAACCTATGCCCGCTAGCATAAATTGTGAGAATGGCCACCACTGATATAAACTAACTTTATTTTCTGTTCCACTTACCACCATTAACACAAGGTTCAGTTATATTTATTTTAATTTAAAGTTTATTAACTTATTAGTTTGCCTGAACTTAAGTGTTAACTGAAAGTGAAAATTTTTTGTTAAAAATAAAAGGATCTGAGTTAGCTTGTGTTACCAACTTTTGTCATTTCCTGCAATAAACTAATTTTTTTTAAATGCAAAAATTTTCACAATTTATATAAATAATATATCATCGATCAACAGCATCTGAATTCGATTACTGCACAAAGAAGTTATGCATTCGCCTAAGAAGCATTGAATTTGTTATTATTCTTGAAAATTTATGTTAAATATTTTTAAATGAAGTATATTTGCTGATAGTTAAGCATTGTCTATATGCATTCCATTGGCGCTTTACCAAATCGTCAGTAGACTACAATGAAATGCATATAGACAATGCTTAACTATCAGCAAATAGACTATATTCAAAATAGAATTATGAAATTTTACTAACCAAGATTTAAATTTTGAGTTTAGTGTTAACTGCAAGTTAATATTTTTCTTGCTAACGGCCCTCATTGGCTCGGCTTCAGCGATGTCGAAAGAATTTTTACTTGCGTACAATTGCATTTAAAAAAGAAACAAATTCTAATAGTTTGTAGGCAGTTAACCCAAAAATAATCTTAGAAAATGGTTGCAAACTTATTGCCTCGTATTTCTGAAAATTGTCTTCTCTATAAAGTGTCCTAATTATCATTGTCATCACACTAAAGAAGGATTAAGTTAAACAACAATAAGAACTAATAACGAAGTTAACTAAATTTTGGTGATTTTATTTTTCTGAGAAAATAATATTAAAATTAGTTTTACAACATCGTTGAAAACATCTGGATTAAAAACGAATTAAGAGTTGTTCATGTTTATTACCGCACGTGCATTACTTCAGCGTGCTTACTAACATCTGTGTTTTATTGCCCGCGAGAAAAAAACCCACAACAACAATGGTGGTAAGATTAAGAAGAAACTATTTTCAAGACGTACCTACTAATTTATTTAAGTTATACATACATACTGTATGTATTACATATTAAAAATAGAGAGCGCGGAAAGCACATACACACATACTTATTTACATACATATATGCAAATAGCGTTGTTAATATACCTGAGAACTAAACGCTCTCCCGACCACCACAAACTCCGCCTATACGGCAAACAACTTAAGTGACACACAGGTATTTATGTACATATTAGAAATTTAGATAAAATATCCTGAGAATTATTCAAATAGTATCAGTGCTACTTAAGCCTTAAGTGACAACACATCCTTCAAGAAAGATCAACTTGAAAAAAAATCATATCAATTAAAGTTTTCTTTGGTAAAGAAAAAGATTTTAAACAACGATTTCATGGCGTCCAAAAAGATTGTATCATCAACCAACAACAATAACGAAGTTGTTGCACTCCCTAGAAAACAACTGCAGCCGGCACAACCAGGAATATCCTATTTACTTTATCTACACAGAGAAGAAGTGAGAAAGCGTAAAAAAGCCTACATGAGCATCGCCCACACTAAATTGCATTTGACACATGAACTCGTCACAAAAACTCTTAAAGGTATTCAAAAATATTCTCGTAAAAGTTTGGAAATTCTGGATCGAGAACAAGTCTACATGCAAAATTTGAAACGGCAAATTGCTCGTATGAAACATTATCAATTTATGGAAATGGTAAAACAACAAAAGCAAAAGCAGCAAAGACATCAGAAACAACAGCAGCAACAACTTCAGAAAGAAGAGCAACAGAAACAGCAGCAACAACAAAATACTTTGCCTAACTATCATTCACATCAACAAAAACTACAGCAGCAACAACAACAACAAAATACTTTACCGAACTATCATTCACATCAACAACAACAGCAGCAACAACAACAACAACAAAATACTTTGCCGAACTATCATTCACAACAACAAAATACTTTGCCGAACTATCATTCACAACAAAATACTTTACCGAACTATCATTCACAACAAAATACTTTGCCGAACTATCATTCACAACAAAATACTTTGCCGAACTATCATTCACAACAAAATACTTTGCCGAACTATCATTCACAACAAACTACTTTGCCGAACTATCATTCACAACAAAATACTTTGCCGAACTATCATTCACAACAAAATACTTTGCCGAATTATCATTCACAACAACAACAGTCACAGCAACAACAACAACAAAATTCTTTGCCAAACTATCATTTACAACAAAAACAACAAAGTGCTGAATCCATGGAACTGTGCACTGAAATCTCGGTATGATTTTTGTAAGACAAAAAGAGAAGGAGTCACTGTAGCAGAGAGCTGGCCAGCATAATTTTTATCCAAGACAAGTAAATTTTGAAAAATGCCATGATTGTGAATTTGAATTTTAAATTTTAGGCTTAAAAGTGAAAATATGTCAATAAAAATTGCATTGTATCCCATAAATTTAAAGAAAACATTTCATATATAATTAAATTTTGAATAAATAACATTTTTTCCTGAAAAACATTTTGTTTGTATTAATTTTCTGTTCATATTAGAGGAATAAGCTAAAATTTGTACAAGACTTCATAGGGGTTTTATTCGAATAAAAAGACATGCAATTAATCGATAAAAAGTACTATTAATTAAGAGAAAAAGTCCAATAAACTCAAAAAAATAATTATAATGTGCTTTTTAATATATGGATGATGCATTTTAAACAGCTGCCTGTTCAATTGTCTTGCCAACCTCTATACAAAAGCAACATAAACAATTTTTTTGTATACACAAAATTTTTTCAATTTTCTTTACAGACAAGCATTTATTTGAAATTCACTCTAAATTCAATAAATAGTTTGTTTTATTCAATAAATGTATCATATTAAGTACTTATTTACACTAAAAAGCCACAACAAAACCAGTTTCATTTTCAGTAAATTTGTTGATTGAATCTAAAAAAATATTTTATAAGTCCTATTGCAGTAAAAAAAAAATTCTGAACTTCTATTTTTATTTTTTGCTAATTAGGAAATTTTTAGACAATTATTTTGATCTGATTCAGGGCAATTTTCACAATGTACAATTAAAAGTTGATGTGCACTTTAACGGCAAGTTCGGCATACATAGCTTGCCGTTCAGTAAATTAATTTGTTTGAATTTGGTATTTTCATAATGAAATACAAAAAAAATTTTCAAGATTTTTCAACAAAAAAATTTTTAAATTTAGACAAATGTTGTGTCTGAATTTAGAAATTTTTTATTGGACAGAATTTATCATAATGAAGTTTAATTTTTCTGTATATATGGAATTTGTTTGACAGTTAGAAAATGTTTTTTTTAGTTAAAGTGAGGATACCCTGTTTCATCTGCTTTGATACACATACATACTTACATCGAACAAATAGCATTACACGACATTAACAGAAATATAATTTTTGTACATGTATGTATAAGAACGCTAAATCGAAAACAGGTAAAAAAAATCATCTGCAAAATATCGCGGTTCTAAGTTTGACGTTATACAGGTATATATATATATATATATATATATATATATATATATATATATATATATATATATATATATATATATATATATATATATATATATATATATATATATATATATATATATATATATATATATATATATATATATATATATATATATATATATATATATATATATATATATATATATATATATATATATATATATATATATATATATATATATATATATATATATATATATATATATATATATATATATATATATATATATATATATATATATATATATATATATATATATATATATATATATATATATATATATATATATATTTGAATTTTTCGGACAGTACTTTGAAACCATAAAACGTTTTTCTTAGTTTTTTCTATCTATCAAAAACAAAGTATGTATGCTTTGCGTATCTGCTGGTCTAGGTTCCCGCAGACACTAATTTCAATATAATCAAGTATTTGGAGAAAATCGTAATCAAATTTATGTGATAACGGTAAAAGGTGTGATATATTTGTCTTTATACTAACGATTTGAAATTATATTTTGCTCTGAAAAAATCAATCGAATCTGCACATTTTCTGATCTACGTCTTACGAGCACAGCAAAAAAAATTATCACAAAAAATTTTCAAACAAAAGTTTGTCTAAAAATAGATTTAATTTTTCGTAAATGTTCTTTGCTGAATCAATGAATTTTTTGTTTGACTTTTATTTAGGACACAAACACCAAAAACAACAAGAAAAACGTTGTCGTAGAAAACAATCCCGATGACGGCATGCACACAAATAACAACAAGGACAATAATAGCAAAATTAATGCGATTGTACCAAGTTTGTTTACTGAAGATTTTTGAGTGAATCAATTCGTTAATGTCATTGCGTTAATTCACCCCTATATTCATAAGTGATTAGTAAAGTTAATGAATGCATTAAAAACAGTTTTCCATACAAAACTCGAACATTAAACCAACATTAACTTTCATAAATTTTTATGAATATGGCGGTCAGACTTGAACACAATTAACAAAGTGAAATTTCATAAATGCTTAATGGATGATGACGATGATACAGACAAAAACTTTGTTTGATATATTACAAAAAATCGAGGAAATATTTTTGTTTGATTAAGTAATCTGTTTTGTGTGATAATTGTCTAATAATTGTTTTATAAATTGAGACAAAAATATTTTCGATATTTTTCAGAAAATCCAGTAAATCTTTTTGTTTGATTTAGTGAATTGTTTTGTTTATAATTTGTAAATACTTTTAGGCAAATGGTTTTATGAATTTAATAAATTTTTTACTGAAAAAACTGGTTTTTTCAATGAAAATGTTTAGATAGTTTTGTCTATATTTACAAATTTGTGTGTAGGTCCGTAGGCTCTAGACAATATATTTACTATTTCATTGCATTATTTTACAGAAAATGAAATTTAGTTTTTTCTGTGAGTTTTAGCAGTCACTTCTGCACATTATCTGATCTTAGTTTTCCCATTTATCTTACGAGAGTTTGTGCATAAATGTTTTTTTTAAACTTATAAAATATGAGAGAGTGTTTTATGATAAGCTGCCTTAAGCAGCAGAAAAAATGCTTGGTACAAGAAGAGTCAAAGAAGTCTTCCAACATTTTGATTATATGAGAGAATTTTATACCTACAACATTTCTTATAAATTTGTAATTTTAGCTGCGATATTAATACGACAAGACGTAAAAAGTATCAAATAAATCGGAAAACTTTGTGATGTTTAGTCAGAAATGTTTCTGATATTGTTCAGGTATGTCAATAATTCCTTCAGAATTTGAAAATTCTTAAAAATTCGCAGAGAATTCTCTCAGACATTTCAGCAAAGTTTTTAGAATGTCCTCAGTCAAAGAGGTCCACCTTCTTTCTTTCATATGATTTTCGGTACGTTATCCGGATCCGAATTTGTCATTTTGTGCAGAATTTCTGACCGACCTCGGAGAGAAATAGCAAAAAAAATGTTTATTGGACATATACATATCTGTACACTATACCGGGTCGGTTCGCATAAAAAAGGAAAAAAGTTGTGCTAGTCTCCTCTTGGAATAAAAGATATGGCAATGACTTTTCTAAAACTGAAAAAAATTATATGTAGCATCGCCATTTAAAGTCCGACTTCATTGTATGTTTGTGGCTTGCTTGTAGCTCAATTTTTGCCTCTGGTGGCTTTTTAATCCGACATTAATTTCTGAGTACCACTCAGATCTATCTCGGACCTTTCCCTCCTAATGTCCATTTTTTTCACCTGACAGGAAATCCCTTCTAAGACTTTATATGTGTAATTTTTAATATACTCACTTTATGCCGCGCCCTTAAATTAAACCTCCTTCTACACATACATATTACATCTGCATTTGAAGTTTAATGAAAACATGTCGCGTATCGTGGCTTATGGTTTTGTGTATAGTTTTCTTTTTCCTCTCTAAATACTAATATTGTTGTAGATAATACTTCCCCTTTAACGCACATAACAAAGCAATTATCATGATCGAGCATGCAGAAGATTGGTTTATTAATTTACATTGTTACTAAGTGCAAGACATTTGTCATGATTGGGCATGCAGAAACTTGCTTTTGTTTGTTATATTGAACAATAATAAACTAAATTACATACTTACACACACATGTCTAGTATATATATTTGCTACATTCTTCTCATTGTTGCTTATTTATACACTGAGCGTAACGAATATTAAGAATTAAGATATGATCAATCATGATCGTACAGGCACAATCTTTGTTATTACACGTTGACATATTTTATGATGGATCAGGTCAGCTAGAAGGTAGATTTCAAACCAAGCAGATGAAAAAACAGAACTTAATAATTTAAAATATAAAGTCCTTAAAATAAACAATAAAAAACAATACTTTAAAATAAGGGTTCAATGAAAATAAATAAAATTTTATTTTAGCTAAAAGGCAACAATACTATGAATTTCGTTTTCAAATCACTTTTGCATACTTCTTTTTATGAAAAACAGAAAATTTGTGCATTAAAAATTATAAGTACTAGAGTTGCCAGTTTAGCGGGTTCCCCCCTATATTTAGGGGTTTTATTTCATTTAGGGGGCTAAAATTCTTAGGCGGGAGTTTAGGGGACATAAATTTATACTTAGGGAATTTCTAGGGGATTTTCTAGATTTGTTTTTAAATTTTATGCCTGATAATAGTGCGTTTACATCTGATCTAGTAAATACGAGACTTCGATCAAAATCGAGTAGAGTTCCCATGCAAAAGAAAATCTACTTCGTCACTAGAATTTGGCAAAATCTACTCATAATCTAGTAGTACTTAGTGATGCATCTGTGTTTTTTCCAAATTGTACTAAAAAATACTACGCTGTCCATGATTTTTTCTTTACAGGGTGTATGAATTAGCTATGTTCCATTTGCTTGGTTGTAGTTAGGAAGAATTTCATTCAATGGTTTTTGTTTTGGATACGAAATCTTAATAAATGTAAAAAAATCTTGGTGTAAACGGTATAGATTTTAATAAAAATTTCAATTGAAATCTATTAAATTTCGCCCAGATGTAAATGTCCTATAAATTTTTTAACTCAGATAACATGTATAATGTTAGCTATGATGATTTGGCATCTCTTGATATTTTTTGAAGAAATTTTACTCTAATGTTTATAAAGGGCACTATACATTGGTCAAATTCACATCATGCATTATGGTGGTATGTATCTGTGAAAATTTGTTTGTATGTGTGACACCAACGATGTTTGATGGAAAATCAAAAAATTTTGATTTTTGGCATGCATGACGAGTGATTTTGATGAATGTATAGGTTTTACTCTTCATGCACGTACACACTTTTAACAAGATTTCAAACAGAACAGATACTAAAGATGTCGGATGAGAAAAATGTTTTGGTGGTGCATGTTAAGAAAATAATAATTAATAATAAAAATAATAAATTGTTATAAAAATTAATGAAGTAAAAATTTAAACTAAATGATAATGATTAACAAGTAATAAATGATAAAAAAAATTAATTTTCTGCGTACAAATGCTACTAATTTTTCCTCCACAACCAGCATACATCACAATACAAAATTAAATTTAAAATGAATGCTTGACAAGTGTATGTTCTAACTAGGGATGTAACGATACGCCGTTTTGCCGATCCGATACCGATACCGATATTTAAAAATAAATATCGCCGATACCGATTCCGATACCGATACGAATATTGAAATTGAGTTCAAGTTTAGATTAACAAAACTCAAGCGCAATTTTTTTATTATACAAAATTACATTATAAGAGAGAATATTTAAAATTGATAAAACATTGGAAGTAATTTTTAAGGAGCTACATTTTCTTTGCTTCCAAAATATCTATATTAAAAATATGCAGATAATTAGTAGAAAAGAAAGAAAAAATGTTTAATTCCTTTATAATTTTAAAAAATACTCGCCATGCTTTTTAAAAAATCGATTTTTTTTAAAGGACATTTATCAACTAATATTCTTCTAAATAACTTAATAGTTAATTATTAAAAGACTTCTAAGTTTATATTTATTCACTTAAATTTACATGAAAATACAGTTCTGAGCTTAAATTCGCATAAAAAATTGTGAAAATGGGTAATTTTGTATCCTTTTTCCTTGAGGAAAAATCATTATAGAATACCGAAAAAGAAATTTATCCTAGCATCGCTTCCACCGAATTGGTAATCGAAAAACAGAACTTCTTGCAATGGCAAGGATATGTAAAACTAATTAGAAATTATCCAAATTTGCAATACTTCCAGATCGCGAATTCTACATTTTCATGACTTCTTTGGAGTATCTTTTTTTTTGCTAATGGAATTTTCCCCATTGAACTTGAATTCATGGTAAAACTAACACAAAATAAATAATTTTTTTACAAAATATCAGCATAAAATATTATTAATTTTTAAAATTGATATTAATAAGATATAAAAAATAACGAAGTGAATTTAATTCATGGTAAAATCGAGCAAAAATAAATTATTTGTTAAAAAAAAACTCAGAAAAAATTGTTCAAAGTATCGTCGTATCGACAGTAAAATATCGCCGATACCGATGTATCGGAAAATCTGAAGTATCGCCGATATATCGGTATCGGTATCGGTATTCGTTACATCCCTAGTTCTAACGTCATGCACACGTACATGAGCATGATGTCATGCATTTGACAAATGTATAGTGCCCTTAAGAACCAGTTTTCTACCTCTACTTTGGTATAAAATTCAATTTATATACTTGCATATCGCCATATAAAATGGCAAAGGGACTAAATGCCTAATGGGAACTTCAAAGCTTAAAATAGTTGAACATGATAAAGAAAAAACAGTTAGTGATGTTCAGAACCTTCACAAAAATTCAGTAATAGGTGCTATTCATTACGAGAAGGCCACACATCTGTTAGTTGGGTTTACTAAAGGCATAGGATTTTCGCTATGCTGTTGTTGCTGCCGTCACTGGCAGTGTAGGTAAAAGGACTCTGATGAGAACACTGTGCTGGTCTCGAAACATCTGATGTCAAATCAACCTTCCGTACAGCCAAATCTTTCTTTGAATGTTCAATATTTACATGCTTTAGAATTTCTTTCTTAAATAAAAAATAATTTAATCAAAAGATTAATTTAAAAACGAGCTTAAGCCAAACTAATTTAAATTATTTAAAACTTCTTTGTGTAAATATTATTATTGAAATCCTTTAAATAACGTAAACATTTACTTATAGAAATCATGAGAAATTTTTATACAAATTTTGTTTCTAGAAATCGCAAAATATGTTTACTACGTAAAACCACCTAAGTTGTATTTTCTCTTGCAATAAAATATAAAAAATGGCACACTAGTAGCCATTATTAAAACTTGGCGTTAGTTAAAGGTGGGATTTTGTCGAACAGATTAGCAGTTTATCATTATTATAACTTCAATTTAACATAATAGGTAGGATGAACTTGTTTTAACTTATCGCTCACGTTAGGTTAAAGTAATGTTTTAATGATGATAAACTGTGTATCCGTGCGACAAAATCCTACCTTTAACTAACGCCAAGTTGTAATAATGGCCATAAGTAGGTTTTGCAATTTAAAGCAAAGTTTTAATGTAATTAGCGGGCGCATTTGAAAGCACCTAATCTCTTAAAAATTGTTCGAATCTCATCATGTTACTAATGTTTTCTGTGGATTTGTGGTTTTAAGATATAGCCAAACAATGCCACGTAAGTAAGAGGAAAAACTATAACCGAAGTAAAATAAAAGAAATGTGTTTGCACCACAGACAACGATTTAAGTTAAAAAATAAGCCGTTATGACTTTTTCCAAAATTGGAGTACTTGAAAACGGATTGGGCCCAAATGTGGATTGTAAGAAGACGAACCAGAATATCAACCTATCTCGATTTTGACTTAACTCGACTTAAGATGTTATGGAAAACGACACAGATATGCTAACTGTATTCACCCATGCATTCTTATTATTTTCCAATAAAAAAAATTGGCTAATATAATATTGTCCGGTTTCTGAGACAAAATGCTCGTTAGTGCGTCGTTCGAAAAACTAAGTTGGTGTCAATTTTTCTCTTGTTCCTTGGAATATTAATCATGCCCAATTCTTTTTGAATTAAACGTTACCAACCTTAATAAATTTGTGTTAATTACTTATCATTTAATCTACAAATTTAGATTTTTTTTCAAAAATATTTAACCCTGTAAATACCCTAGCGTCAGAAATTACCTATTCCATAAACGTTATACTAAAATGTATCTTCAAGTCGTTGATATTCAATTAATTATATTATTTTGTTTATTTCTTTTCGTTAAATTTCTTTTAAACAATTAAATTAAACAATAGCAGAATAATAGTCATTGGAAAACTACTAATTCTTTTGTTATATTCAATCTGATGGAAATACACTTTCCCGGCAATTTTCCATCCATGAAACAGTCACTGTTCCTCTGGACAATGACAATAAAATAGATTTATATCGAATAAAAAATTATTTGCTGGGTTTTGTATAGTTTTCAAAGCCTATTTTGCTTATTTTTGAAAATCATTTACATATTTGTGAATTCTCAAATGGTTTTTGAAAGTCTGTACATAAGATGAAGGGTTTGTAACTGTTCAAAATCGTGTTTGAAATCTACTGACGATTTGGTAAAGCACCAATGAAATGCTGCATATGGAGAATGCTTAAACAACAGCAAATAAATTTCATTTAAAATAAAATTATGACAATATGTCAAATAGATTTCATAAAGGTTTTAAGAGAAGTAACACAATCAAACAATTGATGCCTACCAAATAATTAATTAATGTGTTACCTTCTTTGGGAAAGAGATAGTGTAGAGAGAGAGAGAGAGAGAGAGAGAGAGAGAGAGCAGGTGGTGAAGTGGGAGAGAGATAGATAGCTTAATTCATTACAACTTTGCTAGTGCGCGTCTTTTTTTTGTAGAGCAGTGTTGCAGCCCCTCTGGTGTTTGCAGTCAAACGCGCTAACCAATCAGCCAACAGCACCCTCTTATCACAGAAAAATCAACAATTTTCTTCTGTGCATGGAGAATACAATGGTGATGAAAATTATATTATCTCGAGTTACTAACATTTTCCGTACTGTCACAGATCTAAACACGACACATATGACGCAGATACATGGAGTGTTGGTCTAAAAAGTTTTATAGAGTTATGTGGGGAATCATCCGATAACCGACTCAAAATTGTTTGTAGTTACTTGATAGCTCCTCAATGTGCAATTATCCCTATTGGGTAGTATGAATTTACTTAAAAAATTGGTTTAAAGCCCAAAATTCTTAGTTTTATATGCAATATTTTCGAGAATTTGGTGTTTTAAAATAAATTTTTAAATAAAAAAGCAAATACTTTTTTTTCATTCAAAATACCCATTGTTTTTCACAAAATACTTGTAGTAATGCAAAAATTGCTTCAATAAAGCGCAGCCTACAAATTCTTCCCCCTTGTATCTACGACATAGTAGATAGAGTTGTCGTATTTTGCTAGTTCACTCTATCAGGAAAACTAGCTCTGCATCGCTTTTTCAAAATAAAAATAAAAATGTGAAATCACTCAAACTATTTCGTTATTATGAAATATAGAATAATATCCTTTCAGTATCGGATTTCCACATAACTTTATTACACATATAACGAAAAATTTATATAAAAAAGAGAAACAACTAAAAACTATTGTGTCACATAAAATGCCAATCGTACTTTATCGGCATTAAAATATTTATTCAAGTACATTTAACAAGTATAATATGTACATTTAAAATAGGTTAAACAGCTTTAGGTAAAGTATGTGCGAGTTTTTGAAAAAAACAGAAAAAAACACAACGATTGTGCTATGTTCCACTATACTGAATATTATGTACCCTTCAATAAGTTATAGCTCAATTACAATTTTAGTCATAACTTCCGCCAAAAAAGAGTTTATATACATATAAAGGTGTAGAAAAATAAAATGGATTCATATCGAATAAAAAATTATTTGCTGGGTTTTTGTATAATTTTCAAAGCCTACTTTGCTTATTTTTGAAAATCATTTACATATTTGTGAATTCTCAAATGGTTTTTGAAAGTCTGCACATAAGATAATGGGTTTGTAACTATTCAAAATTGTGTTTGAAATCTACTGACGATTTGGTAAAGCACCAATGAAATGCTGCATGTAGACAATGCTTAGACACCAGCAAATAAATTTCATTTTCATATATACATACATACCACTTATATACAACGCGAAATGGCCTGAATGCTGTCGAAGTACTATAGCATATATAGTATATTTCTTAACATTATTTAGTTTTAGTTATTTTTGACAAATTTCAAAGCTTTGGCAACTTTTTACGAATGTTAGCCGATTTCGGCTTATGTGACTTTTCGCCAGACGAATTGATAAATTTAAAAATATATGAATATGGTGCCATATGTATGCCACCATTTCCACCAATAGTGAAGGGTTCAGTAATATGCATTTATGTACATACGGATGTGCACACTACCCTGCAGACAACACGTCTTGCCCATACACGCATGTAAAGTATACTCCATAGAGGACTAGGGCTAGTCCAAAGATAGTCCAAATGTACGAAACAAACATGGGCGATTTAACATTGCGATGTCCTAAGGCTGAACCATATAAGTTAGCTTTGCATTACATCGGAATAGTCTCAATACTACTCTATGTAACCAATTGATGAAGAAGCACTCAAGTATTCGTATTTCAACGATTGCATATAATATATTCAATGGTTAAAAAGCAAACACTTGTCGCTTAACTACAAGTTCTTATTTGAAAATGGCATGGCCCATGACTGCATTCCATTGAAGTAGTCTTAAAACTACTCCATGTCACTATTCGATGGATTACTTTATGCGGCCGTTAAAATTTAAACACTTGTCGTTTTTGTTTGCATATGAAATAGTCCATGACAGCATTACATAGGACCATGTTATAACTAGTCCATTTCACCTAAAATGGACCACGTAGTCGAATATTGTCTGCAGGGTACTCTTGCATAAGACTGCCGAACATGTGTGTGTTGTAAATTTCAAAAATTTAAACATTTTCATTTGTATGTTTCCATGTGTGACAACAATATTTGATAATTTTGCACAAATATTTTGCCTTCAAGCAAATGACTTAATTAATCTGTCATACTTAATAATCGATAAATAGAACATGTGTATTTAGTATATAAAAATGCTCGTACATATTGAGCTTAAAAGAATGTACATATTTGTTTAAATTGCATATATACACACAACTGTGTCAAATTTGTATGATATTTGAGATCACAAAAGTGCAGATAACAGTAATTTAAAATTTTCTCAAAGTCCTTTTCAAATAAAGTACAAAAGTAATACTTTCAAGCTGTTTCTAACAAATAAAAATATAGCAAAAAAATCAATTTTCATTTTATCTGCCATTTTCTAAGCTTACCTTAACTATCATTAAATCTTTATATCCTTCAACTCTTTTGTTTGTTCTTAAAAGTTAAGTAAAAATTGTATTAATTTGTATCTATCAGGATCCTTCATATCAACTTCTTTATTAAGTTCATTTTTATTATTTGAATGACATCATCTACCTTCAATTTTAAAATTGAAAAACTAAAAAAAAGAAAAATAATGAAAATCTCAACAAAAAATATTGACTTTAACAAAAGCAGCAGCAGCAGCAGCAGCAGCAGCAGCAATCACGAGAAAAGAAAATAAATGTAACCATAGTGAACACTGGCAGCAATGCCAACAATTATAGAGGCATCAGCAATAACTGCAAACAGTAACTTTAACATCAACATCATTGTCTGACATTTTTGTCAGGGTTACGATCTCAGAAACATTCAAATTCATTTCAATAACATTTTGTCAGTGAACTTGTACATGGGAGTGTAATATTAGGATGGTGCAAATTACATTTAAGTTAATTTAATACATTTTTTTGTATTAGCAAAGTGTTAGCTAAGAAAAAATATTCCTTGGCTCGCGCTTTGCACGCTTGAGGCCGGCCAAAAGAAATATTGAGGTATACAAAAGTTGTTTATCGATGAACGTGCAGCAGGAAAAAATAAAATCAATTCTATAAAAAATGAAAGGAAACTAGCTCAAAAACAATAAGGGCAAATGGATAAGTACGACAAAAACGTGCTAAAGAATGACAAAAAGGAACACACTAACAAAATGGCAATGGAGGCTGAAAATGCAGCTGCAGTGCACACGAAGGATTTATTTAACATCACTAAAAAAATTCCAGGCCCAGCAAGAAGAAAAATAGTGCCTGTGAAACCTTTGGATGGTCGCCTACTCACTAATAGAGACGAACAACTAAAACGGTAGAAAGAACATTTTAGGAGTGTACTAAACGTTCAACGAGGAGGCATCTGCATAGCGCATAATAGTAACATCAGTCCATTACCTATTTGGAACCGAATCACAATCTAAACAGGAAATAATGGACACCATCGTAGCACTAAAAATGGAAAAACAGCTGGTGTGTACAATATTGCTGCCGAAGTTCTCAAGAAATAGCCCACATTATTTGCCAACCTACTTCATCCATTATTTTTTAAGATTTGGAGCTCTGAAATGTTTCCTACAGACTGGCTGCAAGGTACCATCATTAAACTACCCAAGAATGGAGATGCTACAGATTGTAACAACTGGAGTGGTATCACGATTTAGTGTGTTGTTATGAAAATTTTTATGATCACCTTGGAGCGAATGGTAAAACAGATCGACATAAAATTGCGTCCCGAACAAGATGGTTTCCGAAGCGGCAGATCAAGTGTCGATCAAATCAACACGCTTATGATAATAATTCTTATTTATTGACTATGAGAAAGCATTTGATTCGGTTCATAGAGAGTGTATATGGGACAAAGTGAAAAACATGGGAGTTCCATAAAAGATAATTTCTCTAATACGCAGCAGTTATGACAGTTTTGAATGCACTGTACTGTATGAAGGAAAAATGCCGGATCCATTCAAAACGATTTCTGGCGTAAGACAAGGTTGCTTGCTATTACTGTTGCTTTTACTCATTGTTATGGATGCAGTTTCCCGTAGAGCAAATAATAATGCAAGAGGAATTGTTTGGGATCCCCTCCGACCTAACACCCGGCCAGTACTATCAGTAATGAACAACTTTGGGCCAGAACAGAGGTTGGAGACATTAACACTGAAATTCAAATAAAAAAGTCTAGTTGGATACGCCATATCCTCCGCAAGCCACCTGAAGAAATACACAACCATGCCTTTGCTTCCAACCCATAAGGAAACTGGAAACTAGGACGGCCAAAGAACACCTGCCGGCGATCCACTTTAAAAGAAGTAAACTCCATGTCTTATAGTCTTTAAAGAACGTTCTACAACATCGGAGAGCTAAAAGTTATAGCGGCACATCGACAGAGATGGAGACAACTTATAGACAGCCTATGCCCAGTATAGAGGCAGCTTGTAATCAGAAGACGATGAGCAAGCCATCATTATAATTATTATTATTATTATTATTATTATTATTATTATTATTATTATTATTATTATTATTATTATTATTATTATTATATACAAAAGTTGTAACCAATTGCATCCTCTAAAACTTTTATACCACAGTAAACAAAGAGCTCCAAAGGAAGTCGATAAAATCCTGAACTTGTGATCCAAAAGTGGTTCAAATTCGGATTATTTCTAATGATTTTTACATAAGAACTTATGACACTACATTTTTTAACATATATTTTTTTAATTTTGCAGAACAGTGCAAACATAATATAAAAGGAAATTTTACCAGGTGCAAAGAGTTCAGCTAAATTAAAATAAACATCAAATTGTCAAAGCTTTTGCTAATGTTATCGATAGAAAATGAGGGTCTGTCAATTTTTAATTTTCAACTTAAAGTTGACGCTTCATGCTTGAAATACTTAACTGTTGCCAAATTTATTACTTCTGCGATTGAGTGATTCTTTTTGAACAGTTTTTTCTCCTAGAGTTTTATTATAAATAAAAAGGAGTCAACACTTAAAGAAAACATATTTTATTTTGTTTACATTTTGTACACTTGGCTCTTTCTATAACTTGCTGTTTGTTTTTCTTTTAATCTTATAGCAAAACAATGCAATAAAAATGTTGTGTCATAAGGACTAGACAATGAGCCAAAATCAAAATACCTGGAACATAAATCTGGCATTTCTAAACGAATAGTTGCATCGGAATAAAATTTTACGTGAACATAGCGGTGGGATATTTCTATTCTGTTACTTGCTTGGGAGTGGAGCTACAAAGTCTCGAAGTAGAGCACTTCTGTTATTCAAAATTTTTTACTGCTTGCAATTTTTTTGTTTCTCATAAGATTTCAAAACTTTTTTTCTGAATTATAGCTCTTAATAAGACATATTCTTGGTTGTATACGTATATCTTATAGTTAGCGAGTTATACTCATTTCAAAATTGAAATTTCTCAAATTTTCCAAACTTTGGTCCAGTATTTTCCAGATATCGGATCCAAATATCATCTGATTTATAAAATTTATAAAATTTCAAAGAGTTAAAAAAACATGAAATTCTTCCGTCTAAGTTAAGAGATGTTCAATTTTTAAACTGAAAAATTTTGAATTTTCGACAATTCTTGCCAAAAACAACCCCATCACCCTTTTATATCTATATAGAAAAAAATCTTTTGGAACATATAGCAAATGTATACTTATCTGAAAGGTATGTGCACAGATGTGAATCGACGGTAAAAAAATAATCGAATTTCCTAATATAGTTGGACACTTCCTATTACGACTATTTTAAATCGAAATTATGAATTTTGTGTGCATGGTCTAAAATCTCAAAGCTGGTATTCTAAAGCAAATGCCACTTCTGAATGCCCTTATGGGTATGTAGTTTTTTGGCAAAGTTTTAAATGGGCCTAGGATCGAGTGTGGACGCTATGGGAAAAACTTGAAAATTGAATTTTTGGATTTCTTGGAACTTTCTTAAGAATTCTGAGATTCTCAGAAGAAAATCTTTGTAATTTTTTGGCATGGTATTAGTACATAAATTCCTACATAACTTCAAAATTTTAATTGATAGCATTTTAATTGATAGCATTAAGAAAAAAGTTAATATGCTCAAGACACCACATACATACCAACATTTTTCGCCTTGTGTTGCAGAAATTTTTTCAAAAAGTATTAGGTTAGGTGAGGTTGTACAGGTTGCCAGTTTAAAGATTTAAAAAAACAGCCCACTTGGGTCCCTATAGGTCCCGTTGTGTTACCTGAAGCGGGAAGGTGAAAAATAAGTAGAAACCCCCTTACTACGTTTCCCTATTCGGATCAGTGTTGAACCAACCCGACGATCGAATGAAAGAGTTTATCCGTCTAATGTCGCAGTTTGATAAGGCTGCTAGATCCTGAAACAGACGGCTTCCCAGTGAAGCCACCCTTTGATCGGAAAGGGCGGGACATAGACAGAGGAGGTGCTCTACATTTTCTTCCTCCTCCTCATTATGACAACTTCTACAGAAATTATTATACGGTAGATTCAATCTCCTAGCGTGCGCACAAATAAAACAGTGCCCTGTAATTACCGCCACAAGTGTGCGTATTTGCCCCCGAAGGATCCCCTCCAGGATTGCAGATCTACTACAATCATATTGGGGCCATATTAACCTCGAAATCGAGCAGGTGACCTCGTTTGACCATCTGGTCTGCGCGATCCCAAAAAGTTCCTGCTGAATATGAGATTTGCAGCAGTTTAGCGGTACGCCTACCATTTGATCCGTGTCTCGAGTGTTCATTCGAGCCCCTGATTTGGCTAATTCGTCCGCAGCAATGTTTCCGGGCACATTGCTATGCCCTGGGACCCAGAGTATCTCTAGGTTTGAATGTCTCGCTATCTCATTTATAGACATCCGGCATTCATACACCAAAGTGGATGTCGTGTAAACACCCGATAGAGACTTGATCGCAGCTTTGCTGTCGGTACAAATTTGGATATCCTCGTCGTATATCCTATAGTACCTCATCCAGCTAGCTGCTCTTTTTATGGCTGATATTTCGGCCTGTAGCACGCTACATTTATCTTGTAGCTTAAACTTAATTCTCTGTTGATAACGGGGAATAAAGACGCCGCCATCCACTCCCATGTCCGATCTAGATCCGTCTGTGTAAATCTCCACAACGATCCCCTGACGAGTGGAGGACGTGCCCGAGAGCATCACGGCAAATCTTTTATCAGGCAGAGGAATAGGTGAGCAGTAATCAATGGCAGACCGGTTAGGAGTTCCAAAATGTTGGCGTGTCCCTTGGGTGCTTTTTTCCATGCACCTGCTGCCCCGAGCCTGATCGCAGAGTTCATGGCCAGTTGTCTGACCGTCAGATCAGCTGGCAGCCAATGCAACATTGTGAAGGGAGCTTTTGATGGACTGGAGCGTGGAGCGCATGTAATCATCAAAGCTGATGTACGCAGGATCCTTTCTATGATCCGACAATAGGTGATCTTGTCTAATGCAGTCCACCATACTAGCGCGCCATATGTGAGTATGGGCTTTATTACCATGTTGAAGATCCATTTTGAGTTCTTTGGATTTATTCCCCAGTTCCTCTCAATGGCCCTTCTACATGTATATATGGCCACTGCGGCCTTATTTGCCCTTGACTGGACATTACGGTGTCATGACATTTTCGAGTCCAGATATATACCCAGGTACTTCGCACTGTCAGACAGCCTAAGTTCAATTCCGTTTAGAATCGGAAGTGGAAAGGATGGTATCTTGTATCTTTTTGTGAAGATTACGAGATCCGTTTTCTGAGGGTTAACACTGAGACCCCTTTCGGTAGTCCACCTGCTGATAGTTCTCAATGAATCCTGCAGTCGCTGTGAGAGAGTATCCGGGTATTTTCCAGTAACTATCACAGCTATATCGTCGGCATACGCCACGGTTTTAAACAGCTTCCATAAGCAGAGAGTTTAAAGCGAAATTCCACAGAAGAGGGGACAGAACCCCTCCGTGCGGAGTACCTCGGGTTGCTAACTTGCAGATTTTAGCCCGCCCCAGAGTGGATGCAATAGCCCTATAGGTTAGTAGATTCCAGACTAGGCTTATTATCGACTGATGAATATTCAGTCTACGTAGAGTCATTATAATGGTCTCTGGTTTCACATTGTTGAAAGCACCTTCAATGTCTAGGAAGGCCACCAATGTATATTCCTTCTGCTCCATTGATTTCTCGACGAAGCCAACGATCGAGTGGAGCGCAGTCTCAACCGATTTGCTTTTGGTGTAGGCGTGCAGAGAGGCTGATAGCAGGTTCGGATTTATCTCCATTCTGAGATGGAGATCGACGATCCGTTCCATGGTTTTGAGAAGAAAGGACGACAGACTAATAGGTCTGAAGTCTTTCGGCGAGGTGTGAGAAGTTTTACCCCCTTTGGGGATGAATACTACCGAACACCTAGTCCATGAAGCTGGTATATACGACAGCCGAAAGCAGGCTGTGTATATCCTTATTAGCCATGGCGCAATTATTTACGCATTTTGCTGTAGATCGGCTGGCATAATGCCGTCCGGACCCTGTGATTTGAACGGGCCAAAACTATTTATCGCCCACATAAGCCTTTCCCTGTTTACCGCGATTTGTGGCATGTGGCAATTTGAAGTAACGGTCAAGCATTCTCCCGTGTAGGGGATGCAGCCAGGGAAATGCGAGTCCATGAGCACATCAAGGGTCTCATGTCCGCTGGTTTTCCACCTACCATATGGTTTCTTAATGAAACCCATGGTTGTAGGGGTGGTTGATAGGATTTTTCGAAGTCGACAGGTCTCAGATGTACCCTCTATACCACTGCAGAAAGTTCTCCAGGACTTGCGCTTCGCATTTCTTATCAAATTTTTAAATTTATTTACCGAGGACTTATAAGCTGACCAATTATTCAGTCTCTTAGCCTCGTTAAGAAGCCTGCGAGATTCTTGACGAGCCTTCGCAATTTCAGGATTCCACCATGGTGGTTTAATCCTGCCCCTGCAGATACTAAGTCTGCACGATTCTGATGTGGCAAGTTCAAAGGCATCTGTTATGACGCAGACTGTAGTTTCGATGCCTAGCCGATAGTGGATGATCGGTGGATCCGGAAGAAGATCGGGTAGAATTTCGCGTTGTTCCTCCCAATTTGTTTTCCTCCTATTTCGCTTGGGTATTGCCCTTGCTACCTGAATCCCTATAGTGAATCCAATATATCTATGGTCAGAAAACGAGCAATCATTTGAGACCCTCCATTCCCTAACTAAGCTAGAATGCCTAGTGCTTACTAACGTTATGTCAAGAACCTCCCTTCTATTTATAATCATGAAAGTGGGTTCTGACCCGACGTTAGCTACGTATAATCAAAAAGTATTACATTGTTAAATTCTCAATGCACTATTGAAAACTACACATAGTTTTGTAAATTTTGATATGTGATATGTCTACCCTTCTCTTTTATACGTGTAAAAACACTATCTCCAAATTTTTTTTACATCAATTCTTGGTCAGATTTTTAGCTTAGGAGATATCGAGAAAGATTTGGGAAAACAACTTTTTCCAAGAAAAATTTTAAATATTTTGTTCTTAAGCAATTCATAAAAATCTAAAATGAATAAAATATTATATTTTATTCTTAAGTTATATATCTGTATATGAGTAATTTCATTTAGCCGGGTGTGACCCTTTTACACACATTTTCTGCTATAAATCAAGAATATAAAATTGTTTACTTAAATAACGTTGCAAGGACATGAAGCTTAAAGTCGTTGAATAACGGGTAGAAAATGATAGAACATCATTTCTGCTCAGAATGGTCGTCAGATAGCTGCGACGGGTGTGACCTTACAAATTTTAGTTTTAAAGAATTATGAGTTTCAGTATAAATTTTGTAAAGTTTTGACTATAAGGTACACAATAATTTTAGTATAGATATCTGTTCAAAGTATTTTTAATTGTATTATGTATTTACTGTTTCACAAATTATTTTTCTTATGAAAAAAACTATTTTTTATATGAGACGGGTGTGACCAACGGGTGTGACCTAGTAGTATTTAAAAAATTCGTAGAAATAAAACTTTTTATTGATTTAATTAATATAACAAAATTATTTGCTATCCGTTCTATTATAGACAGCAGAATACTCTAGCTGAAATTTTTTTTTAATTCAATAAAAAGCAAAAAAAAGTATATTCTTTTCAGAGATAACGGTTTTTATTAATAATGAGAAAGGGGATAAAAGAAAATCTGAAATAAATGTTAAACATACAAAGAGGGAGAGTAAAATGTTTCTTGCATGATCGTTTAAAAGTGCCTCAAATTGATTAAAAAATATTAAATAATGTATTATAATTGTCATTCTCTAAAAAACATCAATTGAGAGATTTTTATTAAAAATGAGAAAATTATGTTTTCCTTGCATTGGTCCGTTTTACGTGGAATCACTCATATGTTCGATAATAACAATAAATTAAAAATTTTAAAAACCCCTGAAGAAAATAGATGATAACCCCAAAACTGCTGGAACAATTTTCTTCAAAGTTAGGTCAGAGCATTTCACCTTTCAAACAAAATTTACTCTATTAAAATCGATCTATCCGTTTGGCAGCTACGGCGTCAAAGACACAGAGACGATGCGATATCTTCTAAATGGCTGGACCGATTTTCTTCAAACATAACTAAGAAAAATCTCGATCAAGTCACCTTTCAAAGAGAAAAAACTAAATAAAATTCAGTGCAGCCGTTTGGTCTGTACGTGGACTTGTACAGACACACAGATCCACAGACACACACTACAAACTTCTAACACCCCTTTCTTTGTTCGGGGGCTAAAAATAAAATAAGCCATATTTTAATTGGCACTCTACGTGCTCTATATCAAGCAATGACTGCATAAAATATTTAAAAAAATTTTGCAGCGTCATAACAGGCACAAAAGATGTTAATACTATCCATTAGAGTTGGGCAAAATCGTTCCTTTTGTGGAATCGTTCCAACCGATCCGAAAGACTAAAGGAACAAAGTCATTCCTTTTCTTCATCGAGGAACGAGAAAACGTCTCTGTCGCTCCTAAAAACGTCAACACACATTTTTTATGGTTTATTTTCATTTTCTGACATAATACAATAAAATAATTTTTTTTTGTAAAATAAAATATTTGTAAAAAAATTATAGCCACAAAAAACCGACTACAAATTAGGCGTGGAACTGCCCCCATATATTATCATAATGTACTTTTACGAGAACTAATTGTGTGTGCAAAGTCTCATAACAATCGGATAAGTAGAAGTAGTTAAAAAGCTTCTTTAATTTTCATGGGCGTGGCACTGCCCACTTTTCTAAACGGAATGCTGTATTGCAACGATAATTAAAAGTGTATGCAAAGTTTCATAAGAATCGGTTTAGTAGAAGTTGTTGAAAAAGAATATTTACTTTGCAAGGGCGTGGCACAGCCCACTTTTATATCCTGATGTAGTATTTAAACAGAAGCTTAATGTATTTATAAAGTTTCATAAGAATCGGTTGAGTAAAAGTAGTTGAAAACCAATGTGTATTTACTTTGTATGGGTGTGACTAAGCCCACTTTTCAATGGGACTAATCTGGAAGTGCATCCTTTTGAATAGAGAAAAAAATCTGAAATTGATTCAAAAATGGCGGAGTTTTGAGGGAACATACATAAAAAAATGCATGATGAATTGATAACCTTTCTCCTTTTTTTGAAGTCGGTTAATAAATAAATAAATCATTATCTATACAAAAAAAGTTCAGAAATAAGTTAACGAAAGAAATATAACACACGGTCTTGAACGTTTCTCTTCGACGTTTGTGAAACAAATTAATTACACTTCAAGACGGCTTGCAATTACGGAACGAGGAAGGATAAAAAGCAAACCTTTAAAAAGTCCACCCCGTTCCTTTTAGGAAATTGTTCCGTACCGTTCCAATTAGGGAATCGTTCCATAGAACTAGGTCGTTCCGGAACGACACAACTCTACTATCCATTAACAAAAGTCACACTGTACTAGATTTATTTGTAAACAATTTTCTAATCTAAGCAAGCGAGCAAGTAATTTAATCAAAATCTGTTGACTTATTTATCGTTTTGAAACTTACTCCTCACTAATATTTATAAAATTAAGAAAATTTTTGCATTTCTATAATATCCTCAGGTCTTCGAAAGAATTAATTCATAAAAGTTAGTTGTATTTTAAATTAATATTTTTGCAAATAAAAACTTTACCAGTATAATGTTCTGTAACAGTGAATCTATTTCTTTTCGAACTACTATTATGTAACAAAGAAATTTTGCAAAAAAAATACTATTTCGCTTAAAATATTTTGCAAAAAAAATTCCTTCTCATATTTCGTTAAGAAATATAAAGTAAGAGCTATGTGTGAGTGTTATCCGGCCCCACATCTTGATCCAATCGATAAATGTATATTTCTCTGAAGTATATTTTTTTCCAAACTTGTTTTCGACTTCGAAAATACAAATTTTAATTTGTTTAAATAAATATTAAACTTCTGCTCAAACACTTAATTAAATTATTCTCTCAAGTCCCTGATCTCATTGATGAAGAAATTTTTTATTCAAACTGCCTGTTACTTTTTACACTTTGCAATACCAGCAACAGTACTGGAGGAATTCATTTTTATTGTTATAATTTTTTCTACTAAAGCAACACTGCTGTTACTGCTGTTGCTACATACTATTATTGTTGACTGACTGACAATGTATATTGCCGGATAACTGACATGTTGACTTATGTCGCATATCTGATAGACATTGGTTGTGTTTATTTTTCTGTTTTCTCCTGCTATCTTTTTTATTTTATTATTTCCTTTTTTAACATCCTATTTTGTTGTATTTAACATGGCTGTAGACAAGGTTACACATACATACATATGCGAACATAAAAGCCGATACATACTCGTATATGAATATATCCTTTACGCAAAATTTTCGTGATTTTTATTTAAAATCATTTTAAACAAATTGTTTTCATACGCTGTGACATTTAATGGGCATTTTGTGAAAAAAGGGAATTCACTCATATCTCTAAGTGCGAGGTAAACTACACTAAGTCACATAATATTTTTCAAAATACGTTCAGCATAAAATGTTTGCATCCGCATTTTTTTTCTTCTTCTATCGATAGGGGAAATCCGGTAAGTCTTATGTTTTATGGCACAGTAGTACCGCTCAAAACCATCTGCGAGGTAAACAACACCAAGTCCTTTGTAATAAGTTACGGTAATATCATATGACATATTTTCCGTAATACGGAATAAACAGTGCTACCAACGTTGAAAAATAATATTTCTAATTTCCAGCAACATTTATTAGTAAAATTGCGTATTTTCGCTTTTTTCTAATTTAACTTCGAAATGAGATATTTTATTGCGGTAAAAAGTGTTTGAACCAGGACTCCAAAGTGTATTCGTACCAAATTTCATGATGCGTGTCGAACAGACAGGCAGACGGACAGACAGATAAAAATTTCAAAAGTTGGTGTTTTGTATTCTACATCGATTACTGTTTACGCCACCATAAAATTTTTCAAAAAATATTTCATGTACAGACACGCCCCTTTTACAATTTTATTATATGTTAGATTTAAAAAATAATACTACAGTTATATAAAATATTTGGAGAGAGTCAAATTGTTAGTCCTACAGAGAGTGACCCATTTCTGATTGTAAAAATGTTTTTACGGTCTCCTGTAAAATTTCCACAATGTGACTTGGTGTAGTTTACCTCCCACATATGTATTAGTGATGGGATCGTGAGCTGCTTCTCATGTAGCATTCTCACGAGCAGAAGAAATACTAGGAGTTACCCACAAATGGTTTAAGGATATTTAGGTTGTTTTTAAGCGCCTACTTGTCCGTAACTCAAATTTGTGTATAACTCGAAACTCTGCACTCAAAGCGAAGACTTCGTAACAGCTATGAATTTCTTAATTGGATCAATGAGTTTTTTCATTAATAACCAGCTAACGTAAGATTTTATTGTATCTGTGATGTTGACAACCGCTCACAGTATCGAACTCGGGCTATTCATTTGCATCATATATTTTGTAGACAGCTCCATACTCACTGTCAATATAACATACACTCTTAGCTTGTAGACTTTTTACTTTAAAAAGATTTCATTATATTTATGAAACATTTTCATTATTATTTATTATTATTATTGTCCTGTGGTTCCTATTAGGAACAAAGGGCTCGGTTTGATGCGAGATGTTTTATTTCTCTCCAGCTTACACCACTTTGGTTGACTTCATTATCAAGTTGACGTCGCCAAGTATGCGACGGACGGCCAACTCTTCGTGTATTACCCTGTGGGTTCCAATCAATAGCTGCTTTTGTGGTGTCACCTGAAGGTCTGCGCAGCGTGTGACCAATCCATCGCCATTTGCGGTGAAGTATTATTTCCGTGTGGATTGGTCGTTGATCAGTTTGTTGCCAGAGTTGCGTGTTGGATATTATGCTTGGCCAAAATATTTTTAAGATTCTTCGAAGGCAGGGGTTAACGAATACTTGGCTGGCATCTATGTCGTGTGGTGTCGTGTTCCAAGTTTCGCAAGCATATAGCAGAACCGATTTCACGCAAGAGTTGAATATGCTGATCTTAGTTCGTTTCGAAATAGCAGAAGACATCCATACAGGCCGTAGTATACCGAAGGCCTGGCTAGCTTTTGAAATTCTGTGACCTACATCGTCACTGGAACCACCTGTAAACGTTAAAATACTACCAAGATACCAAAAGCATTTTATTTCTTCTAACTCAGCACCCTGTATTTTGAATTTGGTGTTATTGATTGTGTTGCAGCGCATCACCTTGCTCTTCCGTGTGTTTATTTTCAGACCAGCTTTTGCAGCTTCGGTCTCGAGGGATTTGAGCTTAGCTGACATATGGCGGTGGTTATGCGATAAAAGGCAGATATGGTCTGCGTATTCCAGGCTCTCGAGCTGTTGGTTGAGCCCCCATCGTATACCTCTGTTTGATTGAGTAGCATTACCTACTACAACATCAAGCACAATGTTAAATAGAAGAGGGGAAAGAATGCATCCCTATCGGGCACCAGTTACAACGTCAAAACTATTGCTCAGCACGTTATCGTGCAAAACTCGACACTTAACATCACTCTATAGAGCTTGGATAAGCATAATAATTTTAGGTGGGACACCTTTGCAAGCGAGAGCGCTCAAAATTGCATGGTGGTTCAGGGTGTCGAAAGCTTTTTCGAAGTCTATAAAGACCATGTAGAGAGGAGATTGCCACTCTGCTGATTACTCTGTAATTATGCGCAGGCTGCTTATATGGTCGACGCAAGACTTTTGTGGACGGAAGCCAGCCTGCTCAGGTCTGAGATCTTTCGTTATAGAATCTCAAATTCTCTTGTTTATAATATGCGCTATTAACTTATTTACCGCGCTAAAGATTGTGATACTTCTCCAGTTCCTGCAATAAGTAAGGTCTCCTTTTTTTGGGGATATTTACTATGATACCCTCCTTAAGCTGATAGTCGAGTTGGTAAGTATTCCGGAATTTGTCAGTGGGAGGTAGCAGGCGGTCCGCCGTTATTTGGCAGTCAGCTTTGAGTATTTCAGGAGCTATATTGTCAACACCAGGTGACTTGTTTGCTTTTAAGGCCTTAATAGCGTTTATGACTTCGGTGATGTTGGGGCACTGTATGGAGGTAACCTGACGCGCTGTGTGAGCTGTACATGTGCAGAGGTTTGCCGTGTTTGTTTGGAGGTTAGAGAGCATGCTGGAATAGTGCTGTCTCCATATTTCCAGCTGTTCATTCTTAGAAGTTGAAAGTTCACCCTCGTTATTCTTCAGCGGTTTAGTATTAAATAGTGATGGCGAATAGATCTTTGGATCTGTACTCCTTAGAGGCTTTGTGGGCGTCACCAGCTAGTTGTTCATGCCATCTTCTTTTATCATTTCTGGCACTCCGCTTCACTTGTTTGTCGTGTCGTGTGTAGGCCTCTTCCAACATTGTCTTCTCACCGCGAGTTCTTGCTGTATTTATGTTGGCTTTTATTTGCTTTCTTTCAAGGATTAACTTCCAGGTGTCGTCAGACATCCAGTGAACTCTCTTGGGCAACCAAAAAACAACATGTTCTCTGGCAGCATCATTAAAGTTGTTTTCAGGTTTTGCCACTCTAACACTGGGCTTGAACGTTGTATCTCTATGCCTCCTTTTAGCTCTTCAACACAGTTGTGAAGTACTTGATGGTTTTTTAGTTTCTGCACATCATATTTGCGGTTGATGGATTCTGGTCTTCGAATAGCTGCAAGTTTTAGCCGAAGACTTGCTACTACCAAATGGTGATCTGAAAAGCAGTCAGCACCGCGCTTAGAACGAACGTCAAGAAGACTTCTCCGCCATGATCTACTTACGGCAATATGATCAATTTGGTTCTCGGTCACTTTGTCTGGCGATACCCACGTAATTTTGTGGCACGTTTTATGGGGAAATATACTGCCTCCAATCGCAAGGTTGTTATTGTTGCATATTTCAGCGAAAAGTTCTCCATTTTGCGTCATTCTACCGGTCACATGCCGCCCCATTACTCTTTCTCGTCCGATGGTATCTGGACCAAGCTGTGCATTAAAATCTCCCATGAGTACAACGATATCACCACGAGGTATTGCTGACAGATGGCTGTAAAAATTTTCCTTTTCTGGAGTTTCAGAGGTTTCTGTTGGTGCATAGCACTGCACGCAAGTGAGGTTCCTAGCCTTGGTTCGTAGTCTTGCTGTGATTATCCTATCACCGAAGGGCTTCCAATCGATTAATGCATTTCGGGCTTCTCTTGATAATAATAATCCGACTCCACTAGATCTTGGCTCGTCCAGTGGTTTGCCGGAGTACAAAAGGGTGAGATTTTCGGAAGTATTGAATTCTCCTGCTTCTGGCCATCTAGTTTCGCACAATCCTAAAAGCAGCAGTTTGTAGTTGACGAATTCTCTGCATACTGCATACGAATTCTCTGCATACATTCCATCTTCCGATTCGTGTAATTTTTTTCATGCTGAAGGTCGTCATCGTTGGGATCCGTTGGCTTATATTGTTTGTTGTGGTTTCAGTAATCGCTTGTGCTAAGGACGAATGACTGATTGGGCCTCACGTCCGATCCTAGTGTTGGGGCTGCCAACAACCTCTAGGCAGGATAGCCGACTAATGGCAAATTAAACAAATTAAACAACTGAGCTTCAGTGAATGTTTGTGTTGTTTGTCACCTACTTCCTGAGACGCATCGGTGTTAGCATGCCATTCAGGTTACTCAGCTGAGCGCTTGGGAATTTCAGACCAAAGGAATCACTTCTTGTCACCCCCAAGTGGGTGACAGGCAGATAGCTTTCCACCTCTGCGAAAAACACCACCCCCATACATTTTCATTGCATGTATGAAAATGTTTTAGTTCATGCATTATAAAGTCCCATTGTAGTAAATACTTGTGATATAAAGGTGTAGTAGTTTTCTTAAAATTGGCAAACAAATTAAACTTCATAAAAACATTATCATAATTGAAAGCTAAAAAGTTAGCAAATGCAGAAAGAGAAAATTTTCATTTAGCACAGTTTCATTGCTTTAATGAAACATTTCATTCATACGATGAATAGCTAGCTGTGAGCTGAATGAATGATTTTTCTCAACATGCATGAATCACGCCCAGCATGTAAGCAGTGTCCATCTCTAATTTACATACTTACATACATAAATACATACATATGTACATATATGCATATCCAAGAATTCATTGTATCCGTATGTGACATTAAATCTGAAATTTCGTATCTACAAACGTGTATTGCGGCTGCTCGTTATGTGGTATGTTTTGGTAACAGACAACAGGAATAAGAACGAGCGAAGTGGAAGCAACAATATCAACTGAAACTACAACTATTTTACACTGACAATGATGTCAACTCTGTCAGTATCAATTGTGTTTGATTTAAACTATTTCGTAGTGCATTTAAATGTCAATCAAATTAAATTGTTTATATTTTATTATTACTTTTTTGTTGTCTTTACTTAGGCGCTGAAGTTTGTTTCTTTGTTTGTTTGTGAAAAATTTATATATTTTTATATAGAGTTAAAATAAACTATTCTTTTTACAAATAGTTCAGGTTAAAGTGTGTCAAAAAAATATTTGCAGCTATCTTTCTGTTCTTTTAAACAAGTATTTTACTGTTGCCGGTGGTAATGCAATGTAACGGTAATCTTTAAAGTTTACGAAATGGGAAAGATTCCAAATACATACATAAAAACGGTCTTTCTTGGAAAAACTTCTGGTGTTATTGGTTTATATAAAAAGGCTTGAAATAATGCGCGAAAAAAAACGAAAGCTTTAAAAAATATTTCAATTGCTTACACTATGCAACAAAACGAAATTTTTTATTACACTGGAATATCACTGCAATTATGCTCCTGCATTTACACAAATTGTCGAAATTTAACCCTCGGAGGTATAAGGATTTTTTGTCGCTAAATGGTATAACCAGGTCTGTGCAGACCTATAAGGGATTTGTATGCATAGTCAGTTGTCCTAAAAGTGTCTATAAATGCATTTTATGCTAGGAAAACCACAAAACGTATAATTAAAACGCATTTTTATACATCTTTGGTAGCTATTAACGCTATTTTATTACTCATATGTAAAACAATGATTTTTTTTATTTACGGCATTCAACGCATGAGTACCTGGCATGTATAAAAATGCGTTTTAATTATTCGTTTTGTGGTTTTCCTAGCATAAAATGCATTTATAGACACTTTTAGGACAACTGACTATGCATCTCCATACAAAATCCTATGTAGGTATGCACAGACCTGGTTATACCATTTAGCGCCAATTATTTGTAAGCCCGGATTATTCCGAACCCGGATCCCCAATTGCTCTGGTTTCGAACATGAAAAACAAAAAAGTTATACACACTTTTATATGCAAAAAGTCTGCGCAGACCTGGTTATACTTCCGAGGGTTAAAGATCACATTCAACCCAGTGATGCCAAAAGTAGGGAATTTTCCCTTTTTGTAGGGATTTTTTTAGATAATTTCAGGCGTAGGGAAAAAAGAACAGATAAGTCATGGTTACAGTATATTTTTTAATCGACCTTTAAACAGTTTATTTATCTGTTAAATGGAATTCAGGGTAATAAATTATTTGGAAAATCGAGTAAAGCTTTTATTTCATTTGCATTATTAGAATAATTTTAACATTTAAGCATTACTAGAACTAAGGGCAAACTTTTAAAATTTATTCGTGTTTCCAGTATATTTTGTATGAAAAATATGGAATAAAACAATAAAACGGATAACTCTTTACTCGAAATCGGGAATTTTTATTTGATCGAACATTATTTGACAATACAATTTTTCGATTAATGAAACAAATATTATTTGGTTTTCCCTATTTTTGGTTTTATTGCTTTTTCAAAATGATTTTTGTACCTGATGAAATAAATCTATAATATTTACAAAATCTGAAGGAAATTTCCTTAATTTTTCTCTAAATGCAATAAATTTTTAGCGTAGGGAAAATAGTAGGGAAAAACTTTTTGGTTTTAGGGAAAAAAGGGAATTTTTTTGAGATATGTAAGAATTTTTCAAAATTTCCACTGGCATCACTGGTTCAACCAAGCCACATCATAAGTGGTGATAAACGGATATACTCATGATCACTGATGGTGGAAGTGTGGTGATTTTCGAAAACTAAAATTATTTTAATTTTCCATTTTTTCCTTGAAATATTGATCACTCTTTCTGAATATCATGTTACGAATTTTAGTCTAATAAAATCACTAATAAAAAATCGCAAATTAGTTCGAAATATGTAATTGCATGTTTTTCCTGTATGTAGGCACAAATAAGATATTTATACGTTTCAGAACTTTTTAAGAATTTTGGCATCGATTCGTTACTGCATATTTTCGCACATTATACCATTTACAGCATGTTTTTGCATATCTTACACTAATTCGAATGTTTAGGGCATTTTTTTCTATTTTTTTGTGAAATATTTGGGTGTTTTCTTGCATATTTATGTTTTTTTTTTAATTTTAATATGCATATTTATTTACAAAAAAAAAATCTGTTTTGCCATCGAAAATTTTGGAATTTTCCACATTTCCACAGTGTCTTGGCGCCAAACATTTTATATTCGGACAGGTGAACGGCCAGGCCGGCATTGTTAAATCTACTCCCGTACCCATAATGAGTCAGAATATATAGGTAACATGCATGTTGAAAAGGAAATAATGACTATCAAAAATGCAAATAAAGTTCATGCAATAGAAGATTGACTGCATAGCCGGGCTGTAGACGGGATTAATTGTTTTATTCTCTGTGTATGTTGAATAGTGGCTTTGCAGAGTTCAGATTTCTGATTATTCTGCGAACCCTCTATTCGACATTCCCATGGACAATATTTCCTTTTTGAAGTGGAAATAATGTCGTGGACGTTATCTGCTTGGACATTATTGCATGCTAATGAATCATATAAATTATAAACGAAATAATAAAGTTTTAAGAGCATATTTATATATTTTGGGAGCATATACTTCAGTTTTTAATACATATTTAATGCGCATAAGACACATTTTTAGGGCATATTTCCGGTTTCCCTGGTAATCACATTATAATTAATAACACTAGTATACAAGGTTTTGAACTGAAGCAACGAAAAGTTATTTTTTATGTTACTTGTTCAATTTAAGCGGCAAGAATTTAAATTTTTTCTTAAATTTTCGTAAAAATGTAAATCAAATGTGAAGGAGAAATTCCCACCGAATAGGACAATGTAAAAATTTTGTACAATTTGTCAACACAAAAAATTTAACGATATTTTAAACGTTAATGTTTTTTTTTTAATAAAATTCGAAACAGCTACATCACTTACTTAAAACTATTGATGCTTAAAAGCGTATAACTTTGAAATGGAATGGTCTTTTTTAATAATTCTTTTTGGATTCTAGTATATTGTATAAAAGCTTTATTTGCTGTGCTGGACATACTAAAGATAACTAATTTAGGAAAACTTAAGGTACTTTGAAGGTGTCCTCGTAATACAGTAAAATTAAAAAAAAAATTTTTGTTAAATCTAGTATTTGTTATACTAGTCTGTCAGGTGGCGTCATAGCTTGTACCACAATCGAAAGTTTAAAGCTATGAGTAGCGAAAAACCGAAAAACTTGCAGCAGAAAATCGCAGATGTGTGGCAAATTTTGGTATATCAATGACTATAATACCATTAAGACTTTTTCGGAGACCCAAAATTGGCTTCTGACATAACAAGAATTAATTATGATCCAATACAATTGCTCTGCTTAAGCCAGCGAAGCCCAATTATCGTGACGAATGTTTAGAGGGTCACAAAAATGAACATTACACGGGAAAAATTATTACCAAAATATTTTCAAACAAAAGTTTGTCTAAAAATAAATTTCATTTTCAGTAAATGTTCTTTACATAATCAATGAATTGTTTGTTTGACTCTTATTTAGGATGCAAACATCAAAAACAACATTAAAAGCTATGTCGTTAAAAAACAACCCCGATGACGACATACACACAAATAACAACAACAGAAACGATAGCAAAAGGAATGCGATTGTACCAAGTTTGTTTACTGAAGATTTTTGAGTGAATCAATTCGTTAATGTCGTTGCGTTAATTCTTTAGATAAACATTCAGACTTGAACACATTTAACAAAAAAAAATTTCATAAATGATGATGATGAAGTAGATAAAAATTTTTTTGATATATTACAGAAAATCCAGCATATATTTTTGTTTGATTAAGTAAACTATTTTGTTTAATATTTGTTAGTATTTTTACACTAGTTGTTTTATAAAATCAGACAAAAATATTGTTTCGATATTTTTCAGAAAGTTCAGTAAATCTTTTTGTTGAAATTAGTAAATTGTTTTGTTAACAATTTGCAAATGTTTTTAGACAAATTGTTTTATAGATTTAAACAATTTGTTCACTGAAAAAAACACGTTTTATTTTCAATGAAATTTTTGAGATATTTTTATCTATACATATTTACAAATTTTTTTGTAGGTCCGTATATAGACAAAATATTTACTATTTCGTCGAATTCCTGTACAGAAAAATAAATTTAGTTTTTTCTTTGTAGTTTTCAAAAATATATTTTGCAACAAATCACGTTTATAAATTTAATATGTAAATGTATTTTTTCTTTAAAATTTGCCCTTGAGAACAGTTATATAGCAAAAAATTATTTTGGACACGTAGATAGTCCAAATACCCGTCTGTGCGCAGTATTCGACTCTGCACTAGGTTTATTTTTAATGGTTCCAGTGGTTCCAATCGGAAAAAAGGGTAATAAATCTGTATCTTTGAAACTTGCCATCCGATTACAAAACGATGTAAGTATCATTAGCTGATATGCGAATCACGTAACTACACTTTTTGAAATTTTACAGGACAGATAAAAACAAAATAAGTCGTCTTTATTTTAGATTTTAGTTTGGCTGATTTTTATGATAAAGGTTTGAAAATTTGTGGGGACATGCGTTTCGATGTAATGCACAGTAATTAATTAAAAATGCAATATCAAATTTTTTGTTAGTTACGTGGTTTTGCATTTCAGCTGGCGGTATGTAAAAATCATAGAGGAGGACCGAAGCTTTGACCTACATGGTGTCAAAGCTGGCTACCTTGGGTATAAAAAAGCTTGTCGGCCTCATAACTTTTGCAACTATTATCACACAGAAAAAATAAGTTTCGTTTTTGATAACAAAAATCCCGGTATTCAATACCTTTTTTTTAATTTCCCGTGATAAAGAATTCCGCTATATTGATAACAAAATTATTTCAAAAGAAAAAATTAATAAATTTAAAAAAAATGTTTACATGGCTGGGATACGAACTCGGACTTCCTGAACGTAAAGCATACTTCCTACAGCCGAGCCCTATACCAGCCAGTTTTTTATATGATGAAACTTGTATTTGGAACGATTTTCCGTCATCCCACATCAAATTTGAATGATAAACACACCGGTTTCGGCTATGTGCATCTTCAGTGTTCTATTAAATACTTGTTTTAAGTACTTATGTATAAAAAGAAAAGAAATAACAGGGATGGGAGATAAACATACAACGAAATATTGTGTTAAGTTAATGACAAATGTTATTGAAATTCATATTTCTTTCAACAACATGGTTTTATTGAACATAATTCTTGTCTATTTTTTTCTGTGCAGATATCTTTAATATTTTCAAAGATATTTGGCTTTGAATTTTTAAATTTTGTTCTCTATTTCGTCGATATCTCCGCTAATAACATAGCCAAAATTTAAAAAAAAATGTCAAATTATTTTTACACAATTCTTGATAACATGCAGAAAAAAGTTTTAAGTTATCTCAATTCATGTAGCCGTGAAAAGAAATCCAAGCGAAGACTATGAAATTAAAGTAAAAAATAGCTACATTTTTATAAAAATAAAGCTAATTGTTCGAAGTTTTTTTCAAAAATGTTTTCAAAGCTAAATTTTTTGCTTTCAAAAATTTCAAAAGAATAGACTTCAAAAATGCACGCTACATCCAGCATTGGACGAATATGGTGAACTTTCTACAAAACTCTGAATCCATCGTTTGAAAAAAAGGCATCCACAAGTTTTTACAATTTTTGTACAAATTATACTATATATACATATTTATTAGAATTAACCTGTCTTTTGTTTGTTACCCGTCCGCTCAAAAATGTGACCACGACAGCAGATTTTTTAAAAATAGTAAAATTTTCTGAACCATTTTCTTTTCCTGCATGAAAACTGTACTAAATTAATATTTATGGGCGTTTCAGACTATAATACAAGTATTAAGACTTTTGAGGAAAATGAAACCCTGACATGATAAACTAATATTGTTTTTTGGAAATTTTCAGACAACAACTAGATAAGTAGGGCGACTCTCTATTCAATTTTAGCAATAGTTGGTCATTATTAAAAAATTTAACAAGCAAATTAACGATTTTGCCATTCCGTAAAATTTTTAACAATATTTGCTGTTGCTTAAATAGCGACAATAATGTTTCTGTTGTTATCGAATAGACAAGAGTCAGCTGTGCAGCCGTAGCACGTACTTTATGCCAACAATTGAACCTATATATTTTTACAACAATATACAAACATTAACAACTTTTACTTATGAATAACAATATTTCTATTATTTAAAAACTTAATTTAGCAATTATTTTGCAAAAATAAAGAAATTGAAGAAAATAATTTTCTGTGCAGTATTTAGCAATCACAAATTCATTTGTTTTTGTTACATTCCTCTTTGCGTTTTTCGTTTATTTTAACAGATATGTCACATGATGTCAGATTTAAACAATGTTGTTACCAAGAAGTCACAGAATCGTATAATCGTTAGTGCATACAACTTAACAAGTTGACAATAAAACGACTGATGTTATTGTTAAAAGTTACGGAATCTTACTACAGGGAGTCATTTTCTTCAAAAGTATTAATACATGTCTGAAGTGGCCTTTATTAAAAAACATCCTCTCATGTTTAAAAAAGAATTTTTTGTGAATTTTTAACAAAAAAAATATGTGAAAGAAATGCAGACTTCCAATTTTTAGGGCAAAATTGTAATACATATGAGTAATATGATGAATGGTTTTGTGCTTGATATTAGCGGCAAGTTTCGCGGATGGACTGTAAGATCAACCTTATCTCAAATTGTTATTATTTGAAATGATATTGCTCTAGAGTCTAGAGGAGAAGTTTAGTTCTTAAGTAGGTCTTTTTTTATTAAAATTTCGCACTTCATTTCTTTATCACAGCTACTAGACATAATTTGCCTCTGACAACTGCAAAAAGATTTATCAAAACAAATTGTGCAATTGGTAAATTTTTAAAAACTATTTAATTTACTTGGTTTTAGACGAAGTAAATACAAATTATATATGACCACATACTACATACATAGATACATACATATGGGGTACTCCAGGCCAAATCGGACGTTTTGAAAAAAAAAATTTTTTTGATTTACCCAATTTTGAAATATTCAACAAAATAAAATATTTCAAGTCACTGAACTAAGTCGTCTTTATTTTAGTTTTTAATTTGGCTGATTTTTATGATAAAGGTTTCAAAATTTGTAGGGACATGCGTTTCGATGTAATGCACAGTAATTAATTAAAAATGCAATATCAAATTTTTTGTTAGTTACGTGGTTTTGCAAGTCATAGAGGAGGACCGAAGCTTTGACCTACATGGTGTCAAAGCTGGCTACATCGGGTATGAAAAAGCTTGTCGGCCTCATAACTTTTGCAACTATTATCACAGAAAAAATAAGTTTCGTTTTTGATAACAAAAATCCCGGTATTCAATAACTTTTTTTTTTAATTTCCCGTGATAAAGAATTCCGCTATATTGATAACACAATTATTTCAAAAGAAAAAATTAATAAATTTAAAAAAAATGTTTACATGGCTGGGATACGAACTCGGGCTTCCTGAACGTAAAGCATACTTCCTACAGCCGAGCCCTATCCCAGCTAGTTTTTTATATGATGAAACTTGTATTACGTATTTGGAACGATTTTCCGTCATCCCACATCAAATTTGAATGATAAACACACCGGTTTCGGCTATGTGGCATCTTCAGTGTTCTATTAAATACTTGTTTTAAGTACTTACATATGTATAAAAAGAAAAGAAATAACAGGGATGGGAGATGTACATACAACGAAATATTGTGTTAAGTTAATGTTATTGAAATTCATATTTCTTTCAACAACATGGTTTTATTGAACATAATTCTTGTCTATTTTTTTCTGTGCAGATATCTTTAATATTTTCAAAGACATTTTGCTTTGAATTTTAAAATTTTGTTCTCTATTTCGTCGATATCTCCGCTGATAACATAGCCAAAATTTTCAAAAAAAATATCAAATTATTTTTATACAATTCTTGATAACATGCAGGAAAAAGTTTTAAGTTATCTCAATTCATGTAGCCGTGAAAAGAAATCCAAGCGAAGACTATGAAATTAAAGTAAAAAATAGCTAAATTTTTATAAAAATAAAGCTAATTGTTCGAAGTTTTTCTCACAAATGTTTTCAAAGCTAAATTTTTTGCTTTCAAAAATTCCAAAAGAATAGACTTCAAAAATGCACGCTACATCCAGCATTGGACGAAAATGGTGAACTTTCTACAAAACTCTAAATCCATCGTTTGAAAAAAAAGGCATCCACAAGTTTTTACAATTTTTGTACAAATTATACTATATATACATATTTATTATAATTAACCTGTCTTTTGTTTGTTACCCATCCACTCAAAAATGTGGCCAGGACAGCAGATTTTTTAAAAATAGTAAAATTTTCTGAACCATTTTCTTTACCTGCATGAAAACTGTACTAAATTAATATTTATGGGCGTTTCAGACTATAATACAAGTATTAAGACTTTTGAGGAAAATGAAACCCTGACATGATAAACTAATATTGTTTTTTGGAAATTTTCAGACAACAACTAGATAAGTAGGGCGACTCTCTATTCAATTTTAGCAATAGTTGGTCATTGTTAAAAAATTTAACAAGCAAATTAACGATTTTGCCATTCCGTAAAATTTTTAACAATATTTGCTGTTGCTTAAATAGCGACAATAATGTTTCTGTTGTTATCGAATAGACAAGAGTCAGCTGTGCAGCCGTAGCACGTACTTTATGCCAACAATTGAACTTATATTTTTACAACAATATACAAACATTAACAACTTTTACTTATGAATAACAATATTTCTATTATTTAAAAACTTAATTTAGCAATTATTTTGCAAAAATAAAGAAATTAAAGAAAATAATTTTCTGTGCAGTATTTGGCAATCACAAATTCATTTGTTTTTGTTACATTCCTCTTTGCGTTTTTCGTTTATTTTAACAGAGATGTCACATGATGTCAGACTTAAGCAATGTTGTTACCAAGAAGTCACAGAATCGTATAATCGTTAGTGCACACAACTTAACAAGTTGACAATAAAACGACTGATGTTATTGTTAAAAGTTACGGAATCTTACTACAGGGAGTCATTTTCTTCAAAAGTATTAATACATGTCTGAAGTGGCCTTTATTAAAAAACATCCTCTCATGTTTAAAAAAGAATTTTTTGTGAATTTTTAACAAAAAAAAATATGTGAAAGAAATGCAGACTTCCAATTTTTAGGGCAAAATTGTAATACATATGAGTAATATGATGAATGGTTTTTTGCTTGATATTAGCGGCAAGTTTCGCGGATGGACTGTAAGATCAACCTTATCTCAAATTGTTATTATTTGAAATGATATTGCTCTAGAGTCTAGAGGAGAAGTTTAGTTCTTAAGTAGGTCTTTTTTTTATTAAAATTTCGCACTTCATTTCTTTATCACAGCTACTAGACATAATTTGCCTCTGACAACTGCAAAAAGATTTATCAAAACAAATTGTGCAATTGGTAAATTTTTAAAAACTATTTAATTTACTTGGTTTTAGACGAAGTAAATACAAATTATATATGACCACATACTACATACATAGATACATACATATGGGGTACTCCAGGCCAAATCGGACGTTTTGAAAAAAAAATTTTTTTTGATTTACCCAATTTTGAAATATTCTTTAGTACTGGGGATATAGAAAAAATGCAAAACGTCCGATTTGGCTTGCAATGCCCCATATGTATATATTTGATGGAACAATGTGTATACATGCTATCTTTTACATGGATGGATATGCATATCGTCACCTTAAATGCACACAGACGTAACTACGCTTATATTTATTTATTGCAATTTTTGGAGGAGAAGCAAAACACAAACATTTTTAAGTATACATATAAAAATTTTGTAAATGAAAAAAAAACACGAAAAGCAAAAAATTCAAAGCTTCGTTAGTACCGGTGTTTACAAGCTCCTACAATACATGTACTCATATGTTTTCCATACGCCTTTTTGGCATTCAAAAACACATACATACAGTATGCAAAGTTCGTATTCATACACCCTCAATTAAAAAAACACACTGCCTTGTAATAAACAAAATTAATTAAATTACTTGTTTATTGCAAGATTTTGTTTATAGAGGTTATATTTAACACATCATTTAAATAAAAATATATTTCATTAAAATTAAAAAAAAAATTAATTTACTAATTTTAAAAAACAAAATTCATATTCGTACACAAAATTTTTTCTTAAAAAATCACATTAGGAACTGATGCAATTACAAACGAAAAAATAAGCAATTATTTTTGTTGTATGGCCAATGTAAATTTGTATTTTGTATATTTTGAAATGAGCTAATAAGGCCTTATTAGCTCATTTCAAAATATACAAAAAGAAAAAATAAGCCTTTTTTATACTTAAACTAGTTTTTACGAATATAAACTTTGTAACTTATTTGAACGAAATGTCGTTTTTAATTATTTGGTTTGTTAACTAGAGCCTCTATAAATAAATTCTTTAATAAAGCCGCCATATATAATCGAAGGAGTCTAAAATTTTACCTAAAAATGTAGTTTGATAAAAAAAGAACTAGCATATATGAAGAAGTCTATTTCGAATTTTTGTGTAGTTAAGTCCGTTTAAATCTAAGGTGACGATATATTTATTTGCACATACATAAATAAAAATATAATCTACTTTTAAGTGTGCATGCTTTAGTCGCTGTAAAACGATGGCAAGACCCATGACCCACGTGTGCAATATGTTAGATAAGACAGGGAAAGAACTGAGCTTTTTTTCTCTTTGGTATATTTTTCGGTGCAAATTGTTATGATGTTTAAAGCTGGTTAAACCCAGCAACTACTACAAGGAAGATGACCCAAACTAAAAAAGTAACATGTATTTGTGAAGATTCTAAATATGAAAGTAGCCGTAGTAACAAAATCCAACCCAAGTGATATGAAGCATGAGCATGAACTGCAGTCAGGGTGACCGTTGAAAATGTTTAAAAAGTGGCACAAAAAGGGGATTTTGAGGAAAAAAGTGGCACCAAAAAGGGGATTCTTTAAAAAAAGGGGCAAATTTTTTGAAAAGAGAATAATTGAACCAAATTCTAATATTTAATAAATTTCTAGGGCGTATAATGCTTTTGAAATAAAATGAATCAATTTTGATGTTTTTTCGTTCAAAAAACTGGCTGCTTTTTATATAAATCTTAGACAAACAATGCAAGCAAGCCTTGTTTGTATAAAATTTATGTGAAAGCACTCACATTTTTTTTAGCAATTTCCATACAAAATTTTTTATTCAAGTCGCTTGTTTGCATATGGAAACAGCTTATTAGTAAAGTATCCGCTGAGTATACTGAGAGGCGAAAATCGTTGACAATATACCAAGAAGAAAAAATACTTAAGCCCGGCCGAAGGCCAGCTACGCAAAGAATATTTTGTAGTAAAATAAAATTTCTTAACAATTTTAATTAATTTCCAAATATTTCTCTGAATCGACGATGTCGATTGGACATATTTTAAGCATTGTTGACGCTATAAATTGTTCTTGATTTTATTTCGCTTTTTAAAATGCAATAACGTCAATTGATCTTTTATTACTTGTCACCGATTGCAGAAGTAAAAGTGAATAGTCAAAAACATGTACATATATTTGAATTTGTTTTCATTTTTAAAAGTGTGGGCATTATGACACATTTCAAAGTGTCATAATGCTCAATAATAATGTCATAAAGTCCATGGCACTATTAAAAGTGTCACAATGTCCATGGATGTTATGCCATTTTTAGCAGTGACATAATGTCTTTAGACATTATGTCACTGGATATTGTGACATGGCACCAAAATTTGCATGAAAATAATTTTAAAAATATTTAAAGCTGCGTGATTTTCATTAAATTTTTAACAAGACGTTCTTGTTCGTGTTAGTGAATCCGGGTGTTATTTTTAATCATTTTAATACAATAATAAATATCTATAGATCTAAAATCTTAAACTATTTCAAAATAGTTTTAGTCATAAGACTTTACATGATAGACTCAAAAACAAATTTTTGTCTTGAGATTTTTTTTTATAAAAACAGTTTCGTGCCATAAAAAGCTTATATTAAAACAAGAAGCATCATTTCATAAAAAGGGGCAAAAAGGGGCATAATATTACAAAAGGTGGCAGATTTAGGTCATTTTAAAAAAGGGGCACTAAAAGTGGCAAGGCAGTTGAAAAAGTGGCAAATTGCCACTTTAGTCGCAAAACGGTCACGCAGTCTGCCGTTAACATAATTTTTACGGAGCAAATGTTGCCAACTGGAAAGATATAGTTTTAAGTGCGAGATAGTAAAGTTGCAAAATAAATTGATATCTCTTGCATAACTTCGTAAAATATATGGTGTTAGTAATGCAAATATTTGAAAATAAACTAAACTTGATTTTACAAATGAGTAGACTACTTAGTAGCTGGTTAATTACATAAATTACACTAGATGTCTAGTTAAACATATCATTTGCTTATTAAAAAATGTAGCCTAACTTAATTTAGTTTATAACAAAAAAGTTTAGTTTTGGTAGGGAAATACTAAAGCAAACCAATATTGTGATGTATCTCTTTTCGATACACTTCGTTCGTCCATTATTTTGGCGCGGAACATTCGGGTTGGTCACATCACTAACCAAACACAAACCTCCAATAAAAAGTCAAAAACATGCTGCCACTAAAGTTGAAACTGACTCATGTTATATATTTTACCAGTTAAATAATTCTTGCAAAAAAAAACCGACTACAAAACAGGCGTGGCATTGCCCCCATTATTTTATTATCATGTACTTTTACGAGAACTAATTGTGTGTGCGAAGACGCATAACAATCGGATAAGTAGAAGTAGTGAAAATGAACAGTTACTTTTCATGGATGTGGACTGCCCACTTTTCTAAATACAATGTTGTATTGTAACGATAACTAAATGTGTATGCAATGTTTCATAAGAATCGGCTAAGTAGAAGTAGCTAGAATTCTTATTTACTTTTCATGGGCGTGGCACTGCCCACTTTTCTAAACGTAATGTTGTATTGTAACGATAACTAAAGCTGTATGCAAAGTTTCATAAGAATCGGTTTATTAGATGTATATGAAACTATATGTGTATTTACTTTGTATGGGCGTGACCACGCCCACTTTTCAAAGGTACCAATCTGGAAGTACATCCTTTTGAACAGAGAAAAAAATCCGAAATCGATTCAGAAATGGCGGAGTTTTGAGGGAAAATACATAAAAAAGTACATGATGAATTGATAACCTTTCTTCTTTTTTTGAAGTCGGTTAAAAAAATTGCTTAAAATGTTTACACAGTTTTGGCGAAAACATGCAAATATCTATTGCGTTGGCCAATAAAAATGGTCAGAAAGTGAATTTATTTACAAAACACTTTACATGTTTATGGCTTATTCTTATTCTAAACGTGTGTGTTATTTTTTTTTACCAATATAACTAATACATATATATGAGAAGATAGGATTTTTATAATAGTTTTCGCCTCATTAAATGGTTCCTGAAATAAAATTATATTTGTCGATTTTTTAGCATTTTTGTGTATTGAACGTTACATTTGCTTTCGCGTTTGTTCCAGAAATGAATTTTGCGAAAAACTACATCACAAAAAGTGAGTATAGGATTTGAAAGCACTTTATATCTACTCTCTAAAACAAAAACAAAATTATAATAATCGCAGAACAAAATTTAAAGTTGTGACCAAAATATAGGCTAACTCGTCTTTCAAATAAGACTTATTTTAATTAAATCAACGGACAGTGTCAAAAGTTATGTCAATCTGAAATAACTTTTTTGTTGCAAAATAAGACCTACTTAATTAATATATTCTTCGAAAATATAACAACCCACAGTGAGAAAGAAGCAAAATTAAACAAAAAATATTCATTACATCGTTTCTACACTTCAGTTGTTTTTAACTGTTTTTTAACGTCCTAAAATTTATAGATATATTGAAGGAATTCACAAGTGTTCTAACTGTTGTAGGTGCTAACGTTATACAACAGTTGTATGTTTGTTGTTGATATTCTCAATAAAAAAATATAATATGACACTACAACTTATATATATATATATATATATATATATATATATATATATATATATATATATATATATATATATATATATATATATATATATATATATATATATATATATATATATATATATATATATATATATATATGTTTTTATGGTGTGCTATGTGCTCAGCTGAATAATTTTCGCATAAAGCCGATTCTAATTTGAACTTTAGTTTTTGTATTTTTATTGTATGTACATAAATATTTTTTATTTAATACTTTGATGTTTAATTTTTGAAGTTTTTTCATCTTTTGAACATATGATAGGGTATTCAAATATGTCCTATTTGAAATGTTGTACTATGTTAGTACCTATGACATTAGTACACCTAGTGGATTCCTTAATTATATTTAAAAAAATTTTACGTAACGCTCAATACATTTTTATACGAATTCAATATTTTTTCAGAACACATACATTAATTTGAATTCAATACAATTCAGATGTATATCTTCGATGTATTTTAACATAACCTCCCTAGGTATTCACTAAAAATTGCAATAATATAAAAAAAAAATATGGTTAACACTGAATAACTTTTTTGGGATGCAAACGATGATTGATTGATGAAACGTTTTGCAATATAATACTATTTAGCAAAGTTCACAAAAGTTTTAAATATTTATAAGTACAAACTTACACTATTATTTAAGTGTATGTTGTTAATGTAATGTAGTAAATGTAGTAAAAACTCGTAACGCTCAATACACATGACTGCGGACACCAACAGTTTAAAATACAAAATCTAATTTATAATATATTTTAAAAATTTGATGTATAAAATAAGAGAACCAAATGCAAATATTCTAAAACCGTTATAAATTCAATATCGATTTTGAAAAAAATTCATAGTTTCTTAATGTGGAAAATCAACAGCATGCATTACGGACACGCCATTTTGTATGAAGAGGGGAAAAACAGTATTTTTGTTTTTTTTAATACATAATGGAAAGTCTTACACAAAAAAAACTTATGTACATACATTTATTTCAAATCTATTAAATCATGCTAAAGTAGTTTTCGTTTTAAAAATCGCGCGTTTATTTTATGAAATGTTTTTTCTATACCCTCAACGGACACGAAAAAAGCATTTGAAGTGAGAATGAGCCCCATAAATATTTAAGAATTTATCTTGTTAAGTTTAAATTTTAACTACTCTTAGTTTATAAAACACTTTGAAAATAGTAATTCAATTTATGTTTATCGTTTTATGCATTAATATTTTTTTTAGCTGCAACAATTATGACGCTACGTGGTGCCAGCTACGTTTCATATCGCATCTACGATTGGAAGGATCGCGTGCACTCATCAACAACACGCATCAGCCTCATGTTTCGTACGCAATTTGATGATTCGGCCCTTTTTTATGCCAGCGGTGAATCGTTGAAGCATCAATATATTGCTGCCTCCATTAAAAATCAATCGATTTATGTTGAAATGGATTTTGGTGACAATGTCATGTCCACCATTCTCACTGATGAACTGACACGCAGTTATTGGCACAATTTAACCATTTATCATGAACAGCGTACTGTTCGCATCATATTGGACACACAAATGAAAGTACTTGAAATACCATCAACATCAAGTGGCTATTTGCTGTTTGATCCGGAAATCTATTTTGGTGGCGGTCCAGATTTGCATAAAAAGAAGGGTCTAGCATCGCATAATAATTTTGTGGGTTCACTCAAATATGTCTACTACGATGATATTTCCATTTTGTATGAATTACATCGCGGCAATCCAAAAGTTCACTATCATGGTAAGTAAAAGTAGTGGAAAGTTTCCTGTATGCATGTACATATATATGTATTTCAATGAGTGTGTTTGAATGAGAATACCCAGGGGTAAAACTAGAAAGGCCTTGTCACTTCATGTCTTCTTAAGGGCTTTCTTACTCCTTCTTCTAGAAGGCCTTATCTCTCCCTAAAAAAAAATATTCTATTAGAAGGGAGGAGGAATGAAAATTCTATTTTTAGATTTTTCATTTTGTTTAACAAAAAATGTATGTATGTATGTACGTATTCTTTTTCGCAAGTAACTTGTATATAAGACTGAAATTTACGTACAAGAGACATCGTACGTGCAGCTATTATGCCGTTTATGTTTGAGCTGATTAACATATACTTATTCTGGAGAAATTATTCGTGTACAATTCCTTCTTAATAAGTATATACATACACGACAAAAAATTACTTTGAATAAAAGGAAATAATTAGAAATAAGAAATCACATCCCAGGAACAATTTTTACCAACATGTCCAAAGTCAGAAAAAATCTGAGACTTTACCAAACAGTCAAGCGAGTTGTCTAAAATTTCCTCAGATATTAAGCAGAGTAGACGGCAGCTTTCTGGTACGACTTTTCTGCACATGTTCTTAAATAGAATCTTATTAATATGAGATTAGTCTGCACATTATCCAAAGGCAATTTAATTTCTTTTAAGACATTTAACAGATATTTTTCCGACATTGTTCAGACATGTCGGAAATTCCTGCAGAACTACCCTGGACAATTTGTCGGAATTCCTACAGAATTCTGTTAGACAGTTGGCATAGTTCTTAGAATTTCCTCAGACATAAAGGTCCGGCCTCTTGTCAACTACTCATATGATTTTCGGTATGTTTTCTGACTGAAGTCGCCATCTTATGCAGACTTTCTGACCCACGTCGGACCGAAATCGGTAAAAAATTATTTCTGGTATTAATCAAAAATACAGAAGCCACTATAAAATACCGAAACTAAAAAAATGTACGTTCATTTGCTTTTTGACAGACTGTCCTTAGGGAAACCCTTCAAAATGGCCTTTTTATAACGTCTTTTATCAGACCTTCTAATATAAGCGACAGCAATCCTCGCAATGACACAGAAAAATTGATCACCAAAAAGTTTTCAAACAAAAGTTTGTCTCAAAATAAATTTAGTTCTTTACTGAATTAGTGAATTTTTTGTTTCACTTTCACTTAGGGCGCAAACAGCAAAAACAACAACAAACCCCAGTTTTCTGAGTCGTAAAAAAACAACACCGATGACGGCATACACACAAGTTGTTATTTACAATTATTTACAACTTGTTATACAATGACAGCAAAAGGATTACGATTGTGCCAAGCTTGTTTACTGAAGAATTTTGAGTGAATCAATTAGCTAATGTTGTTGCTCTAATTTTCATTCATTTTTTTTAGAGCCTTTAGATAAAATTTCAGAGTTGAACACATTTAACACGGTGAAATTTCATAAATGCTTAATGCATGATGATCATTACTCAGACAAAATTGTTTTGATATATTGAAAAAAAAAATCTGTAAATATTTTTGTTTGATTCAGTAAACTATTTTGTTTAGTATTTTTAAGTATTTTTAGACAAGTTATTTTATAAATTTAGACAAAAATATCGATTGATATATTACAGAAAATCCAGTAAATATTGTTGTTGGAATCAATAAACTATTTTGTTTAGAGTTTGTAAATATTTTTAGACAAATTGTTTTGTAGATTTATACAACTTGTTTACTGAAAACCACGGTTGTTTTGCAATGAAATTGTCGAGATATTTTTGTCTATATTCATAAATTTCTTTGTTGGTCCGTTTTTAGACAAAATATTTACTAGTTCATTGAATTTCTTTACTGAAAATGAGTGAAATACTTGTTCATCCAAAATAAGGTGTAATGATGCCTTCTATAAGGCCTCCATACTGCTTCTTTTTATCGCTGGGCACTGTTTTTTTTGTTAAACTCTTCATCTAAAACATTTTTTGCCATTTTACTTGAACGTTTTGTAAAACATTCTTGTTTGTTGCATTTTAATTATGTGCCATGTCCATGGATGATTTTATTCTTTTTGGCGCTTTTTTTTGTATAATCTTATATGTGCTTATGAAAGTGTGTGAATATGTGTGATAGTAAAGTAATTACAATATTATGTCTGCTTTAAAGAAGCGAAAGGAAGTAGAATTCATTATTCTGAGGGGCAGTAACATCAGGTGCAGGTAACTTTTATTAAATTTTATTATAGGAGTAATTCTTTGGGAGTGATTATTTTAAACTTCTTCCAGTGTAATAAAAGTCTAGATTTGTTGTTATTATTCTCACAAGTCAGGAGAAATTGGGCTACACAGCTCTAGAAGAAGCTAATATTCATTCCGAATTGGTGGTAGGATCAATGATTAGAACTAGTTCGATAGCAACGAAGAATTTTGTTAAAAACTCATGTATTTGTAATTGCTACAATCGAATCAAGTTTAGGAAATTAAACTTTATATCAAAGGAATTCTATTATCGAAAGCATCTTTCTTAAGAGAGACTAAAGCTGCGGATGTCCTGTTTGGTGACACAAATATACTTCCCTTAGTGTCATCAAAATCCACTTCAAGAAACTTAATATGTATTTATTACATATTATGTATACCCGATCAATCTCTAAAAACATGTTGCAGAATTCCATTATGTAATTCACCGAGTCTACATATTTTGGTTTCACCATAACCAGTAACAAAATGGGGGCCTTTAAGACCACAATTGCTTGCACAGACATGAGGGAAATCCAAGCTTCATCTCAATCCAGGAAAACCAAGCTTCATCTCAATCCAGGAAAATTCTAAAAAATGGTCGTGATCGTAATAAGAACCATGATACCAATAAGAGTTATCCGAAAAAAATTATTTGAATAAAATTATTCGAAAAAGAGTTATTCAAATACAATTATTTGAATAACTGTTATTTCAAAACAATTATTCGAATAAGAGGAACTCGAAAACAATAATTTCTATAAGAGTTATTCGAATATAATTATTCGAATAAGCGTTATTCGAATGAAATGCTTCCTATATTTTTTCTTTATTTAAAAGGATGTTCTTCCAGATTGGTCCCGTTAGAAAATAAGCAGGGTCACGCCCATACAAAGTAAATTCACATTCATTTTCAACTACTTCTACTCAACTTTGTACACGCATTAAGTTTCTAATTGAATACTACATCATGATTAAAAAAGTGGGCTATGCCACGCCTATGCAAAGTAAATATTCTTTTTCAACAACTTCTACTTAACCGATTCTTATGAAACTGTGCACACACATTAAGTTTCTGATTCAGTACTACATCATGATTAGAGAAGTGGGCAGTGCCACGCCCATGAAAAGTAAATATTTATTTGAACTAGTTCTGTTTAACCGATTTTTACAAAACTTCGCATACACAATTAGTTCTCGTAAAAGTACATGATGGTAAAATATGGGAGCAGTGCCACACCTATTTTGTAGTCGGTTTTTTTTTTGCAAAAATTATTTGTAATTCGAATATATTTATTCAAATAAAAATATTCGATTAAAATTATTTAATTACAAATTGTTTGAATAAAAATAATAAAATGAAAATTATTCGAATAAAATTATTCGAATAAAATTGTTCGAATAAATATTAGTTGTATTGGATTACTCGAATAAATATTTGTTTTTAAAATTATTCGATTAAAATATTTTCAATAAAATAAATTATAATAAAATGATTGAAGTGAATAATATTACACCAAATTTTTTCGAATAAAATTCTTCGCATAAGAATTTTTGGAATGAAATTTTGAAATAAAATGCATATTCGATTAAATGATGAAACAGAACTGGGTCCAGATGAATTTTTCCATAGAAATTTACATTAAGCACATGCCGTAAAACGCAGTCAAGAGAATCTATTTCATTTTGAGAACGTTTGTTCTCATGCTCTCATTTTTTGTCACACATTCTCTCAAGAATGTTGCCGTGTTTTAATAAAATTTCATAAACAATAATATGAGAGCGTTTTGAAGCTACTGCCGTCGATTTAGTTTCGGACCAGTTTATTTGACAGCGATTTTGTCTGAATTTGAAGACTGAATGATGAAACAGAACTAAGTCTTCAACTTCAGACAAAAACGCTGTCAAATAAACAGACCCGAAACTAAATCGACGGCAGTAGCATCAAGATGCTCTCATATTATTGTTTATTTTCTTTTGTTTTTATATTTCGCATGAAAAATATATGAAATTTTATTCAAACACGGCAACATTGTTGAGAGAATGAGTGGCTAAAACTGAGAGCATGAGAAAAAACGTTCTCAAAATAAAATAGATTCTATCTCATGAGTCATGACTGCTTTTTACGGCGTATGATTACTGTTAATTTGTATGGAAAAGTCGTCTAGTCTGAAGTTGCAGACTTGTTTTGTTTCATCATTTAGTTCTGTTTAATCATTAAGAGCAATTTGAAATCATTACTCGAATACTTCGAATAACGCAAATAATATTTATCGAATAAATATAATTTCGATAAGATTATTTTATTATTATTTGAATGAAATTATTTATCTACATAAACATATTTGTTCTGGCTTAAATTCGTTCAATTCTTAAGCGGACAAGACTGATGATAGTGGTTGGCCTCGCAACATCATAGTGTCAGTTCAACCTTCCGTGCAGTTAAAAATTTTCTTAGTCCTTCCAATTGTTACATTCTTTAGAATTTCTTTCCAAGTACATATATATATTATTTTAAATTAAATTAAACAAACTTAAGTCAGAATAATTATAAATTGTTACGTTTTTAGACATTTTCGTAAAAATGGTTTTATTATTTTGTTCACTTTCGTTTGAATTGCATAGTTAACGCTGAACTATAGTAAGTGCTGTATTCTGGTTCTTTATATTTAAATCCCGAATAGGGGCACAATCACCGTTTACATAATTGGCTTGGCACTCAAAATGTTTCACCTTCATTATTGTCCTCCACCAATGTTGTAACCTGTTTCCTTGGATATAGTTCAATTCTTAAGCGGACTGCAGTATTGAAACGCTGTATTGAATTTCTTTACGCGTACATATTTCTTCCAGAGGCTAAAGGAGCATCAAAACTCAGTGAAGAGCTTACATCCTTACTTTCATATAAATGCATTAAGGCGGTCTTTTATTATCAGAATCACCCACAACGGTCACTCAGTTTTTAACACACGAACATCAGATAAATACCACTAAAAAGCAACCATAAAGACCAAAACTATTTTCAGTAAATGTGTTATTTGATTTTACAAAAATCATTCATAGGACCTTTATCAGTTAGCAATTTGTCTGAATTTATAAATTTTAAAAATATTTTTAGTAGGGATGTGCGACTAATCGATTAATGAAATGTTTGATTAATCAAAATTCTGATTAATCAATTAATCGATTAATCAAGAATCCTGATTAATCAAAATGCTGATTAATCAAATAATTTTAAATATGATTATTCGAAATGAGGATTATTTGCCTAATCAGGGTTTTGAATAATATATATTTTGAACAATTGAATAATTTTTATTTTTAGTTTTTGTCTGTTGTTTTTTATTTTTTATTTTATGCTTCTATTTTTCTTTTTTGTATTTCTTTCGTTGTATATTTGTATGTGTTAAATTCATTTTGTTTGAAATTTTGTTGTTTTATTTTTTGAATAAAATTATTCAAATTTGAATAATCAAAATTAAAATTATTTGATTAATCAAAAAAAATTATTAATCGATTAATCGCACTTCCCTAATTTTTAGACAATTGTGTATGTTAGCTGATTCAGTTAATAATTTTGTTTGACTATTGCTTGTTCATTATAGAATACCAATTTTCAAGACTTTTTATCAGTAAAAGAATTTGCAAATTTAGTAAAATGTTTTGTCTGAATTTACAAATTTTTTATAGGATCTTATTCATCATAATGAAGTTTAATTTTTTCTGTGTTATCCCTCTCCTCAAATTTTTCCTACAACAAATGAGAATGTCTTAAGTTTTAGCAAGCATTTATGATATGCCATGATTATTTAATTGTTCATTAATTTGTAATGATTAAAATAATTTTAGAATTAGAATGTTTTGTTATTTTTATTAGTATCAATAAAATACATATATTAAGCTTTCTCTCTTATTCTAACTATTCATAAAATTTCCTTGTTATTTTAAAGAAAATCTTTTGCTTTCATTATTCAATAGATATGTATACCAATTGTATAAAATAATAATTAATTCATTTTAAGAATTTCAAATGTAAATACATCATATTAGTTTCAATAATATTTACATGATTCCTGTAATTTAATAAATTGCATGAATGTTTATTGAAATGAAATAAATTTTAACTTCAAAAACAAGATTTCGTATAAATTAACTTTTCTTTTATTACTGTAAGTGTAAGTGGATGTATGTGTATATATTTTCTTCTTTTTCACTTTTTATTTGTAGGTGTACTTGAAGCAGAGTTCCATGAAAACGAAGTGAATGTCATACCAATAACGTATCCTTTTGCAACATCACACATTTGGTGGCCCATAAATCACGCCGAGGAATTTAATATTAAGTTCGATTTCCGCAGTAGTCGCACATCAGCCATATTGGCATACAGTGATGTGACAACGCAAGCCGGAAATGGTTTTTGGGAGGTAAGAAAATGTCTTAAGATCATAAAAACACATTACCACTACATACATATATATGTGCATATACATATGTATTAGGAGAACCAAGAAAAAGTAGTAAATTTTTTATTGCTAAATTTATTTTTTGATTTTTGTTCATATTTTTATCTTTTAACCCATTTACCCCCCTTTTCACAATGTATGACTAAAAGTTAATATGGACTTTGACGGCAAGTTTTGTATGGCGAAGTTTCCGTTAAAGTTCATGTTAACTCTTAATCGTACTTTGTGAAAATGGCCATTAGTGGTATTCCAATAAGTCGGTTGGCTAACCACTCGAAATCACTTCTAAAGCATGATCCATCGGTATATGTAATCGTGATCACCAGTATGTATGTTTACTCGTTTAAAGAAGTTTAAATATAAATATTTTATAGTTCAATTGAAATTATATATGTATATTAAAAAGTTATAGTGAGATTTTTCATATTTTTGAAGTTTATACAAATCAAGTCATCTTAATGTCGAAATTGAAAATTCCAAGCACATATGCAAACGTAAGTTCCTTTTGAATTGAACTGCATTTCTTAGTAAAAGGAAGCACAAATAACTATATAAAATATAAATTTCTTTAAATAAATTATTACATATAATAGAATTGTGTGTGAAGTCACACAAGCATTTATCCATGTATAAATGTGTCGTAGTGTGCAGTTGTAATAGGAAATGGTTTCAAGTGTATGTATGTGTTAGGGTTTCGGAAATGGGAATTTCGGTATAGCAGTTTTGTGAATATAAATTTAGAAATTTATAAACCTAAAGACACAACGCCAATTGCCTTTACAAAGCTTCCAAAAAAAACTTTTCTATCCCTGACAATTTTGCAATAAAATTAATAGAATCTCAAGTGACTTCAAATAATAAATGAATGATTGAATGAATGGTGATTTTAAATGGGTGAAATAATTTTTACTCGTTTTTTACCTACCCTTAGATTATTACCTACCTACTTTAATATTTTTTTAAAGTCTCGATTTTAAATTTTATTCGAATTTTATTATTTTAATCATTTTATTCGAATAATTTTATTAAACACATTTTTATTCACATACTTTGTTACGAATAATATTTATTAGAATATTTTTCCTAGAAAAATTTTCATTTAAATATCCAATTTGTTTTAATAAATTTTATTCGAATAATGCTATTGGACTAATTTTATTCGATTGACTTTTATTCAAATCATTTAATATAATAATCATTTTATATAATATTTTTATTCGAATAATATAACTCGAAGAGTTTTATTGGAATAGTAACCTTCCGTATAAAATTATGTATTCAAAACAATACGAACAATCTTTATTCGAATAGTTTTCCTTGAAAAATTTCACATTTTAATATATAAATTTATTTATATAAAAAACTCTTGTTCGAATAATTTTATTCGAATAATTTTACTCGATTATATTTTTTTTCATTTTATATTATTTAATAATTTTTTCCGCATAAAATTATTCAAAAGCTGTTTATTCAAATAATATTATTATCGGATTAATTTTATTAAAATAAAATTATTATGAAATATTTATATCCGTATTACAGTAGAATCGTAAAAAATGGCCCAACTTTGCATTTCATATGGGATAAAATTTTTTCTTGTGGCAAGTTGCACATGTACTCGCGAGCTTAAGTTTGAGTTTTCGGGGCCAAGAAAGGTAAAGAACGCCCGATATCTTCAAAGTAAAGGAGTGACTAGTTTTCTCAAATTATCTCGTAAGCTATTAGGAATATGAAAATTGTTCTTCATTCATTGAGATGTCATACATCCTTAAAGCTAACTATAATATTTATCTTTGTTTTTGGTATAAATTATTTATAGCAAGGTTACTTAGCAATGAACGCTGACGAAAAGCTATAGCGGCCATCGAAATCAGTAGTACTGATACGTTCTGCTAGTCTGATTAGATATTTTAATATTCCACTCTTAATAATAATTTGAGTTTACATTAATTCAAATAAGGAACTTAATCCGAAATAATAAATTTCAATTATTCAAAATCTTTTATTCGAATAATGATTCGAATAATTTTATTCGATTAATTTTAATTCAAATAATTTTATACACATAGTTTTAAATGGAATAACTTAGTTTAGTTATTTCTTATAATGTTATTCGAATAATTTTCATCCGTATAATATTAATCAGAAATTTTTTATTCGAATATTATTGTTAGAATAAATTTTTATTTCAATAATTTTATTCCAATTTTATTGTTTGAAAATTTTTATTTGAATAAAAGTATGAATTAGAAAGATTTTGATAACTGCAACTGACTGCACCGGCAATTCAAAAACTGCGAGAATTCGGAAACCCTACCATGCATGCAAAATCATGTGACACATATGTTCTATGATAAGAAAGTGTTTGTTGTTTTATATTTTTTTCGCCAGCATATTATATTTATCATAGATTTATAACATTAGATGAAAATAGTACTTTGCAGACATGCCGGATATTTTATTTTTACTCTTGCATTCCTATAATCAATCATAGAAAATTATGTTTTTTTTTCATTGATAAGGAAATCGTATCAAATGTCAAAAACTTAAACAAGTTTAAAGATACACTCACAAATATTTCTTGAGTTGTATTTATCAAATAAATTGAATTGAGTTACATAAGAATTTATCATATTATTCATAGATTTCTCTTTGTTATTTTAAAGATATAGTAAATGGGGTCAATTGGGTGTGATACTGTGCAATAGTATTTCAAAAGAACTGGTTTACTTTAAATTGCAGTTTTATTGCAGCAGCTTTGTTTAGTGAGATTCCGCATTTTCTCTAAAAAAATCACTGAACGCCCATCTAAACGCCTTGTTCTATGAGCCACCAGTGTTGCACAGTAACAGAGCATATACTCAGAGCTCCTACCACACAAACTCAAAATTATCCAACATATTTCTTGTCAAACCTTAAAACCTTTGGCACTTTGCCTGAGGCAGCGAGTCAACTCTTCTCATGAGCATTCTTCTAGATGTCGCTGTAGAAGTCAATAAAGTTTTAATATTAACAAAATGAAAACTATTAGTTACATTACTAAAAAAATTTAAAGCAAAACTGATCGACATATTTATTATTGACACGAAGCCTGATTTTACCATTGATTTTTGTCACGCATAAGAACTGTGTAGTTTGCCTGCCACCCGGTTTCATACACGCAGAGAAAATATATGGTTGTGTCAACAATGTCACGTTTCCTGACATAATTTATAATTGTGGCAGATATTTTATTATTGTTTTAAAAGATTGTGAACCTTAATTATTTTACGACAAATAAACTCGTGTTTAAATTTAATCATGACATTATTAGCATTCGTAAAAACTGCAGCATAGTTGTGTTTAATAATATATTGCCAATCTCATACCATTTTACACAGCAGATTGGCCTATTTTACGCAACAACGTCGATATATTGTTAACAAAAACTCAGACTACAATCATAGGATAAAAAAGTGGAACAGTAGTATGATTCTAAAATAATAAAATATAAGCCATATTATTTTAAAGAAGTTTTTGCAATCAAACTGTGGTTATAAAACAGACATGGCTGCCTACTTCCAAAAAAATGGTTGCTCTCACGCTTGGTTGAAGCCTTTTCTGTCAGTTTTGTGTTTTACTTGCAAGCTGTTAGTTTGTTTTTGTGTGCGCTTGGTCTGATACCAATTAATAAATTAATCATTTGTCAACAAATATGTATGTGAAAATAAATAATAATTGAAACCAATTAAAATAATCGTTGATTCAATTAAAATACTAATTAAAAATAAAACTTATACCGAGTGAACAGTTAAGTAAAAAACAACTTAGCAACAATTTCTTATTTTTTTCACCATATTCCTACGCAAATAAAACTTAATATCTCTCGATGTCGGCATCTTCAGAATCCTTTTAATAACACAAGCCAACGAAATGAAGTATTTTGAAGACTTTTTAAATCAATATTCATTGGTGTCATATATATTTAGGTGCTGAAACCAAATCTGGTATCAGTTTTTTCCTATCACCCTCGGATTTTTTTTTAATGGGACCTTCTAATATTTTTATTCGGTACATCAGTATATTTCACCATAACTCGAGAGCAATGTGCCCTATTTGGATCAAAGAAACACCAAAATATGCCTTAAAAACTAACCACTTAAACTGTGTTAGAATAGTTTTTTGGTTTGCTTAACGCTTTGAGAGTCATTCATAAACTATGATCGAAAAACAAAATGTTTTAAATGACTTTATTTAACTTACCCTCTTTGTGAAGTTTGCGGAGTTTGTGAAGTTTGTTTTGTCGGGTAAAATCTAGTAATTGATAATTTTCCCCTTCCTGTTGAGCGATCGATCTGAAAATTTGTAAGCGCCTTCACTTTTTATGGCAATTTAATAATGAGTTTTGAAAAGTGGAATGCGCCACGCCCATAAAAAGTAATATTTAGTTATAGCTCCTTCCTGTTAACCAATTGATCTAATATTTGGTAAGCACCTTTATTAACGATGACTTTAAACTTTTTCATTTAAAAAAGTGGGCGGCGCCACGCTCTTAAAAAGTAATATTTAGTTTTAACCCCTTTCTGTTAACCGGTTGATCTGAGATTTGGTAGACACCTTTACTTACTGTCACTATACAATTTTGTAATTAAAAAAATGGGCGGAGCCACACCTATAAAAAGTAATATTTACTTTTAGTCCATTCCTGTTAACCGATTGATCTGAGATTTGGTAGACCCCTTTACTTAAAATAACTATAGAATGTTGTAATTACAAAAGTGGCATATAAAGAGTTGTACTTAGCTTTAACCCCTTCCTGTTAACCTATTGATCTGAGATTTAATAGACACCTTTATTTACGATGACCATTAAAAGTAATACCAAGTTCTATCCCCTTCCTGATAACCGATGAATCCAAAATTTGGTACATACTTTTACTTTTGATTAGTATACAATCGGTTGGACAAACTGGTATCCTGATGTATTAATTATCGAACTACTCAGCCATTTCCTAATGAAAGGTTTGGTACTATGCAAATTTGCGCACACCTCATTTCTAGAGAAACACACCATTTGAACTAACATAAAATTGTGTCCGTTTTGTAATCTGTTCAATAAGGTCTTTGGATTGCAGTAAATTTTTTTTTTTGGCAAAATGATTTTGTTATGCCAATGGAAAGAAGCAATCAAATGTTGATTGTCATTTACCATATGTAATTTTTTAGAAAAACTAGTACTATATAACGATATGTGATGACAAATGTGTATTTTACTTTGGAACAACTAACTTGCTCTGGTGCTCCGATTCCGTCATTGATCTACTCTTCTTGTTTCAAACGTTCAATTCTATGGCTGTTTACCTATCGTACAGTGAAAAAATCTCCTAGAGGTAGCTACAGGCTTGTCTGTTATGAGAGAGGCACTTTTTTGCATGTTTTAAAGAATTGTTGATCATTATGAGTTGTACTGGGGTTGGTACTGGGTCGTATGATTAGCAAATAATCCACTATAACACATACGCAACTGTAATTCCAAAGCAGTATCAGATAAAATAGCTAAAAAAAATTGCTTACCAGAGAGTTGCAACAAGTGTGATCAAGCCGTCTTATTCACTAGCGCTAATTAACAAGTACAAGCCAATCAAGCCTTTGGCAGTTTTGTTCATATTCAAGTATAATATACGAACCAAAAAAATCAGCAACAAGTATGTCTTATTCGCAACATTATACTTGCATTGATTAGTTTACAAATTATGCGACTTGCTTACGAACAATCGCTCACTTGTTGCTCGGCTGTTTATGTGCATAATTTGATGGTGATCGAAACAAAAACACTTAAGTTAAAAACAAGTATATTTTTGTGTTTGGCAAAGTATTTGCAAATATACATACATATGTGTGTATGTATGTAGGTTTTGTTATGCCACTTTGTAAAGCAGAAACAACACGAATGAGGATTGTACGCAACAACTACAATAGCACGAATATTTTATAGAATATCTATGTATTGTGTGTGTATTAAAACAAGTGGCTCGAGGTGGCTATAAAGAGTTTTACAAGAATGATGCGAACAGCATGTTTGTTTCGATCCGCTGAGGTTACAATCATACCAAAAAACCAATCACAAACATTCACGTTCATTGTGAGTACGAGTGCTTAAAACTGAGTGTTTGATATGAGCTATTGCGTTTACAATCATTACTTGTTGTTGAACAAAAACCATTGCATCACAAAAAAGCAGAGTATGTGATTGGGTATACTCGAAAGTTTGATACTTGTTACAAGTCACTGGTGCTTACATTCAGTGATGCCAACTATTGGAGCCCAAAACGCGCAAAAATTTTTGAAAAAAGTGCTAAAAAGGGCTAAATTGAAAAAAGATAAGTATGAAGCCATATCCAGTAAAATTTTTCGAAAAAGCGCTAAAAAGTGCTAACTTATAAAGTGTTTCTTGTGAAAATCAAAACACGTTTAAATTTTGGGACTAACTTAAAGTCACAACCAATTTTTAAAGAAATAGAAGATTATCCTATACCATTCTTCTTTTTATTGCTGGCAAAGCAAACTAAATTGGTCTGGACACGGTCAAAATGCTAGGCAAGAATGTTAATAGTATGAGTGAAAATTTGTTAGTATGTGTGACACCGACGAAGCTTGATGGAAAATCAATAAATTTAGATTTTTGTCATGCTTGCTGTCACATGATTGTGCCTGTATAGTGTTAACGCATCAAGCCTTAACAAATTTTCTTTATTTAGCTACATTTTTTTTTAACAAACAAACGAACAGCACAAAATCAAACTAAAAATGAATGCTTGGTAGGTCATTAAGCATAAAAATTTCACACAACAAGCACACGTACACGATTTTGACATCAAGCATTTTGACCGTGTCCAGACCCCTTAACAAAAGAAAATGAGTAAAAACGATATTGCCATATTAATTCACAAGCCGCTATTGCTGGACTAAAGAAAGAAATAGCTCGCAAAAATAAAAAAGTACCCATATTGATCGAAAAGTAAAAAAAAGCTAAAAGGGCTAAAAGATAATTGTAAAAAGTGCGAGATTTGCGCGTTTTCATGCTAAATATAGCATGAAACGGGCTAAGTTGGCCTTCCTGCTTACATTCAAGCTGTCATAACAGATAAACCTGCAACTACATCGATGCGATTTTTTCACGGTATGATAGCTAAATAATCGTGGAGTAGAACTTTTGCAACGAGAAAACAAGATCAGTGACGGATTTGGACCACCAGAGCAACTTCGTTTTCGTTCCATAGTAAAATCAACAGATTATTTGTCATCATACTTCGTTAAACGACATATAGCAAATGTTGATTGTATTGATTGCTACTTCTACTGACATAACAAAAAATCAACATTTCGATAAAAATCGTAAATTCTTTTTTCAGATTTGGTTCACTGTGCGATACTCTTATATTCGCACAAACTATATATTAAGCAAAAATAATTCACAATTTAAAATGAGTTCAAGGGTTAGGTCCTTATTATGGTTCACAACTCAACTAAGTTGAGTTGTCAATGTTACGACCCAACTCAACCGTTTTTTTTATTCCCAACTTTTTTGTATTCCCAACTTTTTTGTATAACCAACTAATTTTAGTTTTCTTCGAAAAAATATTCGAAAGAAAGGTTTTTATCTATACTCTCTGTTTTTTTTTTAAACCGTAGTAGACATCACAAATATTTTAAATATTTTTAGTTTTGGCCTTACTATTTTTTCTTGAGATTTTATGTTTTATGGATATGGCAACAATATTGGTTGACAAATGGGATAGATTGGCGCCTAAAATCACCATTTTAAAGTAAGCAAAAATAAAGCAATAGTCGAAATAAACACCAAAACACAACTGCCAAAAAAGCAGTTGTCTCACTTTGATGACAGTTGTAATCCATAATAAGAATTTGACAACTACGACTCAACTATCAATTTAGTTGTGAATCATAATAGAGGCCTTAATTTCCTAATCATTTACAATTAGTGCTAAAATATAGAAGAAAGCTGTAGATATAATGTATATGAAATGATGAAAGCTAATTTGGCTATATAATATTTGAGTATATAATATAATTTGGGTATATATTTATTACATTTTTCCTTCATCTCTGAAACATTTTGAGATTAAAACACATATATTGAGCATAGAAAAACACCCAAACAATCAAAGCAACGTTATTAAAAAAAACAAATATTCTTAGTAGAACTTAAATTATTTTATAAATTTTACAAATTCATTATCTAATAATTTGTGTGCATTTAATAGTAAATAATTAAGAAAATATTTATTTTAATAAAAAATATATATTATACGTTCATTTATTCATTGTATTGCTTGTTGTAACATGTCTTAATTCAAATACTCCACACAACACATTCATAGAGAAACTCTAACTACAGCTACCGAGTACATACATACATATTTATTTATTAATGTAACAATTTAATTTTTGATTGGATTTATTGCTTATGTCTGTCCATTTTTATGTCCATCTGACTGTATGTATTTGTTTTAAAGAGTGAATAAAAAAATGAATGACTGGATATTATGTATCATATCAGTTTTACATCCATTTATTTAATTGCTTTATGTATTTTCAAAAGTGTACTCTATACTTAGTTAGAATTATTGTATCTATAGGTTTGCTAAAACTGAAAGATTGTTCAAAAAAAAACAAAATATTTTAAATATATAAATAAATAAACTAATAACATTCTAAAAGAGCTATAATATTATAAAAAAAAACTAGGTTGATAGTAAAGAAAATAAAACAAGGGTCTGCAACCAGGTGTGAATAGCGTGCAATTTTCTGCTTACCTACACATTAGAATTCTCAATTAGTGCATTTATTTTCCAAGACATAATTTCGAAAAAGTGGGACGACGGTCAGTGGCCCGTTAAAAACTTGTTTTCATTAAAAAAAATTAAATGTAATGCAGCCGCTCAATTGTTTTTTTTTAATTTTCAAAAACTTTTCTCAAAAGTCATTATTGCCCATCAAAACTTTACGTTATTCAAAAGCTCTTTTGTACATATTTTGTAATAAAATAGTTTATTTTTTGTTACAAAATTTATTGCCATTTTTCTGCAACATGTTAATTTAGCCATAAATTTATAACATTTGTTCATGTTTCATACAAAGTATCCATACATATTGAGTTGAATTAAAATTTACACACTGACATGAACGCACACACCCATACAACTTGATACTAGAGGAAAAAGATAAATTTGCAAAATGTGTTTAACCATTTAAGATGAAATTGGTCTATAATAAGTTAAACTAGAATGGCTTTTTAAGGATTTATTACTTAAATAAGGCATTTAAATTGGTTAGTATTGCACATCATTTGAAGCTTAAATTTATATTTTTGATTGGGATTTCTGGCACCAAATGTATTTAAGTAATATTAATCTTAAGAGTTTAACTCTAATATGACTGTTTAGATTTAGCAAATCTCAACAAGTTGAAGTGCATTTGCTTAAATTAAAATTTTTAGTTATGAACACTATGATTTTGCAATAAATCAATCATAGGCAGAGATAACGATGTGTTAAAGTGTATAAGCAAAGAAATTTTGTACTTGATGGTCAATTTTTACAAGACCTTTTTGATTTTTGTCACACAATTTCTTAAACTTCACTAAAGAAAATGCCTATTGATGCATTTAAAAGAGTCGTACTGTATATGGTATAAATGTATGCAAATAAAATATGATTAAGGGGACCATAATAAGCTAAGAATAGCATACTATGATTAAACTATATGGTAGTAGACAAAATATATTACTGTCCAACGAAGATTATAAATTGTATCTTTATCATATTTATATTTTTTAATGAAATTAAATAACAAACATTTTTGACTGCACGGAAGGTTGAACTGACACCGTGATGTTTTGAGAGCAACCCAGATATATCAGTATTAGATAGTTTGGAAATTCACTACAAATACAAAAATACAAATATACAAATAATACAAATTAGTGTTTTTAAGACTTAGAATGAGGGAAATAATATAAAAGCTCAATTGAGCAAGACAAGAGAAATAGTGAATGTCCGAATCATCAAATGAAATTAAAAAAAAAATTACAAGTGCGAAGTGAAGTCTTAAAACTTTCCCATAGTAGTATATTCCGCAGACGAATTGATTAACGGTAAAAGATACTTGATTGAAAAAGGTTTTAGCGAACAAGAACACTTGTGATGAGATCGAGTTTGGTCAACACACATCATGGTGTCAGTTCAACCTTCTATGCATTCAAAACTTTTCTTTGTCTTTTCAATTGTTACATGATTTAGAATTTATTTCTAAATAAATTATTTATTTCAAAAATTAAATTGAACAAACTTAAGCCTGAATAGAGTTAATCTTCCTCAAATCAACTTAGAAAGCGTTCGAAATGGACCTTACCAGCTCTATTTTAAGAATTTTAAGGAAACTTGATTTTAAGAAAAACACTTTTAGAAAATTTCGTCTAGTTATGGCGAAATGATATCTTACAAATTTATGATAAAAATTATAAAAATTATATCTTAAAAAGTTGAGTTTAATTACATAATCATAAATATCTCAAAAAATGTTTGAGTTACAAAGGTCAGTAGTACAAATTTTGAAATATAAGAAAGAACGTCTTCACAATAGTGCGATTACAAAGTTTTTGGGGTCACATCAAACATTTTAAAAATTTGTATATGTCCGAAAATTTAAGTCACTATATCTCAAAAAACAAAAATTTTACCATTTTCAAAAAATATATTGTTCACTTATATATCTAAATAGACCTTTCAACCCCAAAGTGGTAAAATTATTTATTGCAAAGTTATAGATAAATATATAAATGCAATTTTCAAAATTAAGGTCCGCATATCTTAAAAGATACCAATTTAGTTTTTAAAAAATATATGGTTTTGTTTATTTTCATGTCTACATGGATTACTTAGGCCCAAAGTGGTAAAATTATTATGTCCAAAGTTATAGATCAAAATGTTGAAAAATTTGGAACATATTAACGGAATTTTCAATATTTCCAAAAAAAAGTCAATTTTGAAAAAGTATATTTTTTTTGTCTATTGTCCTGTCTTCATATTTTTAACCGACTTCAAAAAAAGAAGAAGGTTATCATGAGTATTTTTTATCGTGAGTATTTTTTTATTAGTATAATTATTTCGAACGTATTTGCTTTGTGAATCCAAATTGATTATTAGGCTAAGGTTCGTAACGTTATATTCAGAAAGAATTGGGCATGATTAATATTCCAAGGAAAAAGGGAAAAATTAACATCAACTTAATTTTTCAACGGGCACAGCAGAACAGAGTAGCGCCACTTTCGGAAGCCGCTACACTTCAATCGTCAGTGCTCACGTCTATTTACTTATCACCACTTGTCAGGTGGCTCTGTTGAATGTGATTTTAATTTTTATATATACAACTTTTTCGTGGAAATTGAATACGAGAATTAAATCACTCTCAAGCTGATATTAAAGTGCACTTTCCCAGCGTTGCCATCGGTTTATTTTTGTTCATTCCCATTTTTCTGATTTTTGTTCTACTCAAGACAAACTTTTTTGGTTTGATTTTATTTATTATGTTTGCACAGACATAACTCTGTCATTTGTCAACCGATTCTGAAAATTCTTCTTTTGTTTGAAAGAGTTTGCCTGCAGTTTGCTCCCATAATTTTTTTCAAAAGTCGGAGGGAAAATTTCACAAATAAATTTAACTCTCTCTGTCGCTCTCAGATGCTCTCAAAGTAACTTTATGCTTACATTTACTTTGTGCTGTTGATATTTTATATGGCTCTGCGGCTTAGTGGTAAAGGCGTTTGCTTGTGGACATGTAGGCACAGGTTCAAACCCATAGTCATTCAAGTCGCACAATATAAATAAAAGAAAATTTTAAAATTAACTATAAAACTCAAATATAAAAAATTTCATATAAAAAATGCAATATGGTTTTTTAATAAATGCTGTAAATTTGTATTTACAACATTGTGAGTACATATTAAATTTAAGTTTACACTTAGTACGTTTATACGCAGGGCTTATTTGCAAATAAAAACGTAGTGCTGCCAAGTATGTATTTTTATTGTAATTTAATAACTCACGAAAACAATTGCTGATTAACGCACTATTTGCAAATAAGGAGTTTGAGATGCCACCTTTACACATGTTTGTTAATAAAAAATAATAAATGGATAAATATATTAATAAATAGATAAATATTCAGTGATTTAATATATGACAATAAAAAAGTATTTGGCAGCATTTTACGTTTTTATTTGCAAATAAACCCTGCGTATTATTTTGGCTTAACACACATTCTATGTTAGCATTCAACAATAAGAGACAGAGCATCTTCAGAATAAACATACATGTATGTGATATTTATGTATTTGTCACTTATTGTCTGTACCTCAGAATAATTTCTCCACTATTTTTTCCCTAATATTAAAAATTGGTAATCTGATATGAGACAAAAAAATGCTAAAAGCATTTTTTGTATGCAAAATCAGTTTGAAAAATGCTAGATCAAGCATTAAATATGCTAAATTGGCAACACTGTAGAGCCGTAAGATCATATCATGCAGTTTTCTATTGATATGTCAGCAGTTATATATTTTTTACCATATATTTTGTGAGCAGCTCCACAATGCGCTGGGAATGTGTTGCATGTATGTACTATTTTTCATTGCAATTTTGTTTAAAAAAATTTTTTACTTTTCCCATTCCCAACCGATTTTAATAATTTAGGGCTTATTGTAATCGTTATAAGATACACTTTTTAAGAAAATAAAATAATTGGTGGTTCTCAAGCAAAGTGTTGGAAAAAAATACACCAAGTTTTAAAAAATCGGAGAAAATAAACAATTTTATTTTTCTTTTGATGATAGTTCTATCAAATAGAAGTTAAAATAAAATCTTTTAAATATACATGGAAAGCTTAAGTCCTCCACTATTCGACACCGTTAAAAAAATTTAAATCTGTGCAGAAAAAACGCAGTGACAAATTTTGTTTGTGCGTGAAGTCCCAAAAAAATCGTTTTTATCGTTAACTTCGGATTTTGAGGGTGTATTGCAATTTTTCAAAATGGCAAAATGATCTACTTAACTACACCTACAATCCTCACTAAGTCGTTTTTCACGAGTAAAAAAAATAAAATTAAATAGCTCTGTAAAACAAAATCAAAATGACACTGTTCAAACTACTTTTTCTGCTAGAGAGTACCAAAAATATACGTGTATTGGCGTTTTGAAAGTTTCCATGTAGGACTCATTTTAGGAGGAGTTAAACTATCTCCAGTTTTGCACATTGGTATATGTAGTGAATCGGCATAGGAAATCTTGTAATTCTTTCGTTTAAGGTATAAGGTGTGTCCAGCTCTTTTTTTAACCCTCGTACTCTTCGCTCTTTGGGTTTTTTGTGCCTCTCGTAAAGAGGGATAACAAACTCTCCTTCAACGGCGATGTAATGGACTGAAATGTCCCACAAAAATATTTTTCATAAAATTCCATTATAAGTCTTCAATAATCATTTAGAATTTTGAATTATTTCTAACATTCCAGTTAGTTTGAAGCTTTGAAGTCTATGAAGACTTACAATTGACGGGGAGTTTCTCGCCCATGTTTTATCAAGAAAGGGCTAGAAAGGGACTTACAGCGAAGCGTTAGAAGTTTGAGTGTTGCAGAAAAAACTTCCTCATTGGTTTTACATAAAAGTTCTGAATTTATCGTTAACCTGAAACCTAATGATTACAGGATTTCTTATGCCGGTTCACCCCCTAAAATGAATCCCAGATATAAACTTTCAAAATGCCTACACACGTGTTTATTTTTTTTTTTGTACCCTCATACCCAACATCAGTCAGTCGATAGTTCCTTATAAATTTTTTTCTGCTGTACAGTGTAAATTATAACAAAAAAATATTAATAGTATTATTACAACAACGAACCAATACATAAAAATACCATTTTCCTTTATAGTCAAACATAAAAATAATATAATATTTCTTATTTCTATTTCAAATTTACCAACAACTGTTTCCAATAACAACAAAAACATACTGTCAACAACAATATCGTACCAATGCCATGCAAACAACAAATAAAAATCGAATGACGATTCTTAATGAAAAACTTAAAACAACAATTCATTTCTAAACATGCGGGGGATACAAATGAATGAATTTCGAAAAATGAAAAACTCAACAACAACAACAAAAAAAATATATTTCTGGTCTTATGAACACATATGGCGTTCATTATAAATGGTGTTAACAAACATATTTGCACACATACCCACATGTGTAAACGAACACACGCACACACACATGCAATAACAACGGAAATGCAAATCTAAAAATGGAAATTGAAAATACACCAAAATACTATTAACAAAACAAAAAATAAACACAAACAAATACATGCATTCGCTTGCATACGCATGCACGCAATTACAATGGCCAAATAAAAATTTTGCAATTGATTGTATGCGATGGTGGGATTTCTTTTAATTGCACTTGTGCCTACGTTGCAACTTACAGATACGTCTATCTGCAGATAAATTAAGTTTCGACTTGGTACCAGACATCCTAAATAATGTCACCCACTCAACGGTGGTAAAAATAAATCGTGCAACCTCTTGGCATTCCGTTGAATTGGACTACAAAGAGGGTGAAATAAAATTTAGTGTTGATTATCAATATCATCGCAGCCAAATGTACGGTTTAACTTTCAACATTGGTGACAAATTGATTATTGGCAGCAGTCTAAAGTCAGCTGCTTCTGGTCTTGTTGGCTGTATACGCGACATTGAAATCAATGGTCATTTAATAGAACCGCGTCATGTCGTCAAAACAGAGCGTGTTGTCGGCGAAGTAGCACTAGACAATTGCCAATATATTGATCCCTGTAAACGGCCTAATACCTGCGAACATGGCGGCAAATGTTTTGTTAAGGATGACCGCGTCACTTGTGATTGCAAGCACACCGGCTATATTGGCAAAAATTGTCATTTTACTAAATATCGCAAGACCTGTGAAGAGCTAGCTCTGTTGGGTTACACCAAGTCAGATGTCTATTTAATTGATATCGATGGCAATGGTGTATTTCCGCCGGCACATGTTAAGTGTGATTTTCAAAGTTTGGAAAATGCTACCAAAACAATTGTTGAACATAATCTACCCAGTCAAGTGGATGTACGTTCATCACATGATTCGGATTTTAGTTTCAACATACGCTATCGTGAATTTTCACCGGAAATGTTACAGGAATTAATATCGCATTCATTGTATTGTACACAATATATTAAGTATGATTGCTACAAGGCTCAATTGGAGTTGCATTCGGCAACGTGGTTTACATCGTCATCAAAAAACTACACAGTAGACTATTTGGGAAATGTGAAAAGGTAAGTATTTTAAAGCTATATAAACATACTATTTTATTTGCAATGACAAGGCTGCTGATCAAGTTTAATCAAAATAATTGTGTTTCTTTTAATATACATACATACATACTGTATATATAAGGGTGACTCTCATTTACAGTGCTTTTTTGTAATCGCTGAATAGTAAAATATTTTATAAAATAAACGCATAAATTTGAAAATGAAATCTGCTTTAGCATTATTTAAAATATCTATATAATTAATAGATAAACCGATTTGTTGTGAAGCATTTTACGCTCATATTATACAACCGATTTTGATAAAACGTATACCATTTTAAACATATTTTTTCCTGGAAGTGTACAATTTATACTTTGTTAAAATCGGTTCAGTATTTTGGGAGCTATAAGCGTTTAAAGTTGCTACTAATACATACACACCTATTACCCATGCATGTAGTTTGAATAAAATACACAAAAACAACAAAAACAAAAAAACATTTTGGCGAAGCATAAGAGCAAAAGGGAAGAGAGGTCAATATATTGATTTAGCTTATTGGAATGTGTTTTGTTATTGCATTTAACCGTTGTTTTTAGGGTTCCGTACACCAAAAGTCTAAAGGCACCCTATTGTTTTCGCTATGCTGTCCATCAGTCTGTCTCTTTGTCTGTCACAGGCTGTTTTCTTGGGAACCGTAACAGCTACGGACCTGAAATTTTTACAGAATATGTAAACATTTTGCCACTACAACAACAAATATATGACAGCTAAAAATTATAGAGTGTTCTAAAGCGCACAACGAAACATGTTAAATACTTATGTAATATACAGACACTTTAAATTTTCAAAGTTAGTGTTAATTTGTGTAGTCTGTAGAATAGACTACAACAATTAACACTGATATTTAAAACAATAAAAATTAAAGGGTGCTCTATCAGTTAATGTAATTTTGACTATGTAATTTAGACAAATTGCTGTATCTTGGAAACTGTAAGTAGCAAGCTTTTAAAATTTGAAAAAATCTGAAACTACTAAATTTAAAATATTTTAAAACGAAAAATCGCCAAAATTAAAAAAGGGCTTAAAGGAAAAAAGACACTAAAATTAAAACAAAAATCGCCTAAGCGCGAAAAATCACCAAAACTAAAAAGATCGCAAAAAAAAATAAAAAAGTGCCAAAAACCGAAAAAAATCGTCAAAACGAAAAAAAAACACTAAAAACTTAAAAAAACCCCTTAAAACTAAATATATAATCAAAGAACGAAAAATTCACTAAAAATGGAAAAAATCACCAAAGCGAAAAAAGCGCAAAAAAATCGCCAAGAACTGAAAAAATTGACAAAACGAAGCAAGTGTCAAAACCAAAAACAAAATAGCTAAAATTAAAAAATCACCAAAAATCGGAAAAAGGTTTTCAAAGCCGAAAAAACACCAAAAATTAAAAAAGCGCCAAAACTAAAATAAGTCGCTAAAACTAAAAATATCGTAAAAAAGCTAAAAAATTCAAAACAAAAAAAACGCCAAAACCAAAAAATCGCCAAAACCAAAAATATTGCCAAAAACGAAAAATTTCAAAAAAATTAAAAAATTGCCAAACTGAAAAAAGCGCTAAAACAAAAAATCAAAAACTACGAAAAAAAACTTAAAAAATAAAATAAAATTAAAATTAAACAAAAAAGCAAAACGAAAAAATTGCCAAAAAGAAAAAAGGGCAAAAACAAAAAGGGATATATGTGTATTCCTACGGAACCCTTCGTGTACGAGCCAAAGTCGCATTTTACTGAATTTTGTATTACTAATTAATGTATGTATGCAAATTCATGCAAAGGTGTCATTAATTGATTTTGGTTGCATTATATGCCTGTTACTTAAAGTGTAAGAACTTAATTCATAAAAAAAAATTGATTAATAAGAGACTTACAAAATAAATTTTTTTATGAAAATTTTTTGGCAGAGTATATATGAGATGTTTAGTGCAATAATTCTGTAAGCAACAATATCAAAATACTGAATAAATCGACTTTTAAGTTTGAACAGAATTTAAAATTATATGATTTTTTGAATTTTCTACTTTAAATACCCAGGATAATTAATAGAAAAAAACTATAATTTATCCAAAAATCTATCCAGGATGCAAAGCTATGGTACCTAGCAAGGGAATGACCACATAAAATAAATTTTTGATTTCATGTGGCTTACCGAGTTATTTCACTAAACCCTTCATATGTATAAGCAAACACTAAAGAATTTAACAGAAAGGAAAAATGCGAAAACAAAAAAAAAAACACCAAAACGAAAAAACCGCAAAACTAAAAAATCGCCAAAAATTAAAAATACCAGCAAAACAAAAAGCGCCTTAGTGAAAAAATACACCACAACTAAAAAAATAGACGACATTAAAAAAATCGGCAGAATGAAAAAGCGGTAAAACAAAAAAATCACCAAAACAAACAAAAAAAAACCGCAATAACTAAAAAATTTCAAAAACGATCAAAACCATAACGAAAAAAACAACCATAAATTGCCAAGAAGAAGAAGCAATTAAACAAAAAAAGCACACAAAAAATCGCCAAATTAAAATAAAGGCAAAACTAAAAATCGGCAAAACGAAAAAGCGCTAAAACAAAAATAGCAGAGTAGTTCCATGTCAAATCGAAAGCAATTCGGATCGACTCTCTCCGATTTCAATGAAATTAATCACAGAGAGTGTACGTAGGAAGAGATTTGACGTAAAAAAATTTAGATACTAAGCTCATTTGGTTTCCGAAATATGACGTCATGAAAATGATACAAATCGTCAAAATATGAGAAAAGTGTATTTTCCAACTCAACTACATATAACGTCTAAACTATAAAAATGAAAAAGTTTTACATGATGTTATTTTGCAGGTAAAACTAAAGCTTTTGATATGATGTACACTTAAATCTTTACCGCGAGAAGTTCAAAGGTCATATGTGGAGGTCCTGAGCTGAAGGGGCTATAACTCAAAAAACTGTTTTTTTAAAAGTCTGAAAACAATTCATGTTAGTTATATAACTCATTCGTATACATTCGGAAAGTTTCAAAGTGGTGCCGCTTCTAGTTTCGGAGTTATAGAGCAAAAGTTGGCCCAAAGTTTGATTTAAGTTTATGAAATAAAATAAACTTCCTTCCAATTTTTTTTTTATTTTTGGAAAGTTAACATTTTTTTAAGCAATTAGAATGTGCTAAACACAGTAAAAATGTTTTCTTTTTCATTTGGGCCGATCTAGAGTCAAATGGTGATTTTACTAAAATAAATTACATCTTGTTTGAAAGGCTGCTAAATTTCGCTTCGAATAGTGAATTATTTGCGTGGATCGGATAAAAAATGCCTGGGCTGTAGTTAGGGTTGCCAGGTGGGCTGGACTTGGCTGGATTGTCCAGCTTTTCTGATGCTTGTCCAGTTTCAAGCTAAAACTAAATTTGTCCAGCTAAATGGAAATTTTAGAAATAATTCCATTTATTACTTTGCATTTATAATTACACTTATTAGTTAGTACACAACATTAACTTTTGCAAATTTGTCATCATTTTCTCTTTGAACTGATAAAATTTAAGTTGAGTTAAATTAAGTATTATTTTATGTAAATCCCCGATACCGATATATTGGTGATACTTCGGAATTGCCGATATATCGCTATCGGCAATATGCTACAACAACGAGCTGCAATACAAGCTTGTCTACCTCGTATAAAATGCAAAGTAGAACTTACAACTGTAAAATAGATAACGATGGCAAAGTATGTTAAAATTGCGCACTGTTTCAAAGTCAATCAGCAAAGCCTTTATTTAACACCCTTCGAAAATTTAAAATAATGCTTACTGTGAACAGAAAGGGAGAACATATAGAAATCGAACAAGTTCGTAACTGACTTGCTTTTAGTTCTTAATGAAAGATTTGATGGTTTGATAATGAATCCTATTGCTTATTCACAATTATTGATCCTCGATACAAAGAACGAATATTTCAATTGCAGTCTACTACTTCCATATCAACAAAATCGTGTTATTGAGTTACAGGACTCTGATGTAGCTCTATATTTCCCAACTATAGCAAACACGGTCACCGCTACACCTCGCACCTGTTCGTTAAGTCTACCAGAAGCAGGCTTTGGAGCGTTTGTGAAATTTATTTATAGAATCCTAGGCAGATGAGTCTCTGTTAGGGTTTCTATTTTCCCGGACTTTTCCAATTCCCGGGAAACGGGAAATAAAATTTCATATTTCCGGGACTCCCGGGAATTTTTGAAAATTAGGGATTTGCATCAAACGAGCTCAAGGTACAAAAAAAAATACAATATGTTTCTTAATAAAAATGTAATGAATAAACGGAAGTATATTCATTCTAAAAGCAAATACATACATACATACACATACATATTTAAAAACTACAGGCACATATCGAACCTTTATTGGAACATACTTTTATCTCGAAGAAATTAAACTTGGAAAAGTGCAAATGTTAGTTATATGACCGATATTAGCCCTTTAATCGCTATAAAGATACATATCACATAATTTTATATAAAGAAGGCATTAAGGAACACCTTTTCTTCAGTACTTTTTCCACAAAAGAATAAAAGAGATAAAAGTCCATATAAAATATTTTAGAACGCTTGAAGTAGGAATCTTCCACCTTCCACTTCCACTTCCACCTTTGCAGGCCTTTTCGTACAAAGGGAAGTAACATTCGATGTAATCGTTTTTAATCGGTTTTACTAAAATATTTTCATACTACTGATTGTGTAACAAAACAACGAGCAGCAATGTTAAAGGTTAAATCCATAAAATTTAAAATGAGTTTCCCGAAAATTCCCGGACAAAATTTCCCGGGACTCGTTTTAAAAAAATTTCCGGAACTTCCCGGGAATTTTTTTCCAAGTAGAACCTCTAGTCCCTGTCCATTACAAGCTGTAGCTCTTATAATAAATAAGTGGAGAGACACCTAATACCTTCTAGTATATATTACTTTAGTTTTCAAATTAGTTCTGTCGCATATGAGAGACTATTTCCTCTTGATCAAACAGACTTGTGAAATCGTCTTTCTCTTTGAGGATACATTATTTTAAACAAAAATCTATACTTTTTTGGAGTATCGGCGAAAAGAGGTACCGACGCTTCCTTAATAACATTGCATAAAAATATTTGTTAATAAAATTTGTTTATGCTCAAAAAATCTTATTTATTGTGAGTTGAGCTAATCTATATGATTGCGTTAGTTACATTGGTGTTAATGCCAGCTCATCAGCAGATATTTAATAAGCATATTTGAAAATTTTTAAACATTTTTTTATACAAAGCAAAAATTAACAATTTCTAGTAAATTTTTAATGTCCAGCTTTTTGTCGGTTTGTCCAGCTTTTTAGTACCAATGTCCAGCTTTTCGAGAATCTGGATCCCTAGCTGTAGTAGATCAAATTTAACATTTTATGAAATTTTTAATGATTTTCTCCAGTTATTGCCATTTCAGAAGATGCTTTGTACCAAAAATAATAACAACTCTTATTTTTATAATTTAATTGAATAGTCAATTCGATTTCAAAAATGTTAAGCTATAATGGGCCGAAATCAGAAAAAAACTGAAATGCTATAAAGAAAAAATTAAAACACTGGTATTCAAATTTGGTAAAAAACAAAATAAAAATATTAAACAAATAATTTGCTAATAAATTTAAATGCTTATGTATCCGTTTTTTCATTATAGCATTTTTACTTTTTATCCGATTGCGGTCCATTATGACTTAAATTTTTTGAGATCGAATTGACCATGAAATAAAATTATAAAACTATGGATTTTATTATAATTTGTGGTACAAACCATCTTCCGAAATGATAACAACTGGAAAAAATTATTACAAATGTCATAAAAGCTTCAATATGATCAACTATAACTCAGTCATTTTTTATCCGATCAAAGCAAATGATCCACTATTCGAATAGTAATTTAGCAACCTTAGAATAAAATGGAAATAATAATAATTGAGTCAGCCTTTTACTCTAGATGGCTCTTTGAAAATAAATGCAGATTGAAAAACATGAATGGACCGTTATCTGGACAATGATTGAACCGACGAAGAAAATATTTTTCCCGTGTTCAGCACATCCTAATTGCTCTGAAAAATACATTAAAAAATGTTAACATTTCAGAAATAAAAAAATTGGAAAGCAGTATAATTGTATTTATAAAACTTAAATCAAACTTTGGGCCATCTTTTGCTCTATAACTCCGAAACTAGAAGCGGCACCACCATGAAACTTTCCTAATGTGTAGAAAAGAGTTTTTTAACTGACATGTATTTTTTTAAGATTTTTAAGAAACTGCTTTTTGAGATATAGCCCTTTGAGTTCAAGACCTCAACAAATGACCTTTGAACTACTCGCGGAAAGAATCGAGATGTACATTATTTCAAAATCATTATTTTAACCTGCAAAATAACATCAAATAAAACTTTTTCAGATTTGAAGTTTAGAAGTTATAGTAGTTGTATTTTATGTCCACTTTAGTCAAATTTTTAAAATTTTTCCAATTTTCATAATGGCGAATTTCAGAAACGAGAGGGGTCCGAAGTCTAAAAATTTTAAGTTGTTTAGTACCTTTAATAGATGACATTTGTGGCGAATATCACCGAAATCGGAGTTGGTGTTTCCGAAAATTGCATTTTTCTTGTCGATTGACATGGTTTCAACCAGCACCCAAAACGAAAGAAAACCGCTGGAACTAAGAAATCACTAAAATTAAAAAAATCGGAAAAAAGAAAAAAATCGTTAAAACGAAAAAACGCTGAAAACGAAAAGAACTCAAAGCGAAAAATTCCCTAAAACAAACTAAAATCGCGAAAACGAAAAAATAGAATTATGAATATGGTATTCGAGTCAAAATCGCACTTTACTGAATCTATTTAATTTCAGTGTATGAAAGCTACTATCAATAACTAATTATACGCACTTGCATTATATATTGTGTGGCTATTTGTAAAGAGATTTTTATGACGTTGAATAACTTTTCTATGAACTTTGATGAAATTATTTATATCTAGAATACGGACGATTGTGTCGTCCGTTGGCCATAGTAGTTACAATTAAATGTCCATAATTTTTTTTTTGTGTAAGACTGTCCTTTATGTGTTAAAAACAAAGATCGAAAATACTGTTTATACTCTCTTCATATAAAATGACGTGGCCGAATTGCATGCTGTTGATTTTCACACATTAAGAAAGTATGAATTTTTCAAAAAACGAAAGTAAATTTATAATGGCTTTAGAATATTTGCATTTGCTTTTCTTATTTTACATATCAAAGATTTGCAAATTAATAGGAATTATATTTTTTTTAAAAATTGTTGTTGTCCGCAGTTTTATGTATTGAGCGATGCTCTTTTTTAGTATTGCGAAGGGAGGGGGGAAGGGTAGGTGTAAAATCTCCGAAAATAGCGCTACGTAAAATTTGCAGAAATTGCTTTATACTATGTTCAGACATGCGCCTTAATTGAGGCAATCAAGGTTTAAATTTATTTGTCGATTTTGGTGTTCAGACATATGCAACTTAGCTGACCCAATTAGCATTTGAAGGCATATATAACAGGTGGGATCACCAGCAGAGCTGACCACTACTGTTGTTGACTTATTTTGGCAACATGCGAATTTTCGCGATACAAGCAACCAGTTTTTATTTATGTGTTTAGGTATTTTTGCAAGTTTTACATTTATTTATTTATTTATTTATATAAATTTTATTTAACTTTGCCATATAAGCGATCAACAAATAGCTAGTCAGCTGTTTTACTGAGTTTAAGTTTTAGATACGCCTTGCATTATATAGAATTTTGTCTTCAGACTGAACAGTCTTATGGAGCCTGTTCAGTAGAGGCTGCTCAATTAATGAAACAATTAATTACTACTAATTGCTCAATTTATTAATGGAGTTCTTGTATGGTAAATTAAGCTCAATTAAGGCCTTAATTGTGTAAATTTTCTAATTGCGCAATTAAGGTGCATGTCTGAACATTGAATTAAGCGCAGTGCCCAAGAAACAACACAGTTATGTATTTATGGTAAAATTTTGCACTAACTCTCAATATATTTTTCATTTAAACAAGTTTTATGCTTTTCAATTACAACTTTTAAAAATGTTAGATAGGGCTTTTTGCATTTTTGGGACGATATACTTAATGGGATCACAAAAGATTATTGCAAAAATTGCAAATGGAATAACAAACTTTAGTATGTATGTATGCCCTTACCATTTTTGGTGAAGAGTATAATAAATGTGTTTCAGTTTCGGGCTCAGCGATCATTTTAAATGAAGATTCTGTTAACTTTTCCAAATTTTTCTACAATTTTTATAATATAATTTTACTGCTTCGAGCCATAACCGATAAAAAGATATAAGTGACATGGTAATCAGTTGGCATAAATGTGAAAATAAGACTAAGTTCCTATCCAAAAATTTCGGTCGTAAAAAGTACTGAGATCAAAATAAGGACCAAGTTCTTGATAGGTACACTACCATCTCATTTCTAGGCAACCTGTTAGCTTGGCAATATATTTTTTATGGGAAAAATGCTGATAAGCTTACAGGTTGCCTAGAAATGAGATGGTAGTGTACCTATCAAGAACTTGGTCCTTATTTTGATCTCAGTACTTTTTACGGCCGAAATTTTTAAATAGAAACTTGGCCTTATTTTCGCATTTATATTTTTGTGATAGATAGGGCTTTTTGCATTTCTGGGATGATATACTTAATGGGATCACAAAAGATTATTGCAGAAATTGCAAATGGAATAACAAACTTTAGTATGTATGTATGCCCTTACCATTTTTGGTGAAGAGTATAATAAATGTGTTTCAGTTTCGGGCTCGGCGATCATTTTAAATGAAGATTCTGTTAACTTTTCCAAATTTTTCTAAAATTTTTATAATATAATTTTACTGCTTCGAGCCATAACCGATAAAAAGATATAAGTGACATGGTAATCAGTTGGCATAAATGTGAAAATAAGACTAAGTTCCTATCCAAAAATTTCGGTCGTAAAAAGTACTGAGATCAAAATAACGACCAAGTTCTTGATAGGTACAATACCAATATATTTTTTTGACAATATATTTTTTATGGGAAAAATGCTGCCAAGCTTACAGGTTGCCTAGAAATGAGATGGCATTGTACCTATCAAGAACTTGGTCCTTATTTTGATCTCAGTACTTTTTACGGCCGAAATTTTTGGATAGAAACTTGGCCTTATTTTCGCATTTATATTTTTGTGCTGATATTTGGTTTACTTCTTTAAGCTATAAATCGAAAATATTAGAAGTTTTTTGTCTCTCCTTTAAAATTAACTTGAACTGAGTTAGCAGCTTTACACTCTAAGGTGTCGATATCTTTTCCTTTATTTTATTTATTATGCTTTCAGGCAGTATTTATTTCAATATTTTAGATAAATTGCGATATTTTGTAATCAAAAAGTATCGGAAGAGATACACTGAATTGCGGTCTTCAGCCTTGTAATCTACTGACAGCACTACAGCCCATTTCTTATCATCTTCCCTGGTTTTTAGAGAACTGATAAAACTCTGCAACTTGAAATTTTAAGCAACTTTTTTTTTCTCTGAAAAACTTTTACAACTATATTAGCAATAATCTAAATTCATCTACTTATCTTCATTGTTTTTTATACTCCAGAGCTTTGTATAACTGTTTTTATTGAATTTTATTTAATATAACAGCTAGAAAAGTTTCGAAGAGACATTTAAGACTAAAATTAAATTCAATTATTTAAAATTTATGTGGTTTGTGCATTTTGTTGTTAATGATGTTTTATACAAAACTCAATATGCTTAAATTTTATAACAACAAGAACTCATTCGCCCACAAACACAACTCAAGTTGAAAAGTTTGGAAAAACATTTTATTTTAAAATGTTGATGTGCGTTCTACATCACCAGAGCATAAACAACGAGAGATGAATACATACATACATGCACATACACACATATGTATATACATAAATATATGTATAAGTACCTTTAAGACTATATACAATATTTTAAAATGTTACTAGTTTTCCATAAATATTTTCTACATCTAACAAGAAAAATACACAAATAAAGTAAAAAAGCAATAAACCAAAACTTATCCAAAAGCAAACAAAAAATAAGTATTTTTAAAATTTTTTTAACTCCTTGAATTTACAAAATAGACTTTATAAAATTGTATTGTATCATTAATCTTCTGAAATCGACCATAAAAACAAAAGACAATACAACATTTTAAGAAGAAGAAAAAAAATAGACAGAAATGTTAAAGACTTTTTCAATCATTCACTCCTTTTTCTGTCTCCTACGTTTTTAAGTTTTTGTGTTCTCTGTTGTTCAAACTTAAAATACTGGTCAGGTCAAGATGTCCTTCGAGTGGACATACCATCTACCAAGCATGTGGTTAAATGCATAGTAAATATCTGTGTTAAATTCTTAGGAAATACGAGCAGTAAAAAATAAATTATGTTTTTGCAGAGCATAAATTTAGGAAATTAAGAGTGGTAATCAAATCAAAAGGAGTGCTCTACTAAAGTGTATCCATAAGTTTGAGAGATATACAAATATTTTAAATGAAAAAATATGAATTTAATTTCTTTTAATTTTTCATTGCATCAATTGCGGTTATGAGTTCATATATTAAAAGAGAACAATTTCATTACTACTTACTTCGAGTAAATCAATTTTTAATTTATCAAATCTGTACGAAGAATCAGTAATTAAATTTTTATATAAATAAATAAATGATTGATGAATTTATATCATATACAGAAACAAAATTATTCCTAAAAATTTGAGTTATCCATTATTAGAAATATACAAGAAAACGATTTTCAAATAATTCGAAACAAAAATGGGTTTCGGTTTTATCTATTAGAAAGAAGCCTGTTCGAATAACTGGTTTTTAGTATTGTCAGTTTAAGAAATAAGCTATGAAATAAGTTTAAGTTTGTTTTCTTTTTAATAACCAACGTATATTTATATCAACGACAACACATGTGGGAGATCAGCTATCATATTCACCGTGTTCTCTGTTTGGCAAACACCATAAACAAAAATTCACGATAATTTTTTATATGTATATGGTGTTTGAAGGACGATGTACTTCTTAATTTGCCTTTTTTATTTGTTTATTTATTAGTAGTTAGTAGCATTCGACGTGAAATTATAACGCACAAATACAACAACAGTATTGCCCGTGATTAATAACAGACTCAGTCGTTAAATCTGTCAAAAAACTCATCTGGGCTCAGCGTTCCCAGTTTTGGGGATTTGTCCCCAAATAGGGAATTTTTTGGGATTGGAGATAAACATTTCTTGTGAAAATCTCCATGGGATTTTTTGGGGAAAACCACATACATATATAGATACGTATTTAGAACTCGAAGTATACATACCCAGCGGTAAAACTTATTTGACATTTACTAAACAGGCCTATTTAAAGGCCATCCTGCCTTCTCATGATAGCCTGCTAGAAGGCTTCTACACTCTTTTCTAAAAGATCCGATACACATTCGTTCTCCCTGCTTTTGGAAGGAGTACTCTATTTTTAGATTTTTCGTCTTGTTTAATAAAAAATTTACTTTGGAAATTACAAACATGCTCGTATTATTTTTTCGCAAATAATTTTTATATAAAGGGACGGTTACACTTGGCAAATATTTGCCAAAAAAAAAAACGTAACCACTACTTTTGCTCAGGATTACTGTGATTTAACCTGGTTTCTATATCACAAAATAAAGTTAATTATGCTGCAAAAAGCTAATTTTATTTTATTTTTAATAAATGCGAACTCATATTTAAAAAATTATTGGAATTAAGGGAAATACAATTTTACCTTGTTTGTTGGTCACGTTTTTTTTTCGGCAAATATTCGCCAAGTGTGACCGTATCTTAAGACTGACATTTACGTACAAGCGACATCATATATGCTGTTATTATGTCGTTTATATTGCAGCTATTACATTATGTCCAATTCCTTTTCAATAAATATACGAAATTCAGCCTCATATGTATAAGAAATTAATATGGATGAAAAGAAAGAGTTTGAAATAAAAACTCTCGGCAATCAAAAATATAGAATTCGCTATAGACATATGTACCCAAATAAAAAATTTACATCGATTTGATATTTAACAGACCTTTCCAGAACAGGCTTCTATCAGGCATGTCGCGTATGACCTGTAAATAGACCTGCAAAAGAATGCCTTCAATCAGGCAATGACAATGACATCGCGTGTAAAAAATATATGAATATGCAAAGGAAGTACTCATGTGTACATTAGTGCGAAGAAAGCAAATGAAACGAACGCACGCATTGATGTGAGCATACAAGTGTCTACAAGTCTACCACGTCAGTATTGAAGTATACCTGACAAAATACGTTGTAACTTTTTATTAAACCATTGATATTGGGTGGTATGAATAAAAAAAGTATTTGCTTTTTACTTGAAAAAATTTTTAAAACACAAAATTCTGGAAATTATTCAATATAAAATAAGGAATTTTTCGGTTTTAAAACAAAGTTTTAAACAAAAAGCAAATAGATTATTAGGCTAAGGTTCGTAACGTTATATTCAGAAAGAATTGGGCATGATTAATATTCCAAGGAACAAGGGAAAAATTAATATCAACTTAATTTTTCAACGTACACAGCAGAACAGAACAGAGCCACCTGACAAGTGGTGATAGCAAATACACGTGAGCACTGACGATGGAAGTGTAGCGGCTTCCGAAAGTGGCGCTACTCTGTTCTGCTGTGTACGTTGAAAAATTAAGTTGATGTTAATTTTTCCCTTGTTCCTTGGAATATTAATCATGCCCAATTCTTTCTGAATATAACGTTACGAACCTTAGCCTAATAATCAATTTGGATTCACAAAGCAAATACGTTCGAAATAATCATATTAAAAAAGCAAATACTTTTTTGTACATACTATCCATTATCTCTTTTTTTTCTAGATTGATTAGCTTAGGTATAAGATAAAATTAATGTTAAACTTTTTACCAAAAAAATAAAATATGATGTTTGTTTTTTGTTTTTCTATGGATGTAAGTTTTTAAGGCCAATTTATGACATGCCAACAATTTTGTTTTTAATAAGATTTGTCGTTTTGTTTTGTTTACAAACGGAACTTGCAAAATGTAAGCAGTCGAAATATGGTCTAGTGTACTACCACGTCAGTGGAATTGTGATAATGAAGGTACGTCAGTCGCAGAGGATTATTTATTAATTAGACAAACCGCAAACTAAAACGCCCTAATTAGCAAAAAATTCGAAATTTTCTTTTTTATAAATTCCGATGTAAATATTTCACCAATACAAAAAAAAACCTACTTCACCGAACAAAAATATCGATTTTGAAAAAAAAAATTAAAACTAAATAGACCTAGCCAGTTATAGTATTTGTCTATACACCATTTAATTATTAAACTTTCTTCTATTTTTGTTTTACCAGCCACAATAATGCACACCCTGTGAGAGTTTTAAATACCTACCTATTACGGTTCACAAGATATTGCCCAAAGTCAAAATTACCTTTAGCATGTTTTTGCTTCTCCTGTAAAATAATAAAAATGCTAGTTAGGAAGTTTAGCGCTTCAGATAACGATATACAGTTGTTGTATTTTCTTGTAAATTAGTTGAAATTAGTAGTAAAATAACATACATAAATATTTCCGAAACATATGTTTTTGCGTCTCTTTGTTTCACTAACAGCACATTTTGTTTCATTCACAACAACATCTGAGAGAATTCTATTAGATTTTCCTGCGAATTAATCGTACTATCGTATAGGATAGTGAATCAGGGCCTTTATTGACTGATTGTTAAAAGAATCGCATAATGCATAAATAAAGCAAAATACAGGTTATTTAATAAAAACAAAACTATTCCATTTTGTGGAATAATTCGAAACAAAAAGAACCGGTTTGTCGAATAACTCGAAAACCGTGCTTATGGAAAAACCGGTTTCGAAAAAAGGGCTGACAACTCTGTTAAAAATATTTCAATAAAATATTTTATTTGAAATTTACATAATTTCGCAGTTCAATCAATTACACTAATTTACAAATGTTTAGTTTTGGAAATTATAAAGTTTTTACATTTTTTTTATGGCAACTAGGATGTGCTAAGCTCGAGAAAAAATCAATTCGCCCATTGTCCAGATAGAAGTAAATTTTTTTGTTTTTCTATGTATATTTCCCTTTAAAGCGCCATCGATAGGCAATGGCTAACTTGATCTATATCTTGTTTGAAGATTACGCGTCGAATGATGGCTACACTCTAAAACATTACTTCAAATTTACGATCATATATTGTCTAAATTTGTGTTGAAAATTTCTCCTTGTGTAAAATTACATCGATTGTAGTTATTTTATTAAAGAAAAAACCTTTCAATTTAAGCATATTTAGTCCAAGTGGAAAAAATGTAACATAAAGTATAATACGGCTATGGCTGAATGGTAGATATGTTAGACTATCAGTCAGGAGGTCGCGGTTCTAAGCTGCACGTAGCCAATCGCTTTTTTTAGTAAAAACATTTTGTTGAAAAATAATGCGTGTGCGTACGTCGATAATAATCTGTAAAGTGTTGCCGACTATTATCGACCTAATTTTCAACAAAAGTGCTTTAGAGTGTAATTAGCTTTGATTGAATAAATAATTACTGATTTATAGGGGATACATTTTAATATTTTATGAAATTATATGCAAAAAATTTAATTATTTTGGCTTGAGTTCGGCCTTAATTTAACTTTTCAATTATTTTATATTTTTATTTAGCGATAAATGGGAAGCATGTAGACAAAGAAAAATTTTGACTGTACGGAGGGTTTAACTGACATGACATGTTTCGATAGCTCCTACTAATCTCTGCAGAACTCTTTTCTGCTTAGACTACTCGACCAAAGTCTGTGGTTTGCAGTCAACATCTATCTTTAATCAATTCATACTATTACACTTAATTTTTCATTATTCATTCATAGTTATTGATATTCACTTTATTCTTTGTGTCTTGTGTTAAGCTTCTTGTAATTTCCCTATTCTAGTATGAATTATCATTGATAAGTACAGGTACTAGTGTGTGAATGTTTGTTTGTTCAGTTTATTTGAGCATGTACATCCTTTTTTGCTAGGTCACTTTACAGTTTTAAGTTATGAGTTTTTGTTGAACTGTATGGGTTTATATCCAAAGATTATCTAAGCGGAAAAGAATTCTGAAGGGATTAGAGGGAGCTATCGAAACATGTCAGTTCAACCCTCCGTGCAGCCAAATTTTTTATCGTTATCTGGACAATGGGCGAATTGCAGTTTTGTTTACTATCTTTCTCGTGCTTAGCACATCCATAAAAAAATACATTAGAAACTTTACACCTTTTGCTTGTAAAGCAGTGTTATTCGTCTGATCTTGATCTTCATTGTCTAAAATTTTAATAACAATTAATTTATGAATTTTAGTTGTAGTAGTATGGGTTTAATCCAAAGACATTTAACTATTTTGGCTTGAGTTCGGCTTTTGAATTAAATTTTTCAATTAAAATATATATTTTGCTTGGAAAAAATTGGGAAGCATGTAGACAAAGAAAAATTGTTGAATGCATTTATAGTTGAACTTACATGTTTCGAGACCACCCGGTCTACTCATCAGAGTTCTTTACAGCTTAGACCACACGACCAATTTCGTTGTTTGCAGTCAAGTAGTTGAATATCATTTACTTTGAATCAATTCATGCTGAGTCACTTCGAGAGTTGTTTTAAGGCTTATTTGATAGTTGTCGATATTCTCTACATTTAGTTTTAACTATCGCTATCGAGAAGTCGAAAAAATATATTTTCATGGAAAAATATTTTGTGCGCATAATTTGTCGTAAGGGAATATTTTGCCGTGAAGCAAATGTCGGTGACATTTTTTCAATAAAAGTTTAATTAAGTTATGCAGATGTCAAATAGACATTCACACACCAACGGACAGTGCTGTGAGGGTTGCCATATGAGTCATACTGGTGACTGACTGAGCGAAAATGTCCACAAGAAGTTCATTTGCTGGTATACGAAGAGTAGTGTTTTTGTTGTAATGAAATTATACAAAATTTTATATTGAACGTTGCAAGATTATCTTGCGGACAATATCTACCAAGTAGTTGGCTTGACCAGTTGAGTAGTTTTTCTTTTACCCAGTCTTTGAGTTTTTGTTAGAATGTCTTAAAAGAAACTGTAATCGACAAATATCGTGGACGACAAATGACGAAATTTCCTACTACTTAAATCGTTGACGAAAATATCCTCTACGACGAATTGGCTAACCGGGTTATTTTATAAACACTAACATATGCACACTAATTTATATTCATGTGTGTGTGTTTTTAGACAGTTCGTCTCATAAGATTGTTGTTATAAGCAGAGTTCGGATTTGCGCACTCCTTTTGCTCATTACGCATTTCTTACAAGCGTATTAAAAATGCGCACAAGCGCAAAGAGCGGAGAGACAAAAAGAAACAATTTGTTAGCGCAGCGCAAGCGCACTCGATTTATTAGCGCCGCTCTTTGCACATTGCGCATTAGTTTTTTTTGTCTAGCGCTTGGCGCTGCGCATTGCGCATATTGAGCGGCACATTGCGCATGCTCTTTTTTATGCCAACAGTGGTTAGATTGAGTTTATTCCGTGCTGCAAAATACAAACATCTTTCGTAGTGACGTAATTTTAAGACATTTGGATTTGTAGCATTATATAGTTCTTTACTTTTTTATTCTTGATCCCATACAAATATGATGGCCCTAGACGGGTCAAACTTCCAGATCGGAACCGGAAATATGAACCACACTACCGACCCAACTTCCGGTCCAGACCGGAACCGGAAATATGAACTGCACTACCGACCAAATTTCCGGTCCATATCATAAACCGGAAGTGTGAACTGCACTATCGACCCAGCTTCCGGTCTAGGCCGGAACCGTATATATCAACTGCACTACCGACCCCTTTCCTGTCCAGCCCTTAAACCGGAAGTGTCATACGGTGATTTAAAAAACACTACGATGGCATGTAATAACATTCATGGAAATAACTCCCATTGCTTTTTTAAAAGTTTTTAATACTGTAAATGCGCCATGCGCATTTCATGCTCTCTTGGCGGAAAAAAGCGCAAAGGAAAATACTCCTCATTGCGCTTGCTCCTTTTATGCGCAGCGTGAAAATATTGGCGCGGCGCAAGAGCAATAATTAATTGGCTCCGCTCTTTGCGTAAAGCACAAAAAATGGCAAAAAGAGCGGCGCTGCGCTGCGTTTTTTTCGTATTCTGGTTATAAGATTTCTTATAAAACCCCTCTCATAATAATTCCTATAACATTGATATAATACTAATTTGAAGTCTATACGAAACATAATTCTCTCTGCGATTAAATTTGACGTTCTCATCTTATATATTATGTTACGTGTAGACGTCAAGTAAACGTTTCTATTAAACAATAACAACAACAACAACAATTGAAAATGAAATTAAAACAAAAAGAAACAAAAACAAATTTATAACTGTAATAGTGTTGTCTTAATTTTTGTTACGAAATAAAATTTCTATCCTCCTACCGTGCCATAAATATCATACCTCCAAAACCTTTTCTACAGAACAAAATATTTTGTACAATTATTTTTCCGAGTATATAAATTAAAACAAATTTTTAATCACTTATCCTTAGTTTTATATTTCATTGAAATAATTTATGTAGGGTATCTATTGTTTTCATAATTAAAAGTTCAATAAAATGAAGCATCATCAAAAATGCGTTTAACGTACACAGCACTCATGTGTGAATAAACATGATTCAACATGGAAACGTTTCTTCTTGTTGTTTGCTTTTTTCGGTTCTAGTGAGTTCCATGAGTATTTGTTCAATAGTATTTGTTTGTAATCAAAAACATTCTTCATTTTTTTTTAATTTCCTATGGACTTTACTCTAGTTCTTTCGCTTTCACTCATACCAAGGTTTTGCTGTCTCTGTTGCTAAAAAAAAAAATCTGTAGATTTGTTTTTTCAAACTGAACTTGTTTTCGTTTAATTTTTTCATCGTAGAAAATATAACAAACTATTGAAAACGATTTCTATCAATCTCGTCAAAACTTGGAAAGGATTATATTTGTACATACGAGTAGAATGAATGAGCAGACAAAAAATTTGTATATAAAACAAAATATAAACGAAAACAAATAGAAATCGTTACAAACTCATAAATCGTTTGGTTTGTTATTCAAAAGCACATTAAATTCCACTCAAAATGACCCTTAACGGCATTTTTATTACTACAATACATAAAAATTTCCACTTGTATAGATAGATAGATTTCCACTTATAATTTTTTCTATATGTAAGTATATTGGTTATGTTTTTTTTCGATTTGTATGAAACGGTAGATTTTTGTGGTGTAGTTAGTGATGATGATAATGACGATGCTGTTGCTGGTGCTTGTGGTGCTTGTGGTGCTGGTCTCAATAAAACATGGTTCGCATTTAAATCCATACATCATGGAGCAGCCAAACTAACGTCGAAGTTCTACAGTCTAACTGTATTTTGTATTCAAAACCATAGAAAGTTTTAAAATATTTGAATTTGTTGCAAATTTCCCTAGTACACAGAAAAAACTAAATTTCATTTTCAGTAAAGAAAGTCAATGAATTAGTAAATATTTTGTCTAGAAACGTACCTACAAACAAATTTGTAAATATAGACGAAAATATCTCAACAATTTCATTGAAAAAAAAAGTTTTTTCAGTAAACAAGTTGTATAAATCTATAAAAGAATTTGTTTATAAAATATTTACAAAACAATTTAATTTACTGAATCCAACATAAACATTTACTGGATTTTCTGTAATATTTCAATCAATATTTTTCTCTGAATTTATAAAACAATTTTTCTACTAAACAAAATAGTGTACTGAATCAAACAGAAATATTTACTGGATTTTTTTAATATATCGAAAAATTTTTTGTCTGAGTCATCATCCATTAAGCATTTATGAAATTTCACTTTGTTAAATGTGTTCAACTCTTATTGTTTATCTAAAGACTCTAAAAAAATGAATGAGAATTAACGCAACGACAGTAACGAATTGATTCACTCAAAAATCTTCAGTGAACAAACTTGGTACAATCGAAGTCCTTTTGCTATCATTGTTGTTGTTGCTATTTGTGTGTATGTCGTTATCGGTTTTACGATACAGAAAACGGGTTTTGTTGCTGTTTTTTGGGTGTTTGCGTCCTTAATAAAAGTCAAACAAAAGATTCACTGATTTGGTAAAGAACATTAACAGAAAATTAAATTTATTTTTAGACAAAGTTTTGTTTGAAAACTTTTTAGTGATAATTTTTCTGTGTACACTGTCAGAAATAATAGACTCCAGACAGAGTAAATAAAAAAAGTGTAAAATAATATGAAAATACAATTTAAATAATTATTTAAATTGAATTTTCATAATATTTTACACTTCATTAATTATAATTAATTAATTATAATTAAAGTTATAATTAATTAATTATAATTAAATTTATAATTAATTAATAAATATTAGAATTTCACAGCAAAACTTTTAAAATATTATTTCTCAACAATAATTGTTTTACTTATTTTTCTCAGTGCATTACAAACTCGCCTATATTTTTGTTGCTATTTGTGTTCTTAATTCATCTGTACATTTTTATTTTTGGTATTTTATTTTTTGTAGAGGTGGCTGCCCGTGCTCTGTTAACAAAACATGTGTGGATCCTAATCAATCATGCAATTGTGATGTTAAAGAAAACAAATGGCATTCAGACGAAGGATATTATTCTGAACCACAAAGTTTGGGTATAACAAATATGTATTTTCTACAACAAAAGGATTTAGATGAGGAGGCTCAGGGCAGAATCACTTTAGGTCCATTGGAATGTGTAGAGACAAGTAAGTTTAAAAATTGACATACAAATATTCCTAAAAATTAACTATTTTAATATTATTTTATTCATAAAATTTGTTTTTTCTTTCTTTTCTTTTCCCACAGATACCCAACGTTATGTTGTGACCTTTACCACCTCTCAATCATATATTGAAGTGCCGGGCTGGCGAAAAGGTGACATTGCTTTCTCTTTTCGTACAACCGGTGAAAAGGCCATTTTGCTCTTCCAACCACCTATACGTCCTTATTATCCCTCCTTTATGGTGGCCTTAACTGGTGACTATCAATTGACATTCAATTTTACATTGAGTACGGGTACCGCTCGAGAATTGGTAATTAACTCACATCGCAAGTTAAATGGTGGTGAATGGCATAAAATATGGATTGACTACAATGAGTATCATGTACGATTTATGATAAATACCGATTATCAAATGGTTGATCTTTTGCCAGAAGAGGAGTTTGGTCCATTTGAGGGCAGCATGTATATTGGTGGTGCAACAGCGTAAGTACATTAATATTTAAAATATTTTTTTTATGAATATTCCATTATACAGCATGAGTATGTATAAATATTTATAGAGAATATATTATATAAACATGTACACATGTCTTTGAGTGTAGAAGAATATATTGCAAGGATTGATAAAAACAAAACATTATGAAAAAGCCAACACATGGTCAATTTATTAAAGACACGTTTGGGCCATTAACATATTCATGATATTTACGGTTTATAAAGGCATCTTCGTTTAAAATAAATTTGCCTTTTGGCTCTTATGAGATTTAAAATATATTGTTGTGTTCGTTTATTGAAATTTAATTTAATAATTGCATAAAGTGTAACAAAGGCTTGTGATAAAGAAATTATTATTTCCTTGTAAGGGATTTAATAAAAACAGGAAAACAAAAGAAGGAAGATAAAATTAATTAACAATTTGCTAATAGTGAATTCAATTTAAAGGATATTTATGTCAAATTCATATACAAACGTTTCCTTAATATTTATGTTTTGATTTCAACAACTTTAAAAAAGCAACAACATTTAAGAGACTGTCTCTAAGTATCTTGCAAGCTTAGCAAGGCATTTTCGATACCTTGATTCAATTCTATATAATGAGTGGCAAAATTAAAGAATTTATTGAAGAAATCTTAAATCAAAAATTTTTTTATAACAAACACAACCCGCGAAGCGATTTAGCTTGTCTGCGGAAAACACCCAGAGTCAATGGGGAGAATCGAACCCACGACCTCTGGACTGACAGGTTAGCATCGCTACCAGTCAGCCACAGCGGCACCATAGTCAGCCACAGCAGTACCTTAATCTTATTGAAACTAGTACAGAGTTTGAAATTGGTTTATTCAAGAGAACACACAAGCTTCAGAAATATTGCAGTAAGGATTTGGATACTGCTGTGCCTGATTGGTACACAGAAAAAACTAAATTTCATTTTCTGTAAAGGAATTTAATGAAATAGTAATTATTTTGTCTGGAAAAAAAGGACCTACAAACAAATTCTTAAATATAGTCAAAAATGTACCAACAACTTCATTTAAAAAATGTGTTCTTTTTCAGTGAACAAATTGTTTAAATCTTTAAAATAAATGTGTCTAAAAATATTTACATATTGTAAACAAACCAATTTACTAAATCAAACGAAAAGATTTAATGAATTTTCTGAAAAATTTCAAACATTATTTTTGTCTAAAGTTATAAAACAATTAGTCCAAAAATATTAACAAATCATAAACAAAATTACTAATCAAACAAAAATATTTACCGGATTTTTTGTAATATATCAAACAAAATTTTTCTCTCAGTCATCATTATCATCTGTTAAGCATATATGAGATTTCACTTTGCTAAATGTGTCCAAGTCTGCATGTTTATCTAAAGACGCTAAAAAATGAATGAGAATTATCGCAACGACATTAACGAATTGATTTACTAAAAATTTTTCAGTAAACAAACTATCATTTTTGTTGTTGTTATTTGTGTTTATGTCGTCATTGGGGTTGTTTTTTACCGACACAGTTTTTCTTGTTATTTTTGGTGTTTGAGTCCTAACTATAAGTCAAACAAAAAATTCCCTGATTCAGTAAAGAACTTTTACTGAAAACAAAATTTATTTTTAGACAAACTTTTGTTTGAAAATTTTTGGTGATAATTTTTTCTGTGTAGCAATGCTAGCCTGTTAGTCTAGAGGTTGAGAATTCGATTAGTGCCATATACCCTGGGTGTTTTCCGCAGACAAGCTAAATCGCTAAATCGGGTTTTGTTTGTTATTCAAAAAAAAAACCCTTCCATATATCCTGAAACCTACTTATACCAGTCACATATTCTTTGATTACGAAAGTCTATAATTTGCATAAAATTTATTGAATTTTAAAATGGTTTCACCGCTTAGCCTACGTCAATATATTAATATTGGCGAAAAATCTTGTTAAATTGTATGCAAAAATAAGAACATTTTTTAAAATATGTACATGGATAGTTACATACAAAGAAAAAACAACGTATAAGTAATATACTACAATTCTCATACGCACCGTGTACATAGATATTTGATTTAATCGGTTAATGGCTCGATTAATTAATCGAGGCTTTGGTTTAATCGGTTAACCGATTAATTATGTAATATCAACAAATAAAAATACATAAATTATTTATAATGTTGAGTTTATTAGTAAAAAAAACAATAGCATAAAAAACATAAACATTCTTGAACTAAATCAAGCAAAAAAAAAAGAGTTAATAAATATGTATTAATTAACTCAAGAAGTTTGTGAGACTATTGCATTAGTTATTTTAATAGTTTAAAGAGATCTTTTAAAATAATCTTTTAGAAAAATAATTTGGTTAAATGTTTAGAATTTATGCGATTCTCTCATTTAGTTTTGATAAAACTTGATTTGGAAAAATCCTTTCATTTATCGTAGATGTTAAAGCAATCCATAAAACAGAATATCTAATTTCAGAGTCCTTTTGTTAGATTTCTTTAAAAATATAAAATCGTACATTATGTGTACATAGAAATTTTGTCAAAAAGGTGGATTGAGACTAGGGTATTCATTTAATGGGGCTGCTGATTTAATCGGTTAATCGCTCGATTAATTAATCGAAGTTTTGGTTTAATCGGTTAATTTCATTATTAATCGGTTAACCGATTAATTAAGTAATTTCAACAAATAAAAATACATAAATTATTTATAATGTTGAGTTTATTAGTAAAAAAAACAATAGCATAAAAAACATAAAAACAATAGCATAAAAAGCAAAAAAAAAGAGTTCATAAATATGTATTAATTAACTAAAGAAGTTTGTGAGATCATTGTATTATTTATTTCAATAGTTTAAGGAGAACTTTTAAAAGAATCTTTTAGAAAAATAATTTGGTTTAAATCTTTAGGATTTAAACTTGTCTTGGAAAAATCCTTTCACTTGTCGTATAACGAAACGAAGCAATTCATGATACAGAATATCTAATTTCAGAGTCCTTTTCTTGGATTTCTTTTAATATATATAAAATCGTACATTATGCTATTAGAGTCCGGTTTTAATTTTTTTAAATTTTTAACCCTCCTTATTATTTCGGTTAATGCTGTTAAAAGATTGCTGTAATTATTATCGATAGTTTCTCAGGTCATCATCTGACTCATACAGGTAAAGCTCAGCACCGAACATGCTGCAAAAAAGTTTAATTCCGAATTCCTTAGTTTCCGTTTTTGTACTGTATTTTAAAATATTGCTGCAAATACTCCTGAGTGGAGGTAAGAAAATAAGTGTATTTAAAACTTGAATTCATCTCTAATTAAATCTAATCCTTAGATTTTTAATTATATCATTAGCAATAATATTGTTGGCTTTTATTAAATTATTAATCAAGAATATTACAATTCCCTCAAGTTCAATTAGAGTAGCAGAGTTTTTACTAAGGTCTTTTATAAGACCACTGAACACACTTCTTGATTTGTATGAAAAAATTATTTTTAAATACATAGCTTTTGTATATGAGACAAAACAAATAATTGAACACACAAATAATATGGTATAATACTACAAAAAAGAACAATTTTTTTACATCGGTTAATCGACTGAAATTAACGGGCTTAAACGTTAATACAAAGCTGCCAATTTTAAACTGATTTAACATTCTGATTCTAATATTCAATAAAAAAAACTAAGTGCACTTTAATAAGGACTTTCAGTTGCTTTCTATATTGTCCGTTGATTATATTATAAATACCAAAAAAAAGTACATGCATACAAATAACACACACACAAACACTCAAAATATTCTGGATATAAAAGTAGCTGAAATTGTAATTTAAAATATAAGAATACACATTTAAAATCAGTAGTGTAGTGGATAGTACGTTAGACTATTAACCGGAAGGTCACATGTTCAATTTTAGTCAAGACCATGCGTGTTTTTTTTTTAATTTTTAATGATAAATGCATATTAATTAGTAAGCTTATCTTAACTTCGCACTGCTGGTTTACATAATATGCTTTAGCCGAGTGGTTGCTGCGTTGGATTCCCAGTGAAAATTTAAATAAGAAACAATAGTGAGTAAATATATTGAATTAATAAAATAATAATTAACATAACATTAAAAATAGCAGAAACAAGGAAAACTTCTTTTACTTTTACGGAAGCTGCAGTTAGTTCTTGTGACAGTTAAATTGATCCAAGCAAATAAAGAGTCATTAATTTTTAAAGATTTTAAGTCTGCTAATGTTTTAACATTTAAAGTTTAATAAACTTTTTGTTAAGCTTAAATAAAAAATAAGTAGACTGGTTTTTAATTGAATTTTAATTTATATTATATTACAATTTATAAATATTACTTTCCAATTAATATATTTATTATACAAATTTAATTACTTTAATTACAAAAATATATTTTCCTTTACGATTTAAGGCTTCAGCATGACTTGTAGTTTTTCAAAAGTAATGGCGATACACTTTAATACACATCCATTTTGTGTTTTTGTTGGTTTCATGACATATTCCCTCGCATAAACACACACATATATAGGCGCACAGGTGTGCCTTTTGTACCTGCCATTTATTTTAATCTCATAATAAATACTCGTTAACCACTCGAAAATTAATGTTAAACACTTGTACAATTAATGTTAACAATATGTTGTTGTAGTAACATATAAATACATGCATATGTAAGAGCACATACATTCATTCGAACATTTCACTTTTACAGCACAAACTCTTAAAATTACACAATCATAAAAAAGGTGATAAATATTAAACCAAAAAATAAAAAATGTAAAAAATTAAAATGGGAAAAGTCAATAACAAGTGATGTTTTACTTCTTGCAATTTTTCGTTTTTATTTTCATCAGCATAATTTTTTATTAGTGAGTGAGTATTTGTATGCGGATGTGAGAGATTTCCTGCAAACATCTGGTGGCTTAAGTGTTCATTAGCGGTATACCCATCTTAAAATTGCAATGAACCGTAAACAAGAATGTCAATCATGGTGAACATTAAAAAAAACTTTACAAAAATTAAAATGAGAAAATATTTAATGTGTGTAAAAACTGCTGAATCGCGATTTTTTATATTATTTACTACAGAAGGATATTTTAAATTAAATTTGCCAATAAATTAGAGAATTTTACTTGTTTATACAAATGAATCCAATTTTAAGCTTTAATAGCTTTCATTTGTATATAACACAACAAAAAGCAAAGTCATGAAAATGATGGCAGAACAGAGACTTAATATACAAGATCCAGATGGGGCATTATTTTTGAAACGGACACCCCAAAATTTTTTTCGAAATTCCTTGATATTTGTCATAACTATAGCTCTAGTAGGTATAAATGTGTATTAAAAAAAAAAATTTTGTATGATGTTTATTTTGTATGATGTTTATTTATTTTGCAAATGTATCGTATGTTACAAAACTAAACTTTACAGTAAAAGGTTTTATTTGATTTCCTGCGGTTTGGGTGGTAATGTCGCAGCCAATTTTTAATACATACCTTTACTAGACTTCTTTAATTTAAAAAAAAAAAATTTTTTTTAAATGTGCAGTATTTTTCGATATATTTAAATTTTTGTCACATACGATATTTTGGCACTTCAAGTTTTGGCAGCTTGGGCGCAAAATGTGTAACATACAACAAATTGACAAAAATATTACCGATCAAAGTAAATCAAAACAAAATTGTATAACGATGAAAATAGCAAAATAAAACCTTTATTTCAATATAGCAGTTATTTAAATTAATTTAGTTACATTTATTCAGTAATAAAATATTTTTTAGAGCAAAGAAAAGTATAAAACGAAATTTACTTATATTATGAAGTAAATTATTTAAATGAAGTGAATTATTATTATAGTAAACTGAATTCAATCTTCGTTGTCCGTTTCTTGCAAAGTATCTTTAATTTTATTGGAATGGGGAAGATTTAGGTACTCACTATGATATATAGGGGGAATACTGTTCTTAGCACATAAATTTTTGAGGTCAATATATTTTTTTGTTGATATGCTTAATTGGTTAGGGTATAGTAATTTAAGGTTATGGTTAAAATTAAGATTATTTATATTCTTTTTATTAAAATCTTCAACATAGTTATACTTTAACTCTATTGAAACAGGGTTTTTCTTTAAGGTAGCGATACGCAGTTTTGTTCTAGCATTTCTGATAACGGTGGGCCATTCACTAGGTGCCCATATTGTTCGATTTCTTACAAAGGATTCGATTGTGCTATGGACTGAATCTACTGGCATCATAGTGTGACCAGGAAGCAAGTAAGTTATTGTAATTTGGTTCAAACATTTGGAGGAATTTAAAAAATAAGCCAACATCGACAGTACAGCCTTGTTCTTATTTTGACCAGCGCAGCTGTCGCAATAGAGACTCAGTTCCATGGTGGTTTTTCTGCTGTCCAAAATTAAGAGGTACTTCAAAAGTGCTGTGCATATTTCGTTGCATCCTCGTTTACCATCCCGCTCACCCCACAAGAAGCAAAAGCCATTTCGTGTCCCACTTTCATACACGCTTAAGTTGTAATAGGCATATTTCCGGGAGTAGAATAGTGTGACATTTTTCGAAAATGGCGTATTTAATACTTTTTGCATGTCGAAACTAGCGCATAAAAATTGTGGGTTAGGTTTTGTCTTCGTTTGTTCTTTTAGAAAAATTCCTTTAATTTCGTCTTTAATTTTTAAGTGAATTTTAAGTGCATCTGAATTTAAAACCTTTTCTTTATCTTCCGCATTAAGATTTTTCACATTTTCGCATGTGATGCATTTATCCTTCTTGGGTAAATGAAATCCAATGGAAAAATCATTTTTGAAAATTTTTCTAAAAATATTTAATGACACAATACTGCTTCCTAAGTCCTGCTCATAACATTTGTATAGATTGGCCACGTTTCGAAACTCCTGGGGTATATATATACTTTATTGCATTTGCTACGACAGTAATGCGACGGTACAGCTGGCAGTTTTTCAATGTATTTTTTTACTAAATTTATATGTTCTTCATTTGTTTTATTATGCGCCACTCTCTTTCGCCGCTGTTTAGCTCCACTTTCTTTTAACAATGCATGCCTTAACACCATTTGCGAAATATTTAAAGTTCTTAAAATAAATTTTTGGCAGACTTTGATAGCTTCACCATTGTGTATTAATAATATTTGTAGGAACGATCTCGTCTATGTTCACTATTTGGTTCTTGACAAGGTCTTCTTCTCCGTATGTGGACTGGTTTGATGCAAGAGAGAAGCCACAAATTTCGCCTTGCTTCTGGCATTCCCCAGTAGTGTTCATTTATGTGACAACGTTCAATTTCTGTTACTTTTAGGCAATCGTTTTTGCACATATTTTTTAAGCACGGATTAGCAAGTACCATTCTCATATTTTGTGTGCTAATCTTGGTCTTACGTTTTTTTTTTGTGTCCGCGCTTACCAACGCAGCGCTCCTCCTCACAATCATCGCTATCACTGTAGGGAACTAGGCCTTTAACAATCTATATACATATATAAATATAATAAATAACACATTATCACTATAAAATCAACTATTTGTTTAACACATATATATATATAACATCACATTCACACAATATATTAATTACTAAACACAAATAAATAATAATGATCTTACATTTTTTGGAGACGTTGACATTTTTTTTTCTTTTTAAACTTTCGTATCCACACTAGTTAAATATCTTGCTAAAACTAACTCTTTTCACAGAAAATTATGAGCACAAAAATGAATAATGAATAGAAATAACTGTAAAACAAATAAGAAGATAGAAGAGATATCGAATGTGAAACGTCATCGATGTCATCCACTTACATTCTTTTTAAATTGGTTGAAATGTCACCACACATAAATTACAATGTTATATGTACGTATGTCACATACGATATATTTGCTGTCACCAAAATATGTGCTGTCACATACGATAAAATTTAAACTAAGTTTCCGACATACAGTTATAATATTTTACCAGGTGATGAGTTATAGGTGTTACAACAATTTTGCATCAAAAAGTTAATTTCGCAAAAATTGGCGTTTACGATACATTTGCAAAAAGGTGTCGTTATGCTCAATAAAACTATGTCATTGAAAAAATAAATCAACTTCAATAACATTTGTCATTAACTTAATATGTATTTCTTTCCCATTCCAGTTATTTCTTTTCTTTTCATACATATATACATCAAACAAGTTTTATCCCATTAAAAAATAACTGAGATGTGGCTCGGCTGTAGAGAATATACTTTACGTCCGGAAACACCGGGCTTGTATCCCAGACATGTTAACATTTTCTTTTAATTTATATATTTTTTCTTTTGAAATAATTTTGTTATCAATATAGCGGAATTCTTTATCACAAGAAATTTGAAGAAAAAAAATTATGGAATACCAGAATTGTTGTTATCAAAAACGAAACTTATTTTTTCTGTGTATACATTATTCCAGATATAAGCTAATTTTTAAGTACTCAGTACAGGAATAGAGTTTTCAAAGGCGTCTGCCACGACCTTAGAAGCTCTGTCAGCCGTTGTTGTTTTGAAGTAACAACAAAGAAATGATTTACGTCAATTTTTTCACCCTTAGCTTTAGGAGCCGCGGCCAGAAAAAATGAGTCCCCATCTCGTGTACTATAAGTAACTTGACAAAATATAGGGTTTTAGAAAATACCATAAATCTGCCGATCAAACTAAGGTTTTTCTAAAGTAAAATTTTATTTTCAGTAAATGTTCTTTACTTTATATAAAACAACTGAATCAGTGAATGTTTTCTTTGACTTTATTTAGGACACAATCACCAAAAATAACAAGAAAAACAAATTTTCTGTGTCGTAAAAAATAACCCTGATGACGACGTACATAAACATACCAGGAACAACAATAATAGCAAAAGGAATGCGATTGTAAGAGGTTTGTTTACTGAAGCTTTCTGTGTCAATCAATTCGTGAGTGTTTAGATAAACATTCAGAGTTGAAGGCATTAAACAAAGTGAAATTTCATAAATGTTTAATGGATGGATGATATTATTATATAAAGGAAGTTTTTATTGATTCAGACAAAAAGTTTGTGTGCTATATTCCAAAAAATCCAGTAAATATTTTTGTTTGATTCGGCAAACTATTTTGTTTAGAATTTGTAGTAAGTATTTGTAAACAAATGGTTTTATAAATTCAGACAAAAGTATTGTTTGATATATTACAAAAATCCAGTAAATACTTTTGTTTGATGCAGTAAATTATTTTGTTTGCAATTGTAAATATTTTTAGAAAAAATTGTGTTTACAAATTTGGACAAATTTTTTACTGAAAAAATCGGCTTTTTTTAATGAAATTGTTGAGACATTTTTGCCTGTATTTAAAAATTTTGTTGTAGGTCCCTTTCTAGCCAAAATATTTACTAATTCATTGAATTTCTGTACTGAAAATGAAATATAGTTTATCTCTGTATTTTCAAATGCAAGAACGGAAGATTTTAAAAATACAGAGGATTTTATCAAAACAAAAAATATGCATGTGTAACACGTTGCGCCCATACCATAATTAGCGATGATTATAATTTATTATTCCTTTAAACCAGACATTACAAACATGCTTAAAAGCTTTCCATTACACCTAAAACCTTATGTTAGATATACTCACATTAATACCATTTCATACAATTATTATCATTAATATTGGAACATAGCCCCCAAATACGCCTACTATCTCATCTACATACGTACATGCCAATTAATGTGAATGACATTGTGTGTGGTACGTAGTGTTTTTGATGTTTTATCATGTTTTGTAAGCAGTACAACCAATAAATGAGTCTAGTAATTGTGGTTCGGAGATCCTCGTAACAGTAGTAGTAGTTAAAACATGTTAAACATGGCCACAAAACAACAATGCCATACTGGTATTTTTGCGGCATTTTAATGATTCTACATGAATCAATGAATTCTTGAATTTGTATGCAATACAACAACATAAATTACAATAAAAATATTTTTGAAAAAAAAACACACTGTTTACATGAATAGTTAAATTGTCACCGGGAGGTAATACGAGTAATAGGTATTCTATATAATAGATAAGAAAATGTCTGTATAATCTACCACATAATTTTTTTACAAGGAAAACAACAATTATTTACCAAGAAAAGTCTGGGGTGTAATAAAGGCAAAAATGTATAAGAAAACAAAGAGGTAAAGACTTAAAACAGTGTATTGCAAAAGTATTCGGTTGTTAATATAAGAGAAATTTTTTAATATGAAACAAAATTTCCTTTTAAGATAATTAACTCTTTATTTTATAAATATTCTGACAAAAATGTTATAACACACTGCACAAATTTGTACCTCGGAGGTAAACTATATCGACATAGTGCTGTTTTATAAAAGTTCTATTTTTTAATAAAATTAATCGAGATGTTACCGGGAATACAATATAACATGCATTAATGACGTCACAACTATAGATAGCCGAAAAAATATAGTACGATATTCAATGTATTTTAATTATCTAATGAAAATTTGACTAAAATGACATAGTGCAGTTTACCTCAAAGGTACAGAAATAATGCATTGAGAATTCTTTTGGAAGAAAAAGTACTTCACGCCCCATTTCATCTTCATATCTTTTTTACACACGTTGTCATTGCGGGGAAGGCCTTCCTATCGCTTCTTCTGGAAGGCCTTCCTATCGCTTCTCCTGGAAGGCCTTCCTATCGCTTCTTCTGGAAGGCCTAACAAAATATCTTCTAAAAATGGGATTTTGAAGGGTTTCAAAAAGCAAATGGAGGTAAATTTTTTTAGTCCCGGTATTTTTATAGCGGCTTCTGTATTTTTAATCAATGTGATTTTTTTATTTTGAATTATTTCCTTTCACCTATGGTAATTTTTTATACATATGAGGCTAAGTTTTCCGTAGGTACATATTTATTAGGAAGGAATTGAACATGAATAGTTTCGTCGGAATAAGTATAAGATAATCAGCTCCAATATAAACGGCATAATAGCAGCATGTATGATGTTTTTTGCACGTAAATTTCAGTTTTATTTCTTGCGAAAAAATAATACGAGAATTTTTGTTATTTCTGAAGTACATTTTTTTGGATGAAAAAAATGGAAAATCTAAAAATAAAATACTCCTTCCACTTCCATTCTAATAGAATATTTTTTCTTAGGTAGAGTCGAGGCCTTCTAAAATAAGGTGTAAGTAGACCTTCAAGAAGACATGAACTAAGAAGGCCTTTATAGTTTTACCGCTGGGAGTGTTTGTACAATTTATTCTCCTTATATGTCTGCTTGTATGAGTATTTAACACACAGGCTGTATAAAAGTGCTTAATTGCTTGTGATGGCATTGAATAAATTTTTAATTGTTTAACACTTTACATGTTTACAGCCCCTAATAGGATTTTCACAGCAATGGTCATGTATATATTTTTGTAAATTTTAAACTATTCGCACAATAAAAAGCCATATGAACACCACTATCAACAACAAAAGAACTGCATTAATTTTGAGCCAAATCTTTTTGTTCCGACTTTTTTGTGTTGCAGGATATTTACGGCAAGAATAGAATGTTTTCTGATCCTGTTACAAATTAAAACAAATTTTATTCCGATAACATAATGCACACATATACTTTTTTATATCACCGCACTTACAAAGTCATGCATTATGCAATCGTGTGTGTTTCTATATATATATATACGGCTTTAATTCTTTCACAACACATATAACAATAATGTCAAACATTTTTTGTACATGTCATTCACTCACACGGACATGCTATGATGCATATGTATATGTATGTTTCCTCCCCAATACACTAACAAATTAACGTATACACTTACATTTTATTCGTGTTGCATTCAGAGTTTGCATATTTTATGCACAACTCATACAATTACTCGTATATGCCCAAACTACTTTTCACTTTGTGATAATCACTCACACTTACTGAATATATTTTGACGGAAATTTAACTGATGGTGAATATGACATCATTCAATGGGATAATTTTTTACTTGCTCTGAGGTCTTTAAAGTTTTTTTTTTATTATAATTAAATGTTCAATTAAGCAAATTATAAATTTCTACAAAATAGTGGATGGGACTAGAACATCATAATAAACAAAAGGGTTCTTTCTGCTTCAAACCCCTTCAAAAATATAATTTCTGATGATTAAATAACAAAAGACGATTTATTTCGATATACTTTTACTAATTAATCACATTGGTTGTTAGTTTATCATAGAAAGACATATCTTGTTCTGGAGATATCAATAAAATCAAATGAAAAACAGTATGGCGATTCGATCTTTAGAATTGACACATACCTCAAATTATATGCACTAACAAATCAATGCAAAAGTCCTTAAAAATTTCTAAAACGTATAAATATTTTATTTGTGCCTACATACATCGCACAGAAAAAAAATGCAATTGCATATTTGCGGTTTCCCTGCTTATATACAAAAATATGCAAACACATGGTGTTTGAAACGTTCGAATAATAATTACGTACAAAAGTCTTAACGTTTTTCACCAATTTTTTAACTTTCAGAAGCAGTTTTGTTACTGAAAAACGTTGAAAATTTCATAAAATCTTAAATTCGATTTACTGTAACTCAGGCATTTAGCCAATTAGCCACCAATCGATGCGTAATTTAGTAGCCTTTTTAAAATTATTGCTCTTTTAATTTTTTTATGTAGTTTTGAAAATGAAAAAAGGTTTGAAATTGCATGAAAAAAAATTATTGTTCACCTCTAATATATGAATAGTTCCGAAACAAATGGAAAAGATAAAAAGTATATATTTTAATGAGTTACAGACAATTTCATCGGACGAACCGTTCGCGAATAATGATGAAATATATTAGCGTGACCGCCCAACGCTGTTAGTACTAATTCTCTTATATGAAAAACAGATTGAATAATTGCGTTTGGCTCACTATAAGCCCGCTCGTACTTCTACCAGAATGCCACCCACATACGCGTTGTAAAGCCTGACTCCTCCTCTAAAGATGTTTGAAGTTTCAGATAAATCTAATCAGCACTTTAGAAGTTGCAGATTTATTACCATATATTTTGCAAAAATCCCCACTGTGCAATCTTTAGGATTTAAAAAAATTCAACCTTAAACTAATTAAATTTGTAATATTTGTAGGATCATCAGCCACATCATTGTGGTAGATTTAGAAATTTTAAATTTCGGTAAACGTTTTACCTAAGAACATACATTTTTTACCTTCCTTCAAGTGAATTTCTTGGTTAAATTAAATCAAAGTACCCTACATAACAATAGGGAATGATGTGGTTTTCGAAACTTTAACTCTAAGTGTTAGAATCTTCAAACTTGGCATTAAAGTGCTTAAAATCAAAGAACATCACCAGAATAAAAATGTTGAGCTCTGTATGAGTAAACTTGCTATCAAAATAAAGTACATTTTTGTGATCTGCTCAGATCCAAGCCTGAAAACATAGCATCACCTATCTGGTTTCCATTACTCCACTTAAAAGTGGCTAGACAGAGTCAGAGCTTTCAGCGTAACCCACAAAATATGACACCAAGAATAGTGGCGAAGTATGTAGTGAAAAAGAAAATCATTATATTCTGCAAGATGATTATTTAAAATGTGATTGTTTGACTTTGAGACCTTTTTCAGGCCATTTTGTTATATATTCTTTAAACGTTTACTATGACCTGTAACATTTACAGTCATTACTTTTGAATAGAATAATTAAGATTGTTTCCAAGTAGAGTATTTCAAAGTTAAATGTGACCATTTTTATGTTTTATTTACTTTGTTTATATGCAAACAAATTTAGTCTTTCCTTTCTTCTATTCTTTAGTCAAACAAACACATTCATACAATTGCTTTCACACACTTGCATAAACTTCAATACATGTGCATGATGTACACATATAAAAAATGTATGCTAATGACTTAATAGGATGTTGGTGACTTTGTCAGCGCATTCTGGGTTAACGGAATTAGTTCATGAGAGTATGTGTGTATGTATACATACATGCATAAATAGTAATGTTTATGTATATTGCTGCCCTGCAGATAAAGTTGGACTACGTGGTCCATTTTAGCTGAAATGGACTAGTTACAACATTATCCTATGTAACGTATTAATGGACCAAGCCATTGGCAAACAATTGTTTGTAGTTAACAAATAATATATGAATTCGTTAAAACGCGTACACTTGAGTGCTCGATCAAGTAGTAACATATAGTAGTTTTGGGGCTACTCCGATGAAATGGAAAGATGGGTTGTATGGTCCAGTCCTGGAACATTGTAATGTTAAATCGACCATGTTTTCTCCATACATATGAACTAGTCCTAGTCGTATATGGAGTATTTTTACATGCGCGAATGGCCTAGTCACATTATCTGCAGGGTATAGCTCGTTTACGTGGCTGCCTGCTACGCACAAGCATTCAAGTAGAATCAAGAAGATTTCATTTTGACAGACCACTCCACTCGTCAGTGTGAACCTATGTAGGTCCGAACCGAAATCTCGGAATCGATAGTAGGTACTAGATCCAACCCATCGCACTTAGATACCTGATCAAGTCACCCATACCGATCTCTGATAGCTCCGAAAGTTCGTCTAGTATGCCATTGCCCAAGAATTTTAAGAAGATTATTTCTTCTTTACTTTGATCCCGGCAACTACCGCAGAACGCATTGTAGGAAAGGCCTATCCTGCTAGCATGTCTGCCTATTGCCCAGTGACCAGTCACTACTGCGACGAACTTTGAGATTTCCCTACGGTTTCTGTTAATTAGTTGTGTTGTGCGTTTATCGTTTTAAAAAGGCCACATTTTCCTAGCTACCTCACACGCGCTGAACTTGCGCGTCAGCTTTCTGCCGCTAATATTTGACAATACAAGCACTAATAATGCAAATGAAATGCCTACAGATTCAGCAGTGGAGGGGTCCATAGCAGAGCCAGCCCTGGCAAGCTTATTCACCTGTTCGTTACCAGGGATGTTGCTATGTGGTGGAATCCATATGAGTCTAACCTCAGTCTGACCACCTAATATGGATAACATATCTTTGTACTGTGTGACCTTAGAGACAGAAGTGCTACCCGCCTCCTTATAGCCAATATTTTAGCCTGAATCACACTGGCTTCATCAATAAGTTCGAAGAGAGTCTTATTCCAAGGTCCTTCGAGAAGAGTCTAGAGTCCACACCGCAGATCAATCTTGTTCAATCAGTATACACCCTAAAGTTGAAGTATTTTTCTATGTTAGCTCCGTCTGGATGGAATAAGCACTTTGAATGTGTGTTGAAGTACCATGTAATCGGAGGGCTTCCTCAGTGGCGGTGGTAACTGATGTAGGATTCTGACATGGCCATAGGTCCTTGATCTTCACCTCCCAGATGCATTCAGAGCCTCTGAAAGACAAGTACGTAAACATCCAGTAATCCCGATGAAAGCAGATCTCTGTATCCTGTATAGTTGGTCTACCACTTATTTCTTACGGGTAGTGGACCACCATGCTACCGATCCGTAAGTCAATTTGGGACGTACAATTGCTGTGTACATACATTTAAGCATGTTAGGGCTTAGGCCCCATTTGCAACCAAAATCCTCCAACAGGAGTGCTAGACAACTGTGGCCTTTTGGACCCTGTGTTTCACATTTATTTTTCACGATAGTTTAGGGTCCAGGATAACTCCTAGATATTTTGCATTGGCCGATAGGGACAGTACATGAATCTGCAACCGAGGGAGTCAAAACCTCTGAACTTTGGTCTTTGTAGTAAATAGTACCAGTTCCGTTTTCCTTGGGTTCACTGCTAGACCACAGCCTGTAGCTTATTTGCTGAGTGTACCCAACGCGTTGGACATGATATCGCTTATCACGTCCGTGGACATCCCTTATTACTACATCGTCCCCCTAAGACACAACCTTGACTCCCGCAATGTCTAATCTGAGAAGAATTATGATACCAACGAGAAGCCAAAGCAGAGGTAAGATCAACCCACCCTGTGGCATTTTAAAGCTGGGTTATATGGTCCTACGACATCTTAGTTTCAAATGGACCATATTTTTTCATAAATTTGTTTTACATTTGGACTAGTCTTAGTCCTCTAAGGAGTTTACTTTATATGCGTGTATGGCGTTATCTACAGGGATATAAATTTGTACAAGTATGAGAGATAGTAAAAGTGTTGACATCAATTTACAGCGAGTGTTTGTGAGTGAATACTTAATGTTGCATTTAATTCAATTTTCATTCAAATTGGTTTAAACTTTTTTTGCGCTCTTTATATTTCGTTAGTGTGTTCTTTGCAACATTTTCGAATTGAAATACTCATACGAATTAAAAATGTTTTAATAAAGAGTTTAAGTATTTTTATACAATTCTTTTATTTAATTACAACTTTACATTTTTTACTTTGCAGTGAACTCTTAAAGAAATTATCAGTTAAAGCTGGTTTAATTGGTTGCTTCCGTGGCCTGGTGGTAAACGGTGAAATACTCGATATTTACAGTTACATGTCTGTACATTTATCAGAAATTATTAAGGATTGCAAACCGTCTTGTGTGCCGAATCCTTGTAAAAATGGTGCAGAATGTAAAGAACTCTGGAGTACATTCAAGTGTGTGTGCAATAATTCTTGGGCTCATATTGGTGAATTCTGTGAAACAAGTAAGTAGAGGTTGTAATGTAATTACAGCAGTTAAATGCATTGATTTCAATCATGTATTTAACCATTCATTCATTAACTCATTCACTTCAAACTTCATACATACACATAAACACACTAGTGGATAATAAATCAAAAAACAGTAACACTTGGTTGATGTTCATACTATTTATTTCTTACCACAGACATTAATGAAAAGGCTCTTACTTTTATTAATCGTGAATCATTTCTGATGCGTAATTACTTGAGTGCCACAGCACAACCAACCGCCTTAATGGGCTTTATTGAAGATGAACGCGAAATGCTGAAGGGCATTCTACTTTACGATATACTCATTAATCTGCGAACTTATGATACAAGCTCCTTGGTACTCTATGCTAATGATCATTATAATAATTTTGTGCATTTGTATATTAATGCAGGACGCGAAATTGTCTTTCTATACAATTATGGTGATGAAATTGTCAATTTGACAGTGGTCGATGATAGTGTTAGCAGTTTGAAGAGCATACAGATTGCAATTATACGTGAAGCGCAACAGACGCGTATGCATGTTAACGAACAGAGTGCCAGTATTGAACATGGCACATTGCTGTTGGATGAATATGCGAACAAACCATGGACGAATCCAGAAAAAGGTAAGAAAATCTTTATACTTATTTAAAGTAAAATTTTAAAAAATATTCGCAATGAAGAAAAAATTCATAAAGAGCAAAAATTTATTTAATTTTCTTGAAGGAAACTCAAATGCGGAGCTTTGATTTTATTTAAATCGGACCGAACCTAACGTTCTGAAGTTATGCTAATATGTATCGTGCAACTTCCTTAAATTTGGATATAACTTGATATATCTAAGACTGGAACCATTAAAATTAAACGGATTGAATTTTTATTATGTCAAATTCATAACATACAAAATGGCAGGCTTTTCAACGAAATACAAAATAAATGACACAAAAAATACTGACGAAATAGATATGTAGAAAAACATAAAAAGGCAAATCTTACGTCACAACTTGCAAAATATATCCGAAACTATTGATCAGAGTAAAAAATTATATTGCTACGATTTGAAGGGAATTTTAATATGGAGCTTTGAATTTTTGTTTTAATCGTGCAACTCCCGAATTAAAAAGAAACCCTTGCATATCTGAAATTTTATCACTTAATTGTGACTAAAATCGAAACTTGTGGATCGATTTTAATGAAATGTGGCTTCTTTTTGACCGACTGCAAAAAAAGAAAGTTTATCATTTCGTCATGTATTTTCTTTTTTATGTATCCTCCCTCAAAGCTCCGCCATTTATAAATCGATCTCTGATTTTTTTATTTGAAATGATGTCCTTCGAGATTATCTCCGTTGAATAGTGGGCAGGGTCACGGTCGTATAAAGTAAATAGTAAATTCTCATTCAATTTCAACTACTTCGACTCAAATGGTTCTTATGAAACTTTGCACTTACATTAAGCTTCTGCTTCAATTCTACATCACGATTAAAAAAGTGGGCAGTGCCACACCTAAAACTTCGCACACACAAAATGTTTTCGTTAATATACAACATCGTGATAAAAAAAGTGGGCAGTGGCACGCCTGTTCTGTAGTCGGCTTTTTTGCACGAATTATGTTTGAAACATAGTTATGTTTGAAACATAATACCATAATAGTAAATACTAAAATCAGCAACATAAGAAGTGGAACAATAACAAAGAAAGCAAAAAAATGCAACAAAAATATATATAGCCTAACTAAACGAAAACTTTTAAGGTAGAAATCAGTTTTTCTGTGCTGTTTAGGGTGCCCAGATACATTCAGATTGTATTGACATGTTCACAAAAGTTGTTCAGCTTTACCGTAGCTACAACTTTGCCAAATGTTGTTAATAAAATTTACGAGTCCTTGTAAGTTATTCTGGAAAAAGTGAAAAAAAAAATTTTTTTTCCTTAATTTTTCAAAAAAAAAATGCACGAAAAAATTATTTTTTGGCATAAAATGGTAATAACATCTATTTAGCGAACTCGTAGCTACATTATTGCCATATATAGCTAAGCGGTATCACCAAGTTTGAATTTTCTGTTGGCCAAAAGTTGATGACACCTTTTTTTGAGGGCCCGCTGATTTTCCATAACTTTGGAGGTCCATAAAACGAAATTGGTCACCCAATTCGACAAGCTAAGTGTACCACCCCGTGGTAGTACAATCGAATCTATACTGTCAAGTCCGTGTGTTTTTTGGACTGTTGCAATGTGTTATCTGCATATTTTTAATATAAATTTTTGGAAGCAAAGAAAATGTAGCTCCTTAAAAAATACTTCCAATTTCTTATACTGGGTTAATATCAATTTTAAATATTAATAATCTCTTACACTGTAATTTTTTATAATAAAAAAAATTGCACTTGAGTTTTGTTAATCTACACTTGAACTCAATTTCAATATTCGTATCGGAATCGGCATCGGCGATATTTATTTTTAAGTATCGGTATCGGATCGGCAAAACGGCGTATCGTTACATCCCTATTTATAATCTCTTACACTGAAATTTTGCATAATAAAAAAATTGCCCTGCTTTAGTTTTGTTTATCTAGACTTGAACTCAATTTTAATATGCGTATTGATATCGGAATCGGTATCGGCGATATTTCTTTTTGAGTATCGGTATCGGATCGGCAAAACGGCGTATCTTTACTTATTAATATAAATATGGTTCGCTTCGGAGAAAATTGATAAAGAAATCCCATAAAAAATGTATATTAATGTATGTACATATGTATATTAATGCAAACTTTTTTTGAAACTTTTTGGGATATTTTAATTATTCGTCCAATTAAATTTTTCAATTAAATTACTTTTATTGAGTAAGAATTTTAAAGCATTAAAAAGACAAAGACAATTTCTTGGAATTTTTTTCTGTGTATATTTTTTAATAAATGGATTTTAACAGCTGACGACAAATAAAATTAAAAAATTGTATAAATACATATGTTTTAAGTTCACTCACCTCTTATTTTTGTATACAAATTTATGTAATTAAAAAAGTTTTATTTGTTAAACGCCCGAATAGAAACCCGATTTATTCATAATATTTCTTATACTGGCAACTCTAACACGCACTTCTTTAATTTGATTTCAAAAAAACACTTGATGTTTTGTTTTTGTAAACAAAACATACACAACTTAGCTCTGCTTTTTCTATTGAGAACTTTGCTTTTTTTCTGTTGCATTTCTTTAAACACAAAAACAAAACAACCAAACAACAAAAGCAAATGCAGCTGAGTGGCTTCATGTAAAAACACTAAAAATACCACTATTCACAAAAACAAAAACATGCAAATTTTGCATTTGAGTATACATACATATTTCTTTTTCAATGATTTACTTTATTAAACACTAAACTTTTAACACTTTTTAATTGGAATTTTAATTAATTTTTTAATAATTTATATTAATTCCAATAATATTTTATTACTGTGATATGTATGAAGCACTTCAAATTAATTTAACGAATAAATTTTACCGGAACTAAACTTTTGCCGACTGTTTTTGGCGGTGACCACGTGAGAACTAGATTTTTTTGGCAATTACACAGAGCTGCCATCAATAGAGCAGTCGCTTGTTTGAAGGGATTTTATTAAATTATGTGATATTTTGACTATGGATATAACGATAAGCCATATCGGCGATACCGAAACCGAATCAGAGTAAATTTCTCATGTTCAAAACGAATTAAAATTTTTGGTTTCCTCTAAGCCGAATTCAGATACATAGTTTTATTCATTTTAGAATCAAGTAAACAAACCTGCTCGAAAGCAAATTGATTGTTATTTTTCTTCGAAATTTTTTCTAAATGCACTTTGTATTTTTAATTCAATGTGTTTTTTATATATTTGATTTAAAAGTTGCCAACAATTTTGACATTTTAATGATTTTAAGCTATGTGTAGCCCCATAAAATTTCGATTTCAATAAAAAAATTAATTTCTTACAAAATGTCGCTTACGATCATTTGGCGCTAAGGGGTCGATATTTTCTTACAAAAATTTCTTCTAAAAAATAACTTTAAAAACTACTATCAATATGTCTCATATATACTGCAAACATGATCAAAAATAAATACGATGAAATAAATAAAACACATTTTTATTTATTATTTCTCTTTTTGACTATTTGCTCCTGTATCTGCATATAAAACATGCTTTACGATGTTTTTTTAGAATATATTTAACATATAAAATTTTTATTTGTACTCAAATTCTACTGAAGTAAATCGAACGACTTACGGAACACCAAATTAAAAATTATTTGGTTTTGAAAAATAGCTTGTTTTAAAATCTATTCTGTTTACTGAACAGACCGGTATTTGTTCAAAAAAACGCTATAAAAAACTTTAGAAGTATCGTCGTATCGACAGCAAAATATCGCCGATACCGATAAATTTGCAAACATGCAATATCGCCGATATATCGGTATCGGTTACATCCCTAGTCTAAAGCACTTGAGTTGATTTTAAATTTTTAAAAGCATTTCGAGTATTTTTTAATATTTAAAAGGAATTACAAACTTTTATATAACTTAAATAAACTTTTACTTGCTTTTTTCTACTAATTATCTGCATATTTTTAATAGATTCTTTTGAAGCAAAGACAATGTAGTTCCTTCAAAATTACTTCCAATTTTTATACTGGGCTAGTTCAATTTTAAATATTAATAATTAAGGAAGTAAGGAATACCGATAGCGATACCAATATATCGGCGATACTTCAGATTTTCCAATACATCGGTATCGGCGATATTTTACTGTCGATACGACGATACTTTAAGAAATTTTTTCAGAGTTTTTTCTGACAAATTATTTATTTTTTGTTAATTTTACCATGAACTAAACTCATTTCGTTACTTTTTTATATCTTATTAATATCAATTTTAAAAATTAATAATATTTTATACTATTATTTTGTAAAAAAATTATTTATTTTTGGTTAATTTTACCATGAATTCAAATTCAATTCGTTGTTTTTTAAATCTTATTCCAGCAAAAAAAAGACACTCCAAAGAAGTCATGAAAATGTAGAATTCGCGACCGGAAGTATTTCAAATTTGGGTTATTTCTAATTAGTTTTAAATATCCTTGCCATTGCAAGAAGTTCTGTTTTTCGATTACCAATCACCGAATTGGAAGCGATGCTCGGACAAAATTCTTTTTCGGTGTTCTATAATGATTTTTCCTCAAGAAAAAAGGATAACAAATTACCCATTTTCACAATTTTTTTATGCGAGTATGGCAAGCATTTTTTAAAATTATAAAGGAATTAAAATTTTTTCTTGCTTTTCTACTAATTACACTATGCGACAAATAAAGACTTTTGGAAAAAACAAGAACTGTACAGCACAGGTTCGATTGTCCCACAATGGGGTAGTAAAACCCTTTACTCAGTTTGTCGAATTTGGTGACCAATTTTTTTTATGGACCTCCAAAGTTTCTGAAAATCAGTGGGGCCTCAAAAAACGGTGTCATCAGTATTTGGCCAACAGCTAATTCAAACTTTATAATACCGCTTAACTATATATAGCAATAATGTAGCTGAGAGTCTGTTTAACAGATTTTTTTACAATTTTATGCCAAAAAACTTTTTTCGTGAGCTTTTTGTTGACAAAATTAAGGAAAAAATTGTTTTTTTCACTTTTTTCAGAATAATATTAGGAAAACTTATAGTTACTGTAGAACTGAACAACTTTTGTGAACATCTGAATACAATCTGCACGTATCTAGGCACTCTAATAGCTCACACAGACCACTTTTTACCTTAAAAATTTTAGTTTTTCACTATTTTTTTATGCTAAAAAAATTATTATTTTTTTAAATAGTATATTCAAGTGCATACTTCTCTGTTGTGATTCACTAACATTTTGTGCCCAGAAAAATAATATGTTTCTGTACTTTTTTTTGAAAAAAAATTTTAAAAAATTATTTTATTCACTTTTTTCAGTATAACTTATAGGGAATCCAAATTTTTCATTACCATTATTTGGCAAAACAACAACAAACAATAAAAAATAGTAAATACTAAAATCAGCAACATAAGAAGTGGAACAATAACAAAGAAAGCAAAAAAATGCAATAAAAATACATATAGCCTAACTAAACGAAAACTTTTAAGGTAGAAATCAGTTTTTCTGGGCTGTTAAGGGTGCCCAGATACATTCAGATTGTATTGACATGTTCACAAAAGTTGTTCAGCTTTACCGTAGCCAAATGTTGTTAATAAAAATTTACAAGTCCTTGTAAGTTATTCTGGACAAAGTGAAAAAAAATTTTGTTCCTTAATTTTTCAAAAAAAGTGCACGAAAAAATAATTTTTTGGCATAAAATGGTAATAACATCTGTTTAGCGAACTCTTAGCTACATTATTGCCATATATAGTTAAGCGGTATCACCAAGTTTGAATTTTCTGTTGGCCAAAAGTTGATGACATCTTTTTTTGAGGGCCCGCTGATTTTCCATAACTTTGGAGGTCCATAAAACGAAATTGGTCACCCAATTCGCCAAGCTAAGTGTACCACCCCGTGGTAGTACAATCGAATCTATACTGTCAAGTCCGTGTGTTTTTTGGACTGTTGCAATGTGTTATCTGCATATTTTTAATATAAATTTTTGGAAGCAAAGAAAATGTAGCTCCTTAAAAAATACTTCCAATTTCTTATACTGGGTTAATATTAATTTTAAATATTAATAATCTCTTACACTGTAATTTTTTATAATAAAAAAATTGCACTTGAGTTTTGTTAATCTATACTTGAAATCAATTTCAATATTCGTATCGGAATCGGTATCGGCGATATTTATTTTTAAGTATCGGTATCGGATCGGCAAAACGGCGTATCGTTACATCCCTATTTATAATCTCTTGCACTGTAACTTTGCATAATAAAAAAATTGCCCTGCTCTAGTTTTGTTTATCTAGACTTGAACTCAATTTTAATATGCGTATTGATATCGGAATCGGTATCGGCGATATTTCTTTTTGAGTATCGGTATCGGATCGGCAAAACGACGTATCTTTACTCCCTAATTTAAATATGGTTCGCTTCGGAGAAAATTGATAAAGAAATCCCATAAAAAATGTATATTAATGTATTTTTTGAAACTTTTTGGGATATTTTAATTATTCGTCCAATTTAATTTTTCAATTAAATTATTTTTATTGAGTAAGAATTTTAAAGCATTAAAAAGACAAAGACAATTTCTTGTAATTTTTTTCTGTGTATATTTTTTTATAAATGGACTTTAACAGCTGACGACAAATAAAATTAAAAAATTATATAAATACATATGTTTTAAGTTCACTCACCTCTTATTTTTGTATACAAATTTATGTAATTAAAAAAGTTTTATTTATTAAACGCCCGAATAGAAACCCGATTTATTCATAATATTTCTTATAATGGCAACTCTAACACGCACTTCTTTAATTTGATTTCAAAAAACACTTGATGTTTTGTTTTTGTAAACAAAACATACACAACTTAGCTCTGCTTTTTCTATTGAGAACTTTGCTTTTTTTCTCTTGCATTTCTTTAAACACAAAAACAAAACAACCAAACAACAAAACAACAAAAGCAAATGCAGCTGAGTGGCTTCATGTAAAAACACTACAAATACCACTATTCACAAAAACATGCAAATTTTGCATTTGAGTATACATACATACATACATATTTCTTTTTCAATGATTTACTTTATTAAAAACTAAGCTTTAACACTTTTTAATTGGAATTTTAATTAATTTATTAATAATTTATATTAATTCCAATGATATTTTATTACTGTGATATGTATTAAACACTTCAACTTAATTTAACGAATAAATTTAACCGGAACTAAACTTTTGCCGACTGTTTTTGGCGGTGACCACGTGAGAACTAGATTTTTTTTGCAATTACACAGAGCTGCCACTCAATAGAGCAGTCGCTTGTTTGAAGGGATTTTATTAAATTATGTGATATTTTGACTATGGATATAACGATACGCCATATCGGCGATACCGAAACCGAATTCAGATACATAGTTTTATTCATTTTAGAATCGAGTAAGCAAACCTGCTCGAAAGCAAATTGATTGTTATTTTTCTTCGAAATTTTTTTCTAAGTGCACTTTGTATTTTTAATTCAATGTGTTTTTTATTTATTTGATTTAAGAAATATTGACGCCAAAGATCGTAAGCGACAAAAATTAAAATTTTCAGGAGAAGAGTTTCTTATTATATTTAAGCATGATTTATATTCATAAAATGTCTCTTACGATCAAATTCTACAGCCTGTATATCAAATGTTATCAACAATTTTGACATTTTAATGATTTTAAGCTATGGGTAGCCCTATAAAATTTTGACTTCAATAAAAAAATTAATTTCTTACAAAATGTCGCTTACGATCATTTGGCGCTAAGGGGTCGATATTTTCTTACATAAATTTCTTCTAAAAAATAACTTTAAAAACTACTATCAATATGTCTCATATATACTGCAAACATGATCAAAAATAAATACGATGAAATAAATAAAACACATTTTTATTTATTATTTCTATTTTTGACTATTTGCTCCTGTATCTGCATATAAAAACTAGGTATATAACGATACGCCGTTTTGCCGATCCGATACCGATACCGATATTTAAAAATAAATATCGCCGATACCGATTCCGATACCGATACGAATATTGAAATTGAGTTCAAGTTTAGATTAACAAAACTCAAGTGCAATTATTTTATTATACAAAATTACAGTGTAAGAGATTATTAATATTTTAAATTGATATTAACCCAGTATAAAAAATTGGAACTATTTTTAAGGAGCTACATTTTCTTTGCTTCCAAAAAATCTATATTAAAAATATGCAGATAACACAGTGCAAAGGTCCAAAAAACACACGGACTTGACAGTATAGATTCGATTGTACTACCACGGGGTAGTAAAACCCAATACTTAGCTTGGCGAATTTGGTGATCAATTTCGTTTTATGGATCTCCAAAGTTTTGGAAAATCAGCGGGCTCCCAAAAAAAGGTGTCATAAACTTTTGGCCAACAGAAAATTCAAACTTGGTGATACCGCTTAACTATATATAGCAACAATGTAGCTAAGAGTTCGCTAAACAGATTTTATTACTACTTTATGCCAAAAAGCTTTTTTTTTTCGTGCACTTTTTTTTAAATTAAGCAAAAAAAAATTTTTTTTCACTTTTTCCAGAATAACTTACAGGGACTCGTAATTTTTTATTAACAATATTTGGCAAAGTTGTACCTACGGTAAAGCTGAACAACTTTTGTGGACATGTCAATCCAATCTGAATGTATCTGGGCACCCTAAACAGCCCAGAAAAACTACCTTAAAAGTTTTCGTTTTTTACGAGTTATGCTATATTTTTATTGCATTTCTTTCTTTCTTTGTTATTGTTCCACTTCTTATGTTGCTGATTTTAATATTTACTATTTTTTATTGTTTGTTGTTGTTTTGCCAAATAATGGTAATAAAAAATTTGGAGTCCCTATAAGTTATACTGAAAAAAGTGAATAAAATATTTTTTTTTTCAAAAAAAGTACAGGAACATAAAATAATATGGGCACAAAATGTTAGTGAAACACAACAGTGAAGTATGCACTTGAATATACTATTTTCAAAAAAAAAAATTTTGCATAAAAAATAGTGAAAAACTAAAATTTTTAAGGTAAAAGGTGGTCTGTGTGAGCTATTAGTGCCTAGATACGTTTAGATTGTATTGATATGTTCACAAAAGTTGTTCAGTTCTACCGTAACTATAAGTTTGCCAAATATTGTTGGTTAAAAATTACAAGTCCCTGTAAGTTATTCTGAAAAAAGTGAAAGAAACTATTTTTTCCTTAATTTTGTCAAGAAAAGCTTCACGAAAAAAATTTTTGCCATGAAATATTAAAAAAATCTGTTAAACAGACTCTTAGCAACATTATTGCCATATATAGTTAAGCAGTATTATAAAGTTTGAATTAGCTGTTGGCCAAATACTGATGACACCGTTTTTTGAGGCCCCACTGATTTTCAGAAACTTTGGAGGTCCATAAAAAAATTGGTCAACAAATTCGCCAAACTGAGTAAAGGGTTTTACTACCCCATTATGGGACAATCGAACCTGTGCTGTACAGTTCTTGTGTTTTTCCAAAAGTCTTTATTTGTCGCATAGTGTAATTAGTAGAAAAGCAAGAAAAAATCTTAATTCCTTTATAATTTTAAAAAAGTACTCGCCATACTCGCATAAAAAAAATTGTGAAAATGGGTAATTTTTCATATTTTTTTCTTGAGGATAAATCATTATAGAACACCGAAAAAGAAATTTGTCCGAGCATCGCTTCCAATTCGGTGATTGGTAATCGAAAAACAGAACTTCTTGCAATGGCAAGGATATGTAAAACTAATTAGAAATAACCCAAATTTGAAATACTTCCGGATCGCGAATTCTACATTTTCATGAAATTTTCTTTTTTTGCTGGAATATGACTTAAAAAACAACGAATTGAATTTGAATTCATGGTAAAATTAACCAAAAATAAATCATTTTTTTACAAAATAATAGTATAATATATTATTAATTTTTAAAATTGATATTAATAAGATTTAAGAAATAACGAAATGAGTTTAGTTCATGGTAAAATTAACAAAAAAATAAATAATTTGACAGAAAAAAACTTTTAAAAGTATCGCCGTATCGTCAGTAAAATATCGCCGATACCGATGTATCGGAAAATCTGAAGTATCGCCGATATATCGGTATCGGTATTCGTTACATCCCTAATAAAAACATGCTTTACGATGTTTTTTAGAATATATTTAACATATAAAATTTTTATTTGTAGTCCAATTCTACTGAAGTAAATCGAACGACTTACGGAACACCAAATTAAAAATTATTTGGTTTTGAAAAATAGCTTGTTTTAAAATCGATTCTGTATACATACAGGTATTTGTTCAAAAAAACGCTATAAAAAACATTAGAAGTATCGTCGTATTGCAAACATGCAGTATCGCCGATATATCGGTATCGGTTACATCCCTAGTCTAAAGCACTTGAGTTGATTTAAAATTTAAAAAAAAATAATTTTCTATAAGCTCTTTAAAATTGCCATAAATGAAAATAAGTCACACACATGCACACACACAGATGTTTATTTTCTTATACCACTGCTTTTTTAATTTAACAATCAAAAATCAATCAGAATACTCAACACCTTTATATAACTATCAAGATAAAGACTGACAGCTTAAAACCGACACTGTTTCTTAACAGAGACGTAAGCACGACTACTTTTAACATACGACTAACTCATTCTGTTTCATTAACAGTATTTTTATAGTTATCATATGTAGATTTTACTATAAAGTTGTAGAAATTACTAGAAGGTTTTAAACCCCACTAATGTTAGCAATCTCATGCTATTAATTCAATAATTCCAAAAAAATATATATTTTAATTAAAAGTATATGCTTTCGCATATTATTGGTTACACGGGAAATCAGTTATATATCGAGCCATAACCGCCAAAAAAGCTCAAGCGACATGCTTTTCGAAAATCGTTTTTGGACGAAAATCGATTATTTACGATAAATCGGACTATCTGTCCAAAGTTTCAAAGTCCTGCCATGTACCGTTACGGAAATACAGCAAAAGACATTTTAGCTTAAGTGCATTTTCCCTTTAAATTTTTAATTTGCTTAAAATTTTTTGTAACTGCAATGTGTCACTTAAGCTAAACATCTCTTTTACAAGTATGGCAAAACTAGTGCCAAAAACTTCAAGGATATCAATGAAACGGTTAAAGAACAGCTTGGTAAGGATAATAATTACTAGTTTTAAAATAATTTAATTAAATTAATTGATTTTTCATGGCATCAATAATATCTTAAAATATCTTAACCCCTTCAAACAAGCCTTGTCTTATAGGAAATTTATTAAAACTATTAACATTACATATAGCAGTCCACTACAAACCTATATAGCCAATATAAGAGTTCTACTTCGATTTAAACCAAGGATAACTAAAAAATACTTCTCCTGTAAAATTTACTTTATGGCGCTTAAGCTTTTTTGGCGGTTATAGCACGATATCTACGCTTTAACAATTTAATAAACTTAATAAACATTAACCTTTTCTCTAGCTGATGTCCAGCACTTTGTCACAATTTCTAACCTCAAATGCTTTGCAGGTCTCAGTGTGTAGAAGCACTTAATCAAAGTGATTTCAATTGCACAAATCTCAAATGCAGTTACACTAACCAACGCAATTTCCTATTAATTCCCTATTGCATACAATTAATTATGTTTTAGTCAAAGAGAAATGATAATTTTGGCTTCAACTTTTAAAATTGTTTTCGTAAATTTTATCTTACATATTGGCTACCATCTGCCCACACTATGGGGAGAGTGCTCGTATTAACAGATTATTACATTCTATAAAATTTATATTAATTCAATGCTTATCTTTTTACAGAGGTTTTGTCACCACATCGTCCACCCGCACCACCAACAGAGTATTTTCAATTTAATATTGGCGGTTATGATCCAGCAAATTTATTACGTACAAATCCTGATGCACCAGCTCTAGAAGGTTATATTGGTTGTGTACGTGGCTTAAAGATTGGTTCGAATCTTATTGATTTAGCTGACATTAATGAAAGGAATATTGCACCAAGTAAGTAAAAAAATATACACACACACACAAATATATAAAGGAATGTATGAATTTTGTGTTTGGTTGTATGAATATACATATGTATGAGATTGTAGAAATTTTTGGAAAAGGAAAATTCAATGTGCCAGAATATTGCAAATGCAATTGCAACACCAACAACAGCTTAAGTAACAAATAAGAATGCATACTCTCGTACACTCGAATGCATGTTGACATCATGAATTTATTATCCTTTACAATATTTGTTTGCAATTTCCTTTATGGTTAGCCCAAAGTGTTCAAGAATAGAACATGCATACATTAAGGATACACACGTAAGAAAATATAAAGGCACATATGCATATTTATGTATGTTTTCTTTATGTGTTTGTTTGTGTGAATGTATACAATGTATGGATAGACTTTCTGTATATGTGGGCCATAATAAAGGGGACTAGATAAACCCATCAGCTAAATTTACAACTACTAGATACGCTTTGGGACAGTCACATACTAGTTGTAATGATACTAGTCAGAAAACGACAGTCATATTAGTAGTTGTAAGAAGACTAGTAACGATACAGGTAAAAAAGAACAATTATATTACTAGTTATATCGAGACTAGTAACGATACAAGTCAACAAAGGATACGACTTGTACATAAAACATATTCTTAGCTCTTAAAAAATCAGTAGAAAGTGGTTCAATGGGTAGAGTACTTGCCTTCAAATATGAGGAATGTGTGTTCGTACCCCGGTTGAGCAAAAGTTTTCTTTAAGAAATACAAAACGATAACTAAAAAACTATTAAGAGCAGTGCTTTACAACAACTGGAATTCCAACTGGTATATAACTGTATACAAATGAACTAGTTGTGCTCCTATGACAGCCTAATGTTAAAATTGATAGTTCGACATATGAAAAAAAGACTGATAGGCAACTAGTCTAAGTTAAAAAGCAACTAGTATATTTCTAAACACATACTAGTCATTTTGTTTGCAGGGAAGTTAACTTTAATTACTGTTATCCAGGTTACCTTGCATGACAGACATTGTCATCGACGGTTCTTGTACGACTTGTACTCTGTCGATTAGGATTTCTAATCGACAATTTAAAGAAAATCGTCGTTTGCAACATTCTGGGCGACAAAATCCTGGATTTTGTCCTCTATTAAACACTTTTGACGACAAGATGAGCGACAATGTCTTTCGTTTTTATTCTGTAAAATTGAGGGTGCTTTTGGCTGAGTAGTTAACGCGTTTTACTGCAAGCCCTGAGGTCTTGAGCTAAAAACTAATTTCAGGCAAGCCAACAATATCATGCATTTTTCTCATGTGCATTGGTCTGTTATTGTGTTGATTGTTGTTGGACTGTTAAAGAGATAAAGGCATAACACTGATCACTTTGGCGTTACCGGCAGCCATTAATGCTAAAATATATTAATGCACTTTGCAGCACCCTCCTTCGTCGGCGAAGTAAAAGAACTAATAAAATGGCTACACAGCTTAAACAACTCAATGCGTCTACTTGACACCAGAGGGTCTTGCGACACTGCTCTAGAAAAAACGCGCAATAGCAGGGTTGTAAATGAATTAAGCTTTCATCTCTCTCCCACTTCACCACCTGTTCTCTCTAAACTTTCTAAGCTTTCCCATAGAAGGTAGCACATTAATTAATTAACTGGTAGGCATTAATCGCCTAATTGTGTTACTTCTCTTTATAAAAAAAATAAAATTGTGAAGTACAAGATTAGCGACAATGTCTTATATTTTGTCTTCAATCCAACTTTTTTGGCGGCAATATGAGCGACAATTTTTTACATTTGTCCTCAATCCAACTTTTTTAGGACAATATGAGTGCCAGTATCTTACGTTTTGATTCAGTAACATTGTGAAGGACGAGTTGAGCGATAATGTCTTATATCTTGTCTTATATCCAACCTTGTTGACGACAATATGAGCTACCGTGTTTACGTTTTGTCTTCATTAACAATTTGTCTTTAATCCGATTTTGTTGAGAACAATATGAGCGATAATGTCTTACATTTTGTCCTCAATCCAACTTTATTGGGGACAATATGATCGACAGTGTCTTACGTTTTGTCTTTAGTAACAATTTATCTTCCAGCCAATATAGCTGAGAACAATATGTTCGACAGTGTCTTACATTTTGTCCCCAATCCTACTTTGTTGAGGACAATATGATCGACAGTATCTTACGTTTTGTCATTAGTAATATTATGGAGTACAAGACGAGCGACAATGTCCTACATTTTGTCCTCAATCCAACTTTGTTATGAACAGTATGAGCGACAACATCTTACATTTGGTCTTCAATCAAACAAATTAATAAGTTGGCCTCTTCTTGTCGATGTTTTAGGTGGTGCTGTAGCAAGATGGTATGCGTGATAACTTATAAACATGCAGCCTCCGTTCGAGTCCCAGCTAAGTCAGTCAATAATACTATACAAAAACTTTGAGAATTTTTCAAAATTACGGGGTTCTTACAACCGAATCTAGTAGATGAGACCTTAAAGATCTCATCGGAATTTTATCTTATGGCGGTTAAAGTTTCCCCCAATTCGTCTGAATGTACGTGCAGCATATTGGTACAGGGTGTTTTTTTTAGAGGTATAGAACTTCGAATTGAAATAAAACACAAGAAAATCGTTTTAATGTCCATCAATTTGGCTTTATTGGAAGGATAATTTTATGCCATTAATGTTTAAATATGATTTCGGGCATGTGGCCGCCGCGGCTGGCTCGAATAAAGCCAATTCTACAGGTCCAATTTTCAACCACTTTTTCGAGCATATGGGGCCGTATGTTGGCAATAACGCCACGAATGTTGGCTTCCAAGTCCCCTAACGTTTCTGGTTTGTTGGCGTAGACGAGCGACTTCACATATCCTCAAAGAAAATAATCCAATGGTGTCAAATCACACGATCTTGGTGGCCAATTGACAGGTCCATTCCGCGAAATTATGCGCTCATCGAATGTTTCCTTCAATAAATCGATTGTGACGTGCGCTGTGTGGCATGTAGCGCCGTCTTGTTGGAACCACAACTCATCCACATTCATGCCATCCAATTCGGGAACAAAATAGTCGGTTATCATGGCTCTATACCGGCTCCAATTGCTGTGCACGGTGGCGAATCGATTCATTCGGGTCCTCTTCAACACTTTGCTCTACAGCGGCAATTGTTTCTTCGGTGCGCACTGTTCGACGTCTCTGCGGATGCGTATTATCACATAGAGTAAACGTAGTGCGAAAACGATCCACGGTTAACCGAATTAATTGCTCTGATGGACGATTATGTCGACCATAAAATGGACGGAGCTTGCGGTAAACTTCGGAGAACTGAACCATTATTTTCGAAATAAATTTGCACGATTTGCAAGCATTGTTCTTTTGTCAACCTGTTCATGATGAAATGGCAAACCAAACTAAATATTAATCACTTGACAGCTGACAAAATGGCCGCCAGTTAAAAAAGTGATGCCAACTTAATGTTCTATACCTCAATAAAAAACACCCAATATATGAAGCTGCGTGTGCTTTACATCTGAGGTCTAGGGTATGTTCAGCAAATTTATAGAAAATATTAAGGAAAATATTTTTGTGATACATATTAATCCTCTAACTCCCCAAAATAATGATAATTTTTGGCTATAGTCTAACAAATCATGAAAAACACCACTAAAATGGGGGAGGACGGTGATGAAATGCTCTACAAAGATGTTGGCCATATAATTTTACTATATGTCTTTAAAGATAAACAAGCTCCAGACTCAAATTGTACGCTAGAAACCATTAAAAACTTAAACTATGTTTAAAGGTTAATTTCCTACTTATTCTCAATTAATACTCGGCATAAGAAATCTTGTTAGTCTTTAAGGTATAAGATGAGTTCAGCTTTTTTATGTAAAACACCATGATAAACATTTTCGTGAACATTTTAACCCTCTTCGTGGTATGGATATTTTTGTCCCTTTCTTAAATCGTGGGCAAAAAAATTGCCTGTAGCGGTGAAATAGCGGGCTGAAATGTTTTACAAAAATTATCTTCGTAGTGTTTTACACAAAAAGAGCTGAACACATATTATACCTTAAAAGTAAGACTTAGAAGGTGCTGTTGGCTGAGTAGTTAGCGCGTTTGACTACAAACTATGAGGTCTTGAGTTCAAGACTAGGTTCAGCCAAGCCAACAACATCATGCTTTTTTTCATATGCATTGGTGTGTTATAGTATTGGTTCTTGTTGGATTATTGAAGTGATGAAGGCATAGCACTAATCACTTTGATAGTACCGCCAGCGATTAATATTAACATATTCTAATGCACTTCACAGCACCCTCCTTCGTCGGTATTGTAGCAGAGCCGTCGGCGAAGTAAAAGAACTAATAAAATGGCTACGCAGCTTAAACAACTCAATGCCTCTACTTGACACCAGAGGGGCTTGCAACACTGCTCTACAAAAAAACGCGCAATAGCAAACTATCCCTTTCCCAAAGAAGGTAACACATTAATTAGTTAACTGGTAGGCATTAATTGCCTAATTGTGCTACTTCTCTTTATTAAAAAAAATAAATTTCTTATGACGTGTACTAATTGTGAATAAGTATGAAATTAACCCTTAAACGCAGTTTAACTTTTCAATCATTTCTGACATACAAATTGTCAAAATAGACTACAATGTCGCTTTTTCATTCACTGACGCCAAGGCAGGTGACGTTATTACATCTGTAATCATTGCTGAAAAATTATCCTACAACATCGCCCAGATAATCACACTAGTATGTGAACGACGTACACACATTAGCTGTGTTCGTTTACTCGAATTTCTTATTACTTTTACTACAATTGGAAAAATTTGTTTACTTTTTGTATTGAAAACTTCCAGCTGTAGTAAAAATAGTAAATTGTAGTAAGTAAACGAACAGACATATTGTCTCACATTGAAACGTGCCCGATTTTCTCGACACGGTGTCGTTGAGGATGTATCTTTGTCGTGCTTCCGTTATTGATGATGTCTTAAAGACATGGTCAACTGGGTACATTCGTCTGAATGTCAAAACGGAATCCCATTGATTCTATTTGAATGCTTGTGCGTAACAGGCAGCCACGTAAACCAACATTCGTATGAAAAAAATAGCATTGATCCGCAAAAAATTTTTTAATTTACTTTGATAAGTCATCTTATTATATACTGCCGGCAGTTGGAATTAATTACTTTTTTCTTATTCCTTACAAATTATATCATAATTTTAATAAAGACAGAAACTTTGGATTAATATTAGAATAAATTACTTTGACTTATTTAAACATTACAAATAGTGGCCATCTCTGCCACAAACCCTAAATCTTCGATATGGTCAACCACATGTACATATAAGTACAAGCAAGTGAAATTAACAAACGTTAATCGGATAAAAATGGCAATAGGTATACCCAACAGCATTTCTTTGAACTCTAATTCAAAATGCCACCACCCACATCCCCAAGTAATATTTGAATACTTTTCTAAATTGAATTTTTCAACAAGGAAATCCTACATAAACTACTCGTTAGTATAACGATAATGCAAACATTTCCAAAGAATAAAATGCTTTGCACTAGTTTAAGTAAAATGTCGAAAGGAAAGCATATTGAAGAAAATCTAATATATTTTTCATCGAATTAAACACAAGTAGAAGTTAAGCATACTCGTAGGTATTCATAAAAATCTTATGAAAATGTAAATTTTTTTCTATTCCAGCTATAGATGGCGTTCTACCGAATTGTCAAATCAAATGTGATGCTGAACCCTGCAAAAATGGCGGCATTTGTAGGGAAAACTTTGCCATACAAGAATCGTCCTGTGATTGTGAACATACTAGCTTTTTGGGAGAATTCTGCATGGAGGAAAAAGGTGCCGATTTCAGTGGCGAATCAACGTTGCAACGTAAATTTGAGTTGGCTGGCAAAGTACACTATGTGCGCCTGCAATTGGCATTTTCTTCACTAGATCTAAGACGTGCCAATCGTGTTATGCTTTTACTTCAAACAGCTTCCGATCGCAGCTATTATCTAATGATTGCCATTACAGCTGATGGCTACTTACTGTTCGAAGAGGATCGTGAAGGCCCTGCTGTAGGTGCTCGTATCGATAGAAATTTCCTAAATAATGCACGCCACTCCATTTACTATCAACGTAATTTCACTGAAGCCACACTTTATATTGACCGCGAACAAGTGCCATTGGCAGCAATTGGTGCCAGAGCATTAACACCATCCGCCGAAATGAGTGCTAATCGTGTACAAATCGGTGGTATTAATACAACAGATACACGTTTTGCTGTTTTCAAAAGTTATAGTGGCTGTTTGTCAAGTGAGTATGCGAATGTGTGTTTTGATAATGTATACTACTGGATATTTAATTATGTGCAGAAAAGATATTCTTACAAATACTTAAAAAGTGTTATAAATTAGTGTGAGACACAAGCATGTATGTATGTGGACTTTGAATCAACAGTTTGGTTCAATGTCAAACGTTTTTAGAAGCAATGGCGAAGTTTCAAATATATCACACGCAAAGAGAAAATCTATGGCTGTTCCTTTTTTTGTGGATCAGGGCTCAGGGCGATACCTTTGAATATTCGATTTGAACTTTCTCACACTGAAAATGACAGGAAAAAATACATGAATATTTTGTTTAATAAAGAGAAGTAATACAATCAGGCATTTAATGCCTACCAGTTAATTAATTAATTAATTAATTAATTACCTTTTTTGGGAAAATGGATAGTGTAAAGAGAACAGGTGGTGAAGTGGAAGAGAAATAGAATGCTTAATTCATTTACAACCCTGCTATTGCGCGTTTCTTTTTTTTTTGTAGGGCAGTGTTGCAAGCCTCTATGGTGTCAAGTAGAGGCATTGAGTTATTTAAGCTGTTTAGCCATTTTAATAGTTCTTTTACTTCGCCGACGGCTCTGCTACAGCACCGACGAAGGAGAGTGCTGAGAAGTATATGTTAGTATTAATATGTGGATATGTTAGTATTAATCGCATGAGAAAAATGAATGATGTTGTTGGCTTGCCTGAAACTAGTCTTGAACTCAAGACCTCCGGGTTTGTAGTCAAAGGCGCTAACTACTCAGCCAACAGCACCCTCAGTTTGTTGACCAACACTCAGGCGTAGGTGTCATCTCCTAAACAACATATTGTACCGGAACTAGGAAAATTGGCTATTGTGGATATGCACTGAAAGGAAACCCTTCATTCAGACAATGAATTTCTTCATTGTATTAATGAAATTTGTCATTGAAAGCCATCTAACGAAGCCCATCATTGGATTAATGAAGAATGTTTCATTGTATTTATGAATTTCATTTGGTCATCCATGTCATAAATCTAATGAAACTATTTCATTAGTGCAAAGAAACAGTTTCATGAATTAAAAGTAATTAAATATAGTAGTCATAAAGTTTTTTATAAAAGAAAAGTGAGACACACAGGCAATTAATGTGCTGTGATGTGCATTGGTATATGTCAGTATCAATTGCTGGCGGTACTGTCTACTAACAAGTACTATGCTTTCATCACTTTAACAGTCAAACAACAATTAACAAAATGATTCACCAATGTATATTCATAATTTTAACGTAATTTTTTATTTTTGAACTAAATAGGAGGTATAAGTCTGAAAATTTTTATTATTTCGGCTTTCTAATTGAATATTTTTGAATTAATGTAAATTCAAATTATTTTTATTAAGGGTGGAGTGTTGGAATATTCAAATCAGATTAGCAGAACGGATCAGTACTACTGATTTCGACAGGCCGCTACACCGTCTCATCAGCGTTCTTGTTCAATTTTACCACCTATGAAGGTGGATGCTTTTTACTAGGAAACATCAGCTATTTAACTAATTTTTGCCAACAAATAGAATACCAGAATTCATTCAAATCCGTGCCATGCATTCTATTTTATTGTGACTCAATTTTAGTCTTTGCCGAAATTCCTCTATCTGATTAATAAGGTATATTCATAATGTTGATGGCTGGCCTGAAACTAGTCTCGAACACAAGACCTCAGGATTTGTAGTCAACGCACCTTCTTGTTTCTCATCCTTTTAATTTTAAAATGTAAAAAATATAGGCAAGACAACATAAGTACCCAGTGGTAAAAATACCAATTACGTAATAGCTGATGTAATCAATACTTAGTAGCAGCCACTGATGACTCTTTGGCTTATTTTCCCACTTAGATTTAACATAATCGTGTCATAGGATGCTTAATCGGTGCGCTCTTAAAAAGTAAGCTAAGATGTCAGTACGTGTAGCTACTGTGCTATGAAATACAACGAAATTCGCACATACACAATGTAAATGTCATATTAGATTGCACGTACATTACAACCTAAGTACTATATTGCTCGCTCAGAACGTCATCCTAACATCATTGATTATTATCTAAATACTTCATTTAATTTTTAACTTCTCACATTGACGATAGTGCTTCTTGAAAGCACTAACGTAAGCGAGACCATTAAAATATGTCCTACGATTGGATACAGGAACAGTACACGCACACACACACACAATATGCGCGTATACGCGTATAGTACATTTTATGAATAACGTAAAGTAAATAATTTTAAAATAAGCATACACAGAAAAAAAAACTCTCGTACTAAATTTAAGTTTTTTCTTCTTACTTTTAGTACGAGTCGTGCTTAAGAGCTTAAGTACGAATAACCCTAAAGCGCATCTACAATTAGACGAAACGAGATTACTTAAGAAAAGCAATCCTGGAATTTCTTAAAATAAGTATAAAATCGTTAAATCAATTTTTAAAAAATCTTGAATCCAGTACGAAATTCTTATTCGCTTTCAGTATTCTTTCAGCTACTCTCAGAGTAATTTCAAGTGTGTTTGTCTTGGTTTTTAGCTTTCGTCTTTTATACCCTGATGTAGCTGGGTTGTCTAAGAAGTTGGTTTACAAACATGCCATGAATTAAGTTGCCTATGTTCAATACTAGCAATATACAAAAATAAATTTTAATGGATTGATTTTTTTAGTGTACTAAAATCGACTGTATTCGTATGATCCCATTCAGAGATTGTTAAAAAATCGCGATTAAATTTTTCATTCATAATTTGCCTCAGCTACGACGAGCTTAACCCATTGTTAAATGAGCAGGAATGGCTAATGCTACTGTCATCTGCGAAAGAGTAGATAGAATTGGATTTTTGGCAAAGAAGGTCATTTAAAATAACTAGAGCCAAAATGGTATAAGGAGTGACACCACATCTCTGTAAAAAAAAGACTAATAAGTAAACTAGAGTTGCGCAAAATCGTTCCTTTTGTGGAATCGTTCCGACCGATCCGAAATACTAAAGGAACTAGGTCGTTCCTTTCGTTCATCGGTCCAGTTTTTTTGTTTGAACAGTGAATGAACGAGGAACGAGAGAATGTCTCTGTCACTCCTAAAAACGTCAACAAACATTTTTCATTGTTTATTTTAATTTTCTGACAATAACAATAAAATAATTCTGTGTTTTAGTAAAATATTTGTAAAAAAAAACAAAAGCCCACAACAAGCAATTAATTTTAGAAAATAATAAAATCTATCATAAGCTTAAATAAATAAATCATTCTCTATACAAAAAATTGTACACAAATAAGTGAACAAAACAAATGTTTTGTCTAGAACGTTTGTCAAAGCAAATTAATTACTCTTCAAAACGGTTTGCAATTGCAGAATATCTTTGGCATAGTTAGATATACTCCTTCCAGCATGGGCTGGGTTGATTGCTTTCCTGCAAGTAAAAATTACTTGCAAAACAATAAAGCCAGAAGGTTCACTTTATCAACTGGGTCAGTGAATACTCGGTCCTTTAAAAGAGTCTTAATTAAGGAACTAACGTTATCCTTCAATATTTTATTATATAACAAAAAGCTCTTACCATCTCGAAGGGCAGCAAGAAGTTTAGCGCAAAGACGATACTAGTAAATAGCTTTTTCGCGCCTTAGCACTCTGTTCCACGAAGTTCTCGCCCTTTTACGCAGCGAATCAGCAACCGCATTTTTGTTAGTACGCCAGATATTAATAAATACTTCTTCTCGGGATTTTACACCATTTTTTCTCCCAAACTCTTCTGGCTTTAACGGAGTCAAAGCTTTCATTACCAACAGAATGACATCTTAAACAATTTTCGCCATGGCATTGACATTAACTATTATCTAGGAAACAGTGTTTCCATATGAACATCTTGTAGCTATTTATGAGGTATTGCGAAGCTTATAGACCGAAAAAGAGGCAGAAACGATGCAATGATTTAATCTACATTACCGCTCGCTTCATACTTGTCATGTTTCGAAGTGAGAAAATGGTCGAGAGTATTGTTTTGGTTCTCTTTAACACACGAAATATGTGTTGGCTCTATAGTTATTAGAAATATATTGTGGTTACTTTAAATAATGTATGGTTGTAGCAAAAAAATATTTTTCTTATTTTTTTAAGTATTTATATCTTTCAAACGGTCATCTTTTTTAACATTTCCTCAGAAACATGCTAAACTTATGTATTTTATGTTCGTATCAATGAAATAAGCCCTAGAGTAGAAATAAAATTTTTTTCTCAATTTTAGTACATACATCAACACTAAAATGTATAACTACAAGTCCCAGCGGTAAAACTCAACAGGCCTCCAAATTTCTGGCCTTATTGAAGGTCTGCAACGAACCCCTTATTTTTTTTTTTTTTTGCAACGAATATATTTTCTTGCATTCCAAATAAGGTTTTCTAAAGGGACTAACCTTTCCCTTCGTTTTGTTCAATTAAAAAAAACGTACATTCTTTTTTCGCAAGTAGCTTGTATATAAAACTGAAATTTATGTACAAGAGACATCATACATGCTGCTACACACAGAAAAATTTCCATGTAAAATCATCGAAAACCAGGTTAATTTAACATATTTCGGTAGTGATTTTGCTTCATAGGTGTTTCATGTTAAATCAACATGATTTACAATAATCTTGAAAGAAAAGTTTTCCTTTTGAATTAACTAAATTTCATGTTGATTTAATATTCTAGTACAGTTAAATCATAATGAATTTGATACTGAAATAATATGGAAAATCATATTGAATCAAAGTAATTTCGCGTTGAAACAACGTGAATTTGATATTGGAACAACACGAAGAATCATATTGAATCAAAGTTATTTCAAGTTGAAACAATGTGAATTTGATACTGAAACAAAACGAAGAATCACATTGAATTAAAGTTATATCAAGCTGAAACAACATGGCTTTAATGTAGCTATTTTACTAATTATTTTACTTACGCGATAGTCATCAGAAAACTTTTCGTTGTAGCTGACTGCCCCAGCCAAGATTTGAACTCGTGCCACCTGCATGATAGTCCACGCGCTAACCACTGCAGCCACAACAGCTTCAAACTTTTCTTTACTTGTACACTAAATAAATACCATCGTATGTAAATTGCATTTCATTTTAATTCAACATGATTTAAATGATTATTTAACATAAAACTTATTTGTAATTAAAGTTATAGTCATGTCGATGGAAAATGAAACTTAACGTTTATAACAAAATTGTTTTAACTTTGATTTAGGGTTAGATTAATAATTTTCTGTTTAAAATTAATATGAAACAATGGTATTTTTAAGCCAGCAGCAAGGCGAATTCAGTACCAGGTAGCCCTATTATCACAGATGATCATCAGCTGATTACACCCAATCCGTCAAACTCTATATAAGAAAAGAGAAAAACTTTAACCCGAACTGTCAAAGCACAAATAAAAATAGTCCTACACCTACTTTGTATGTGTGTTGTTTTGATGATAAGGCCACTTGATATTAATTCGCTTTGGCCAGCAGCAGTAAATTTTCGCTGGTAATTTGTAATTTAAGAATAAACAACAACAAGTCACACAACTAAGCAGAACAGTAAATTGTAGCAATGAACAAAGCAAATAAACACTAACACACTCAAACGACAAATTATTTCTTGTAAATTCAATATGATTTCCAATCAAAATTGCGGCATGTTGATTTTACATTCCTTTTTTTCTGTGTGTATTATGTTGTTTATGTTGGAGCTGGTTAACTTATCCTTATTCCGTCGAAACTACATCATTGTTTCCAATTTGTTTTCTTAATAAATACACGAACTTTAGCGTCTTATGTATAGAAAATTACTTTGAAAATAGTTCGTAATAAAAAATAACATTAGCTAAAAATATAGAAGCCGCTATAAAGACATTGATATCAAAAAAATTACCTCCATTGATTTTTAACATACCTTCCTTAGAAAGCCTTCAAAATGGTCTTTATTACACAATGTTTTGTCAGACGTGCTGTGGCTAGCCTGCTAAGAAGCATTCCAAAAGAGGCATCTGAGAATTCCTACATATGGAAGCTGCTGCTGGGGGGTCTATGATAGCATCGGTAAAACAGATATCAGTGTGGAATAGAAAGCCTTGTGTCTGTGTGGGAGTAGAAAGCCTTGTGTCTTCTGGAAGGCCTCTTTGCTTGAGCATTTTACCACTGTGGTGTATCAGTAGCGGCAGTCTACTAATTTAAAAAGCTCCTACTCGTATTATGTCATCTCTATCGCTATTTAAATGAACACTTGTGTATGGTCCTCTGTTAAGTTGTTCAACAGACGAAAAACACACATAGAAAAAAGATATGAAACCAATTTTTTTTTTGTTGTTTGCAGTAGAACACATCCACACATCCTTTAGTTGTCGATATGAACTTCAATAAATTTCAGCCAAGTGGCTATTAATTCTTAAAGCTTCGACAAGTTTTTGAAACGGGTTGAAATAGTATTTTTTAGGTTTTTTGTTCGAAATACAAAGTCGCAAAAAAGAAGAAATTTATGGTCATCGTTTTCTCTATATATATTTCAAAATTGTTAAACTATTTGTTTATAAAAAAATTTAATGTTTGGTCAATGCCTCCAAACATGATAATTGAGTTTGCAGAATAAATAGCATTCGTTGATTATATTGCAAGAAAAATTAATATTTTATTTAAATTATTTCTAGATATTTACATTCAAGTTAATCAATATATTATGAAACCTTTGGAGGAATATATGTTTTTTACTAAATCTGGAGCAGACAATATTACCGTGATTAATCCTGAAGGTGTACGCAGTGCCCAGTGTGTGGCTAAATTTGATATAACAGAACAGCCGTCACAGGAACCCATGGTCAATGTTAGTTTGGTAAGTAGACTCATTGAATTGGCAATAAGGTGGTATTCACATATTGAGTAACGGAGTTGCGTAATATGTGAAGAACCTCTAATTTTGATTTTAGTAGTGCTGTTTATATCAATAACACGCTGTAACAGAGAAAATATTCGTGAAAAACAACTTAGTGAGGGTTGTAGGTCTAGTTGAGTAGATGATTTTACCATTTTCAAAAATTGCAATACACCCTCAAAATCGGAAGTTATCGATAAAAAAAAAACTATGAATTCAAGGACAAAACCAATTTTCACTTCGTTGTTTCTGCACCGATTTTAATTTTTTAAGCGTTCCGTGTATAGTTAAAAGATTTTCTTTTGACTTATATTTCATGGAAATATCATCAAAAGAATTTTAAAAAATTTTATTGTTTTTAGATTTTTTTTAATTTTTCTTATTTTTTTTGCAACACTGCTTGAAAACGGTTCATTATGTTAAAAGTATCTTATACCGATTACAATAAGCCCTAAAATATTCAAATCGGTTGGAAATTGCCAAAGTTACAATTAGTTTAATCAAAATTTCAATTTTAAATTATTCCTAGTGCTTTTAGGAGCGGCTCACAAAATAAATGCTAATAAATGTATAACTGTTAAACTACTTTTTAAATTTATTTGAAATTTGGCATATCAATAGATGAGGGGCTATACTTGCACAATATAGTTTGCGAAAATTTGCAGAATATGTACTAACGACTCTAAGGAACAACCTAAACCAGTGGATAGTAATTTCGAAAATTTTGTAACATCACAACGCAACGCACAAACATAACTAGCAAAGTGATTTAGCTTGTCGGCGGAAAACACCCAAGGTCTATTGCGGGAATCGAACCCACGACCTCTGGCCTTGCAGGCTAGCATCGCTACCAGCCAGCCACAGAGACACCCTATGTACTAACGACTTTACAGTGGGATAAAACTAAACGCATAGCGTGTGAAAAGCTTTAAAAGTCTTGTAACTTTCGCAAATCTCAACCGATTTTAAAAGCTTTTATACGCTATATACAGGGTGTCCCATAAATAGTGGTCCAAACGAATTGTGTCGATAGACGAGATCATACCCTATCAGAATAACCCAACTTATCCGTTGTTGTGATACCATTTTATTTTTATGAAATTCCCCTTAAAGTATTGAAATAGCAATAACTTTTTTTATAAAATATTTTGACACAATTCTTTTTGTTTCCAATTCTGCATTAAATACAGAAGTTTTAAAGCTTATGGGCACGGAAGTCGTGGTACTTTTTTTTATACGGCAGTGTCTTAAACTTAAATGGAAAAATTATGTAGGATCTCAATTGCGACTTTCTGCGAATATCTCGAAAACCGTAACACTTTTACAGACCTATGTTGGGTTATTCTGATAGGGTATGATCTCGTTTATCGACACAATTCGTTTGGACCACTATTTATGGGACACCCTGTGTATATATTTTACCTTCGTTCCTTTTAGGAGCATAGGGCCTCAACAAAGGTCTTCCATCTGGATTTGTCATTAGCAATGTGTTTAATTTCGCTCCAGGATACATCAGCCTCCGCCGCTTCCATTTCCACTAGTCCACGCCACGTTTAGGATGGACGAACCCTTTTTCGGCTTCCTTGAGGTGTCCACTCGTTACCTTGTCTTGTCACATCTTCTTGTGGTTTGCGTAGTGTGTTTCCGAGGCAGGACCATTTGCCAGGACCAAAATTCTAAGCAGACAACGATTCGCAAAAGCTTGCAGTTCACGGTTAGGTGTTAGTAAATTTGTGAGAGCTTATGAATGCGTGCGACTCTCAGATAATGGATTTGACATATTTCTGCGGTATTTCTACCAACAAATTACATGTGTTTTTTGGTGTTGTATTTGTTTTAGTTATGGTGGTACCTGTAATGAATATGCCTTGACCCTGCTATTGCGCGTTTTTTTTTTTGTAGAGCAGTGTTGCAAGACCCACTGGTGTCAAGTAGAGGCATTGAGTTGTGTAAGCTGCACAGAAAAAAATAAGTTTCGTTTTTGATAACAAAAATCCCGGTATTCAATAATTTTTTTTTTCAAATTTCCTGTGATAAAGAATTCCCCTATATTGATAACAAAATTATTTCAAAATAAAAATATATATATAAATTAAAAAATGTTGACATGGCTGGAATACGAACCCGGGCTTTTCGGACGTAAAGCATACACTCTCTAGCGGAGCCATATCCCACTTATTTTTTTATGGGATACAACTTGTTTTAAGTACTTATGTATAAAAAGAAAAGAAATAACCGGCATGGAAAAGAAATACTTACAACGAAATATTTTATTATCTTAAAGATAAATGTTATTGAAATTCATATTTTTTTTAATAACATGGTTTTATTGAATATAATTCTTGTCTATTTTTTCTGTGTGTGTAGCCATTTTATTAGTTCTTTTACTTCGCCGACGGTTTTGCTACAATACCGACGAAAGAGGGTGCTGTGTGGTGCATTAGGATATCTTAGTATTACTCGCTGCCGGTACTGCCAAAGTAATCAGTGCTATGCCTTCACCACTTTAACAGTCCAACAACAACCAACACAACACACCAATGCACATGAGAAAAATGCATGATGTTGTTGGCTTGCCTGAAACTAGTCTCGAATTCAAGACCTCAGGGTTTGTAGTCAAACGCTCTAACTACTCAGCCAACATTACCCTTGTTGTTCTTGAGTCTTTTAATGGCCGTTATTATTTCCTCCAGCTCTGGTGCATGGGTAGGAATGTCGTCTCTTTCTGCATGGTGTAGACATCTGCAGATTTTTGACACTGGTGTTGATGGGACTGAAAGCATATTAGAGTAATGTTTTTGCCATATTGCTATTTGTTTTGCATTTGAATATGTAAGGATGCCTTCTTCATTCTTCAATGTTTTTGTAATGTTTAAAGTTCTGTTTGTCATCTGCTTTACTATTTTGTAGATGTCCCTCGTACGGGGCGTGTCTGCAGCCGCTTGAACGTCTTGAGCTAGTTGATTAAACCATCGCCTCTTGTCACTTCGGGCACTTTTCTTGACTTTATCATCCATTTCCGAGTACTTCTTTTGTAAAACTATTTGGCCACATCTGGTTTCTTTCTTTTCTACACTGAATCAAATTCCAAATGTAATCTGAAATCCACTGTTTTGGTCACACTGAATCCTATAGTTTTTTCCGCAGTTGCTAGAAATAAATGTCTAGCTACATTCCACTGTACATTATTTGACACTTGCAGGGTTTCGGCTGAATTTTTCAGTGTCTCAATGAACTTCTCGTAAATCGTAAGTTGTTTTAGTTTTTTTTTACATCAAGTCGTTTCGCTAAGTTGCAAGATTTGTCTCTCCTTATGGTCGCAGCATTCAATCGTATCTTTGCAATAACTAAATGGTGGTCACTGGCCATATCAGTCCCACGATTGTTCCGCACGATTGATCTCCCATTACTCGTTCGTACACTCAAAAGAAAAATCAGTCTATCCGTACTTACATTAATCCCAAGCGGTGTCAAAAGTACGGTAATCCCGGTTTTTCTGAAATCAAGTACTTAATACTTAATTTTAGCCTGATTAGCCATTATTCATGTAAAAAAATATAATTTTAAGTACGAGTATGTTTATAAACTTTATACACAGTCGTACTCGTACTGTGTTGGTGTTTGTTTGCTTGATGATAGCCACAAATCACTGTTCTGCTCTTATTGTTGTTTATTTTCATAACTCGGGCATAGCCGAAAAGTAGCTGATACACGTTGTCTTGCATGTAGATTCAAGCCCGCTGTATACTTGAATCAATCCGCCGCATACTTGAATCAATCCTAAACTGCATACTTTAATCATAATATCTCCACATTTTATGATAGATAAGACATATGTAAGACTGCAATAAAATTCTTCTTTTGCAGCAGGGTCAGAAACTTCGGTCGGAGCATAACATTGGATTATCGATATTTTTCTGACACGCGATCTTAATCCGATGGAGATGATTCGATCAGAATGAGGCTTCCATTCCATAAGTGCATCCTGAGCCTCCTTTGAGAGCAGAAATCCTACGCCGTTTTGGTGATTTGAACCAGAATACAACAGTCTGAGACCCTCAGTTGTCTTCATTCCGCCAGAATCAAGCCATCTCATTTCAGCTATCCCAAGCACAAGCAGATTGTAGTTTTTAAATACATTGCACAGCTGAGACAGTTTAGAGGTTTGTAACAGCGTGCGCACGTTCCATGTTCCAATTCGTGATCCATATTTCATACTAAAAGTTGTCGACAATTGATCTGTCCGTTTAATCTTTTTGAGTTTTCATTAATCAGAGAGATTTAAGATGGACAGATGATTAGTCTACCGCATCCTGTTATGGTTCTGGGTCTGCCAGATAAAGCTTCGAGGCTAGCTAATTGCAAATTGAAGCCGCACCTGACATGGTGAACAGACGCTTCCGAGCCACATTTATATAGCGAGCCGCTTGATACAAGTCAGACGCTCGCTTCAGCCGTACCTTACATGATGAACAGACGCTGGATTGTTGGTTTTGCTATCGGCGTTTCTCTATCCACCACCTGGCACCCGTCTGCTAGGAGACCAATAACTCGCTATAGCTTTGGAAAAAGGGATGATATACTAAAGCAATCATATTCTAAAAATGCGAAAAAATTATGGCTAAATGTGCAAAATAAATTTTCGCAGTCAAATATTTTAGCAGAGTGTAATGTCCAAGTCTCTTCTTCGTATTTTAGAGCTGAGCAAAAATATATAAAAAGTTTTAAAATTGCTTGAAATTTGTGAAAGTTACAAGACTTCTAAAGTGTATCACATGTGATGCATCTATTTTTAGCCCACTGTGGAGTAGTTAATTCATGTCATGCACATTTTTGGAAAACATAGTGTGCAGATATAGCACCTAATGCATTGATATGTCAACTTTCAAATAACTCTGACCACTAGCTTAGCAGTTATATATTTATTAGCATTTATTTTGTGAGCAGCTCCACAATGCATTACGAATGTGTTTAAATATAAATTTAAATTTTGATTAAAATAATTGTACCTTTAGCAATTCCGCACCGATTTTAATAAATTAGGGCTTATTGTAATCGTTATAAGATACACTTAAAAAAAATAAAAAATTTGTAGCTTCTCTGAAAAAATAAAACATTAAATTTTTCTTTTGATGATATTTCTATAAAATATATGTCAAAATAAAATAGTTCAAATATACATGGGAAGCTTAATTTTATTTGACACCGTTTAAAAATTGAAAATCGGCGCAGAAATAACATAGTGAAAATGATTTTGTACGTGAAGTGCCAAAAAAATTGCTTCCTATCGGTAACTTCCGTTTTTTACGGTTTTTTTAAATTTCTTAAAATGCCAAAATGATCTACTCAACTAGACCTACAAGTCTCACTAAGTCGTTTTTCACGAGTGAAATAAACTTGCTATTTTTTAACAGCGTGTAATTATAATAATTTGATCCATTAATATATCTTCTCTTATATTATTAATGGAAATATTTTCTGTTGACATGTTACAATAATTATCTGGACTTTATTAATATGTTACTTTTGATTAAAACATTTTTGAATATATTTACATTGATTGTCCAACCAATTTTCTCTGATACATTGAATGAATTTCCTCAAACGAGAAAAATATGTTTTTAATAAAATTTCTGTTTACTTATAACAACAATTTACAGAGTGCTGAGAATTGGGTAGAAGAGCCACCCCAACGTATACCGTATGTGGCCAAATATGTCTACGATGAATCCGCAAAGGAAGACTCAACACAAGTGGTTTTCATAACACTAACAGCTCTGTTTGTAATCATTGTTATATGCTGCCTACTCGAAGTATATCGCAGTCATTTAGCATACAAAAGACGTATTGAACGTGAAACGGATGAAGATATTATTTGGTCAAAGGAACAGGCTACAAAAATGCATGAAACACCAAACGCAGCTGGTCAACCGTATGCTTACAAAGCGGTAAGATGATTTATAAAACAAACATGTAATATTAAAAGGTACCTCTGAAGGAAATACATGTGTCTCTACTCGTATTTATTAACAGGTGCCAGTCGATGAAAAGAAACCGGGTAATGGTGCACCTTTAGTGGGCATACTTAAGAATGGTAATAGTGCCAGCAATGGCAGCATTAAACGTAATGGCGATGTGCCATTGGGACATATTGATACGCGTATTGAAGAGGCCGATGAGGAGCAGGAACAAGAGAATGAAAAGCAGCCACAAGAATCAACAGAAACCGATGATGTTCAAAAAGAGGATAAACAAGATGAAACAATTGCAGAGAATACTAAAGCCAAAGATGATGAACAACCAAAGAAGGAAAATATTGATAATATTGAAACTGAACAGAATATTGACACAACTTCAGATAAAGGTAAAGAGAGAAACAATTTAAATTTTTTTTTATAATTGAAATCCATTTAAAGTTATTTGTTCAATTCTCAACTTATTGTTGGAGTTGGATAGGAATAGATTTTACAATAGTTTTCAAATTTAGTTTCTATGAAATATATTTGAACAATAGCTACAACTTTTTTTCCATTTATGAAATGTCATATGAAGACAAGAGTGGCAAGCAAAGTTAATGCGAATGCGTTTTTCCTTAATATATTTTTACTTATTAGTAAATTATATAAATACATGCACATATCGGCTGCAGAATTTCAAAACACAGCAACAGCAAAAAATAAAATTTTTCAGGAAGCGTATAGAACATACATATTTTTTTATAGAAGACTATATAGAAATTTCAATATGAATTGGGCAAATATTGTATGAAAAATTTTATTTTCATGATATTTATATGGCATCATGTGTGCAAAAGACTCTACATCACAGAAAAAATTATCCCCAAAAAAGTTTTCAAATAATATAAAATTTCATTTTCAGTAAATGTTCTTTACTGATTCAGTGAATTTTTTGTTAGTATTTTATTTAGGACGCAAACATCAAAAACTATTTTTGTTATTGTTTTTGATGTTTACGTCCTAAATAAAAAGCAAACAAAAATTCACGGAATCAGTTTTCTGTTGCGTAACAAAACTACCCCCATGACGATATGCACATAAATAACAACCACAATAATGATAGCAAAAGGAATGATATGTCGGAATTCATACAGTTAGTATCAAACACAAATTATAACAAGGTTGTTTACTGAAGATTTCTGAGTACATCAAATCATTAATGTTTGTATTGATTAGTAGTCGGTAAACTAGTGAAACCATTAGGCTAAATAAAGGCACGTGTAGCATAGAATCAACGGAATTTGTAAAATAGCTTGTAGTCATGATTAAAACTCGTCTGTCTTTTCATTAGCAAATGCAATATGTACACTCTAAAACATTACTTCAAATTTACGATTATATATTGTCTAAATTTGTGTTGAAAATTTCTCTTGTCTAAAATTACATCGATTTTGTAGTTATTTAATTAAAGAAAAAACCTTTCAAATGAAACATGTTTACTCCAAGTGGAAAAAATGTAACATAAAGTATAATACAGCTATGGCTGAATGGTAGATACGTCAAACTATCAGTCACGAGATCGCGGTTCAAGCCTGCACACAGTCAATCGCTTTTTTTTTAGTAAAAACATTTTGTTGAAAAGTAAATACGTGTGTAATTTTAGGTCGATAATAATCTGTAATGTGTTGCCGACTATTATCGACCTAATTTTCAACAAAAGTTTTTTAGAGTGTAGGTTCCAAAGCATCAAAAATCTACTCGGCGCTATCCCAAATCATGCCGCATACAAGACGTCCAAATTATCTGCATGGAAAATTGCTCAATAGTGTAGTAAGAAGAATTATCCTATATGCATCCTCCATATGGTCGCACTACTGGTAATCACCACTACTGCCATAGTATTTCGATGATTTTATCTCGCGAATAAAAAGAATTAATAAAAAAACATTAAATGTTTTTATTTTTTCGTTATAGCATTTTTAGTTTCCATCCGATTTCGGTCCATTATGGCCTAAAATGTTCGTAGTCGAATGGAAATTATAAAACTAGGGATTTTTTATTTGTGGTACAAAACAGCTTCCGTAATGATAACAATTGGTGAAAAACTTTAAAAATTTCATAAAATCTTCACCTCGATTTACTATAACTCAGGCATTTTTTATCCAATTAAAGCCTTTGAAACCGGATATAATTCGTTTCAATCGAACTAGCATTCGATTTCGGATGGCGCTTGAAAGAGAAGTATACATACATATATACAAACACAAATGTACTGTTATCTGGTAAATGTGACGTGATATAAATCATATCAATATTGTTCCCCGTTATTCTTACGACAATAACAACAAATAATTATGGTTTGAGAAAAAAAATTCAAAAAGAAATTATTTTTCAGGCCTGTGCTATCTGCCTCCAATGAGTTCAAATATACAATGTAAGAATGACAATACAAAAGAATAATAAAGTTAAACATAACAGAGTTGCCATTGGTGGATATTATCAATAAAATAAGTGTGCGGTGTAGATTTTTCAATTCCTGCATATTCTCTAAGCGGTGTTGGAGTAAGCCCTTTAAACTCAGTTCCAGCCAAAGGGGTAGACATGTCGCTATTACGTTCATCGTTGTCCGATTCCTCCACTACCGGCCATTCTTCATCTGCAGTCACAAACGCTGGGTTATGCGGAACATAGATTTCGTGTTGTGTTCGCTGACAGTTTTTGTAAGAACGCCCCATTGAATAATTAACGGCAATTTCTTCGGGGTGAGCGTAGGAAATATCTTCTGCTTCGATATTTCTTGTTCGCTTTGAGATATTGTTCTGAGGAAACTCTGATTTGGATTTCATTTGCCCTTAGCAGGTCCAGACGCGTGCGCAGTTGGCGCCCTGAGAAAAGCTGAGTGGGTGATTGACCTGTGGTATAGTGTGGTGCATTCCTGTAGTATCTCAAAAATTCATTTAAATTTTTACGCAATGATTCGCGAGTCGTGCACATTGCCTTAAGCGCATTTTTCACGATTTGGACATAGCGCTCCACCTGGCCATTTTTAGAAGGATAGTAAGGAGCCGTACATTTATGATACTTTACACCCATGATCTTTAAAAAATTATTAAATTCAACGGAAGAAAGATTTCTCCCATTATCCAAAACCACCATCAATGGCACTCCATACGTCGCGAATACTTTGTCCAACAATGAAATCGTGGCAGCAGCTGTAATAAGCTTGATAACCTTCACTTCCAACCATTTCAAATACGCATCCGTAATAATGAGAATCATCATACCATCAATTGGGCCAGCGTAGTCAATATGTACTCGTTCCCACTGTGATTTCGGGTACTCCCAGTGATGGTCCTTAAATTTAATAGGACTTTTAGCATTTCTTGTACATAGCTCACATTCTTTAGCTGCGTTTCCCTTCATTTTAACTGCGCCCAAGTGGCTGCCATGTAATTCATTTAATATATTTGTCGAAATTTTGGAGGGATAACAATACGGTGTTCAAAAATCAGACATCCCGAGGACAATTTGTAATTTACTTCAGCCGATTTATACCCGTACGACGATAAGCACTTGCCGCTTTCAAGCAATTGTACAATCTTACCCAGGGGATCATCCTTCTTAACTTCTTTGGCTACACGGGTTGCGGTCAATGGAAGTTGATTTATTTGTTTTAGTATAAATTGGTTCAATTCATTAAATAAGAAGGTACTGCAAGCTTATAATTAAGAACGAACAAAGATATTGTGCATTTCGCATATATTGTAAAATATTTCTTAAAATTGTGAAAAAAAATCCAAGTAGCATTAAGGCTTTCAACAAAACAGAACAGGTTAAATTGTTTCTAATAAGCCCAAACAAGTAAAATTCTAGAGCTAGGACCTAGTTGTGTCACAGCGAATTAACAAACCAACTAAAATATAAAATGAACATTTAAAACACATGAGCATTGTTATAGGCTACAGCGAACCACGAAAACACTAATTATTACTTTCCGCTTTATTGTTGTCAGTATTAATTAGTTTTTTCTGTATTCCTTTCCCAATAAAAATAATTTAATTAAATAATTTAAACTAGTGAGCTGAAGCCTGATTTAATAACTTTCAAATAATCAATATACTTAGCTCGCTAAATAATTATATATCTACAATTTTAATTTAAGATATCCCCACCGAAGAGTCTGCTGACGCTACAGATTCGCATGCTGATAAATCTCAAGATGTTAATACCTCCCCAGCAGCTGCTTTAGCGGACGTTAAAGAGAATGGTCTAAATGGTTCCTCTTCATCAACGACATTAGATCAATCAACGGTAAGCATAACAACTTCCCTATCATCCTTCGATGACATTATATCCTTTAACAAATTGGCTCCCATCTGCACGATGAGTGATGAAACGCTTGATTAAAATTAATTATTTATATAGAAAATTTAAGCAACATTTATTGTTAAAATTTATGTTGTTTGTAATTATTTTTAATTGTAAAATACATGTTTTTTGTTTTACTAAAAATTAAAGCATATTTATACTACTACGCATTACTTGAAGAAGGAAAACAGTTGCTTTTGAGATCGAAAATTACAAATTTATTTTAAAATCATAACCGGTTGCAAGCTATGATTTTTGAATGGTCAAGAATGTAGATCAGCAAATGTACTATTTAGTTGTGTGACACAGTGAGGCCGATCACAAAAATATTGCTAATAGATATGTAGCTTCTAAGTAGCTGATCAAATTTCAAAAAAGAAAAAAAAAGAAAAATTATCAATAAGGACCTTAACTAATAAAATATATATGTGTATTCTTAATCAGACTAGTTAACTGAAACATGAGCTGCCTACTAACTCGGCTTAGAAAATACATACTTATTAGCATAGTTTATACAAGCACCAATCTTGCATTCAATTTTATCCTTCTCAAGCTAGCCATTTTTTAAACGTGTAATTATTAAATATTTCCTAGTTTTTTTTTTCAAAACATTATAACAAAATTATTTATTTATTCGGTGGCATTTATGTAAATATTATTAAATGCATCTGTATGTAGACCTTTAAAAATCTACTTATAAATATAAGTTCATGTGTTTTGTAACTGTTTTTCCTACTTACATACAATATACAATAAAATGCATGTTATCTGACATATAATTTTGCAAATATTTTGAACATTTTAACAATAATTATAATTACAAATATTCTAATAGAAACTACAGCGATTGCTGACATGTGTTTGAATACAAGTCGAGTGAATAACTTTAAACAAGTTTTTGAAATATTTAGTACTCATAGTTAATGTGTTTAACAGTAAGAGGTTGTTCGTTGGTTCAATAAGCATTATTTGTGTTGTATGAAATATTGTTACACTTATTTGTTAAACAGTATTTAAATGTTATAATTAGTAGCAGATATATGACATATATAGAGGGCTTATATTCAAATAGTGCTATCTGCAATTTTCTCGAAAATGTGTTTCTTATAGTAATGTGTTCTCTGACTGAAATGTCATCTGCAATCTAAATTTGATTAAAAAAAGTTATGTCTTAAAGGTTTTTTTTTTCATAAATTTTCAATTATGCTATCTAACAACCATATTGTTTTGTTAGTAAAAAAAAGTGATATCTGCATAAAAGTATTTGTGTATAAACCAAATAATAAGATTTGTTGTTAAATTTGGGCTAGGATGACCCAACACGGGTCAAATGTATGACTGACCCCACTTAATTTTTCTTTACCAAAATTTTTTTCTAACACACCTAACCAATATGGCCATTCCTTAAAGAGGCTCCATTTTTTGTATGGTAGTCCCCTAAGCGATGGTGGGAGATGTTTTAAAAAAATTTTTGTGAACAAAAAACCAACGGAGGTGGGTCATATTTTTAACCCCCGCAAGGGGGACTCCTAGACAGATATGCGACTTTTTCTTCTATATATTTCTAGTCTGTATTGCAAATTGTATTGCCTTAAGGAATGGGGATACGAGGTAGGTGTGTTCAAACAAATGTTGATCCTAGAAACCTAATGGGAGTTGGTCGTACATTTGATCCATTTAGGGGAGTCCTAGGCGCTGCTGGGGCCAAATTTAACCATTTCATTAATAAATAGAAGCAAGTATAATTTGAGAAAATCTTGGGAACAAAAAAACAATGGAGATCAGTCCTACATAGTGTTTTTCATTCGGGATTTCCCGGGAAAAAATTCCCGGGATCCCGCACATTTTCCGGGGAAAAAATCCCGGGAAATTTGTGCGGGAATTCCCGGGATTTTTTTTGTAATATTGTTATGTCAACTTTACTTTGTAAGCACACATTTTTAGTGCTGCTCTTATAAAAAATATGAAAAATAAAATAAAAAATATACACATAATTGAAATTCTTTGGATCAAAACCCATACAGTTCGACTAAATACATAATTTCAATTCTTAATACTACAGCACGAAGCATTAAAATATGTTTGATTATTTCCAATATATCAGGAAAAATAAACACGTATGAACCATAAACTTCGAAAGCAAAATTCTTTTAAACTAGGTATGAGAAAAAGAAAAAGCACAAATAGTGTTTGGCTAAGACAAATATGGTGAAATTTTTAATATACCAAAAAAAAGCTTATCTAAGTTTGGAAAAAATCTCCTCACTTGTAAAGAGCTTTATGCAAATTGGTCTAAAGCTGGATATTTATCTGCTTGAGTTTGAGGGCTTAGAGTATAAGAAGAACTCTGATGATGGGATCGTGATTGATCCCGAATATATGATGGTGTTAAGTTCGACCCTTATACAAAGTCAAGAATTTGTCTTTGTCTTTACCAATTATTACATGCTTTGAAAAATCATTTCTCAATAAAACTAATTAAATTTTTGGACCAATTCATTATTTCAGTTCAATTTTGCTTAGCTATATGAATTGCCCATTATTGGCTATAAAGTAAAGCATAAATCATATTTCGCATAAATCTTTTCTGGTTATATAGCTAGAGCAATTATAAAAAAGTCTCAAATTGGTAAAATTTTTACTTTAGATGGCTACTAGTCAGAAGTTATACAATAAAAAATTTTATTTTCTTATTAAAATTAAAAAGCATGCGACACGGCACACCTTCATACATATTTGTTGGAATTACTCTGTAAAGAACTGAAATTATATTTTTTAACTTACTATTAATGCATTAATAAATTTATTTAATAGATCTCATTAACTTATTTTTTTTTGTTCAAATAAATTCAGTTAAATGATATATTGTATCGTTTTGTATTGGGCGGGAATTCCTGGGAAATTGAAAAATCAATCCCGCTTTCCCGGGAAATGAAAAAGTCCGGGAAAAGAAAAACTCTAGTCCTACATTAAAACCCCATAGCGGTTCTCCTAGGCAATTGTGTCACTTTTCTTCTATATATTTCTAATATGTATTGAAAACGTTGTATGATAGCCCACTTGAGGAATGGTGATAGGGGGTAGGTGTGTCCAAAAAAAAAATATTCGGTATCGAAAAATCAGTCATCAGGTCCAATTTTTTGTAATTTTATAAAATTTTAAACCTGCCTATCATTATATCTACTTATTTCAATGTTCAAATCGATGAAACTTCAATTTGTAAAAACTGCTATCAAACATATGTATATAAGAGCGAATATCAGAAATTTATAAAAAATTTACATACATATGGATTTAGACATTGTTTTTAAGTAACATTTAAAAATAAAGTTTAGTTATTATTCTAAGATTAAACGAAAAAACAGTTTTTTTCGCTCTCCCGTGAAATTGGGTTTTTGGAGATAGCACTATTTGAATATAAGCACTCGATATATGTATACAATTTTTTTATAGTTTTCTAACTATACTTTTCAATTCGCAAAGTACACTAATTGCATTAATATGGATATAACAGTAGGATACTTAATAGTGTACTATTAGTCCCTTAATATGGATATTGTGGGCTCAATTACCACCAAAAGGGGCTGGTTTATTCAGCACAACATACAATATAGTTTATAATATTTGTAATATTTTATTTGGTTATATGTTTGGTATATGTTTGGTTATAATGAAGTTGTACTTACTCTTCTCAAGGTTAAGTGGAAAGCCCACATTTCTATAAAGTTCAGAAGATCCAAAGTTTTTCTTCACATTATAAAAATTTATTTCTAGATCTTTTATTTTTTAGGCGTTTTAATATAAGCTTTTGCAATAAACGAATATCTATTATTAATGTGGACACTTTTCCCTATAAAATGTTTTGTTGTTATGGAGTTTTGTTGTTATGGAGTCTTAAAGAAGAAGTTACGCGCTGCACAAAAAAGCTGCGAGCCACTGTATGTAAAACTATGTAACTTCCCTGCGGGAAAGTTTGTACTAATTGTCTTAACGTACTTGCCCTATCACTGGTGAAAATGGGAGTGGTACAATATGCTTCCGACTCGTGAGAAGTGAAAAGAGTAGAGCTGTGAAACCATCGATAGCGCCCCATTCGATAGTTGCTGATAAAACTATTGATAGCATCGAAGTTTTTGAGAATGCTGAACTTTTAAGTCTTTATCCATTAAAATGTTTTTGATTTATATAGAATCTTAAAAATGTTTTTTTTATCTCTTACAATGTTTCATATATCCTTTTAGTGAAAAGACAATGTAGAAATCTTTAGCAAACTAAATTTTACTGCAAATTTTATTCAAACACATATAAGCATCTTATAAATAAAATAAAAATAAAAACCTTTTTAAAATACAAGCTTTTATTTAAATGCGCTAAAAAGAACCCAGTAAAAAAGTTGCTTCCAATAAAGCAGGTTTCTACTATTATGGAATAAAAGTAGCGCTGAAAAACCTGCTGATATTGCTGCTGATTTTTGTATGTTGAGCTCCCGGATTGGATTACTACATTTTTGCTCACAAAAGCGCTTTTGAAGCGCTGAAAATCATCAACATTTTTAGCACTAGAACTGAAAATATATGAAAAAAATGGTTCGATGTGGATTGGCGTCGTTGACGCTATTTTGAATTTTTCTTATTTCGCTTCTTTATTTATTTTTATTAATTTCATATTTTAGCTCATTGTTTGTTATTTTAACTTCAACTAATATCGAACTAAGAACCTTCAGGTTTGACGTCCAACGTACCAATCACTCGACCAAAAACACTGTTGCAAAAAGGCACCAATAAACTCAAATAAATTTACTCTTCATTCTCGCTTAAAAACCTGCTTTCGATCAGCACTATAAAATCAGCTTTTTTGTATAGCTTGTGTACGAAGCTTTTGTATAAGTAAAAAGCAAATACTTTTCTCGCTTCAAACCCTGCATTGTTGTGACGCTATGAAACAGCTTCTGAACAAGCTCATATTTTAAAGCGAATTATAAAGCGCTTGATTTCTTTAGTGCTTCAAAAATCATCAAAATTTTTTACTGGGAATGATATAAAAGGTTGTCGCGAGATTTAAGTACTCTCATTTACTTAGTTAAAAGATTTTAATAGTTAAAATCAATCACATCAAGCTATTTAATTTACTTGTTTATCTACACGAGTAAATCTCGCGACAAGCTTTTATATCATATAAATTGTGTAATGACGTTACAAGTTGACAGTAAAAATTTTAACGTAAAAGTTTATTTTTTCTTTTTAGCGCATTTAAATAAAAGCTTGTTTATTTTTAAAGGTTTTTTACTTTTAATTTATTTTTTAGTTTATAGATCAGTGTTACAATGCTGTTTGCCGGCTAATTTCAAATATTAAAAATAACTAGTGCGCCATCTTGGGAGTTCCACCATGTTAGATTTAGAATAACGTCATATAGCTAACTATGTATTGTCATCCAAACTGCACATGGATACAAAATTTCAGCTGAATCGGTTGAATATATTTGCTTCAAAATTGAGCTCTAAGCTTTAGAAGTCCATCATATTGGATTTGGAGTAAAGTCACTTTATTTTTCGCGTTATTCTTCGCAATCCCTTTCATTTGATTCCCATATTGTAGGAGTGCATTAAAAATAACTAGTCTGCCATCTTGGGTGTGCCACCATCTTGGGTGTGCAACCATCTTAGATTTAGAATTTCAGCTCAATCGGTTGAAGATATCTGCTTCAAAATTGAGCTTCAAGTTTTAGAAGTCCGCCATATTCTATTTGGAGCCCAGTAAAAACTTTTGTCATTTTTGTAATCAGTAGTATTTTACTAATGGCTTACAAAGTATAGAGTAGTAATAATTTATCTTATTACTATCCTTCAAATTAGAGCTACTACTTAGTTTTTAATAAAGTTAGTACATATTTTTATCATTATCTGAAAGTAGTCAAAATTTGTTGATATGTATTAATAAAATAAGTAGACAACCGCTTTTTGAGTCAACATGTGTTTGTATATGAAAACTAATTTTTGTCGCTTAAACTTATAAGTCAACAATAGCTGAGTGGGTAAAGTTCTTGTCTTCATATCTGAACGAGCACAGGTTCGTATCCCAGCTGGGTAAGAAAAATAAAAAAAATTAAATATATAAATAAAATAATAATAAAATAGTGGGTATAAATTTTTTTTTAATATTGATTTGTTTATTTGACTACTTATTTTTTAGCTTCAAGTAAGCCAAATAATGACTAGTTAATTGCTGTGACAATTTAAATACATTTCTAAGGGGCACCCCTTATTTTTGGGCTTCTCAAACAAAAATAAGTATTTATCGAGTCAAATTGTAAGTACTTACGACTTAAATCCTCTTATATTTTTTGCCTACCAGTAAGCAAAGTTTTTGTTTACTGGTATGCAAAACGCTTTCATTAAGAATACTCCCGGAAATTTAGCAAGAAAAATAAGAAACATTACGGCACGTTATTTATAAAATCATATGACAGCCCCAAAATTAAATTTTTAACTGAATAATTTAGGTAATAGTCGTTAATTACTCCATATATGATCTCTTACTGTGTAGTAACTATAAACTCTTATGTGCCGGAATTCACTTTAAAATTCTTGAAAATTTGTTTTAGAATTGTTATTATATTAATTTTTATTTAAAAAAATTTTTAATTAATAAATCTATGAAATTTTCGCCAATTTTCCCGGTAACGTGATTTTCTATTCCCGTTTCCCGGGAAGTGCAAAAGGCCGGGAAATCCCAAACCCTACTATCGTCGGATCGTAGACGACCGAGAACTGAGTAATTTATCGACGTATTACACGTTTTCACAACTCATCGTATTTAACCCACCGAAAGTCAATGACAATTTACTTCTTCGGATCGCATTATTTGTTTGCTGTAGCTGCAGACTTTATCTCGATGAATTGTACATTTTCACAACTGACCGTATTTAACCAACCGAGAACCACTTATGTCGTCGGATCACACTATTTGCTTGTCATAGTACGACAATCGAGAGACGAAGCATTTAACTCGACAGGTGGTGTTATTTTCTTATTGTAGCCAGACGATCGAGAGCTCAATCCTTTATCTCATCACAGATCTTACTATTTGCTTGTCATAGTCAGACGATCGAGAACTGAAATATGTATTAGCTATTTTTGTTAAAAATAAAAACTACTTAAATGCTTAATATGCTAGACTAAAAACTAATTCAATAGGTAGTTTGCAATATTTTTTCTGGGCTAAAGTAAAAACTATACGATATTTTTTATTACAATCTTACTTACTTTGAACTGCATGATAATATATTAAAACATTTTTAATTATTTCTAACAACAATTTGCCTGAACCAAAACACAGCATGCATACAAATGGTAAAACTAAACCAAAAGCAAAATATACATATAATAACATTCAAATAAATAAATGAAACAATTTAATAAAACTAGTCGAGAATTTTAAACAAAATTACAGAACAAAACTCCACCCAATACGGATAAAATAGATCGTAAACCATCAGTTAAACGACAAGTGTCCTGGGGACCACCTACGGTAGCTGAAGCTGATGCAGAAACAATTAAAGTGAAAAAAGTTACAAGACAAAATGGCTTCTACAATAGCAATGGTGGCGGCAGTAATAATAATGGTGGTGGCAATAATTTTATAAGTAACTAATATAAAGACAAATAAAAAACAAACAATTTTATAATTAATACAACTTTATCAAGGAACTAAAAAAAAAGCGAATACCAAAAATAATTCCTAAAAAGTCTTCAGTTTATATTGTCTCACTGAGCTAAAGAAAAAACAGTTGCATGCACGAAAGACTGATTTGAAAATCGAATTTTTTCAAATTACATGAAGCGAAACATCTTTTCAACAAACTCTGTGTCGCAGTATAAACAACACTCTCTATTGAATTAAGTTTAAAATTATGTTTATTTGTAAATAGTATAATTTGTGATATGCTTCTTTTGAGTATTAAAGTGAAAAACTAATAATTAAGAAAATAAATTTAATTTAAAAACATTAATATATAAAGGAAACTAATTTAAGTACTTGTTTCAAAAGAAATATTTTGTTAATAGGTGAAAAGCAAAAAAAAAACATTTACTATAATTACTTAAGTTTCTAACAAATTCAGACTTATACGCGGTCAAACTGAAAATTACTGAAAGTTTCAAGAAATAATTTCTAACAAAAGTTAATCTGCCACTAACTAGGTAAGAAACAGGGGTTTGGTATTTCACCTCGAATCTCCTTCTTTCCTGCAAATTTCGCTGATATGCATATGAAGTACAGATCGAGCCTTTGCTGCAATAGAATCATAACTCAAAAACCATTGTTTTACAGAAAACGAGCTTAAAGTTTTAAATTTACTAGCAACTTAATGATAAAATAAATTTTTTGTTTTTCTCTCAAGAGTTAAATATGAGTAATTCCATTTAGCCGGGTGTGACCATTTTACAGAAATTTTTTTCTACTAAATCAAGAATATAAAATTGTTTACTTAAGAAAACGTTGCGGCTCGCAAGGATATTAAGCTTAAAGTCGTTGAATAACGGGTAGACACTGATAGAACACGATTTCTGCTCAGAATGGTCATCAGAAAACTGCGACGGGTGTGACCTTACAAATCTTAGTTTTAAAGAATTACGATTTTCAGTATAAATTCTGTAAAATTTTGATTATAAGGTACACAATAATTTTGGTATAGATATCTGTTCAAAGTTTTTTTAATTGTATTGTGTATTTATTGTTTGACAAAAAATTATTTTTCTTATAAAAAAAAAGCTATTTTTAAAATAAGACGGGTGTGACCGACGGGTGTGACCGACGGGTGTGACCTAGTACGAAAATTAAAAAAATTCGAAGAAATAAATCGTTTTATTGATTTAATTAATATAAATAATATAACGATAAACTCATAAGAAACGAATAAGACATTAAATTATTTGCTAATTCGTTCTATTACCCTACGTCTATACCTGATATATTTTTATCATAACAAATAAAAAAATGTCGGCAGAGCCGTTGTAAAATTTTTGTTAGTGCAAGCATACATGCGAACACGTTGTGGTTTTTTTGTTATGATAAATCACTATTTGTTTGTCGTCGTGAAGGAAGTGTGCACTATTCATGCACTATTTCACTTATTTTTTCATTAAACTGTTTTTGTTTAATTAAAGCATTCATATTTTTCTTTAATCGTATATATTTTTGTAAAAATGTTAGTTTTTCAAAATGAATTAAAACGTCACACAGTTTGTTTACGTTTTTTATCAAGACAAATTTGTCTGAGCTTGAGCTCTGACAAAATTGTCCAGACAATGTAATACCTCTAATACATGCAGTCTATACCTGACAAATTTTTATCTTGATAACGATTTGACATTTATCATGATAAAAATTTATCAGATATAGACTCACTCTTATAGACAGCAGAATACTCTAGCTAAATGTTTTTCTAAACTCAACAAACAGCAAAAAAGAGATAACAGTTTTTATTAATAATGAGAAAGGAAATAAAAGAAAATCTGAAATAAATATTAAACATACAAAGAGGGAGAGCAAAATGTTTCTTGCATTATCATTTAAAATGCCTCAAATTGACTAAAAATATTAAATAGTGTATTTTTTATTTTTTCTATAATTGTCATTCTCTAAAAAACATCAATTGAGAGATTTTTATTAAAAATGAGAATGTTATTTTTTCCTTGCATAGGGCCGTTTTACGTGGAATCACTAGATATATGTATGAAATTTTTACACAATATGAAGAACGATATGATAATAGATTCTGCATTATTAACTTAAAAATCACGTTTTTTGAGTTCTGACCCTATTGCAGCAAAGGATCGATATATTTATACTTTTTACTACTAATGTGTATGTCATTATAAGAGTACCCAGCAGCTAAAGTAACAACTAGCAACGCTTTGGGACAGTCGTATTACTAGTTGTAATGATAGTAGTCAAAAAACGACAGTCATATTACTAGTTGTAACAAGACTAATAACATTAGTGGTCAAAAAAGAACAACCATTTTGCTAGTTGTATCGAGACTAGTAACGATACTAGTCAAAAAAGGACAATTATATTGCTAGTTGTATCGAGAATAGTAACGATACTAGCCAAAAAGCGACAAAATTTTCAGGTATACGATTTTATATAAAACATATTTTTAGCTATTAAAAAAATAAGTAGAATGTGGCTCAGTGGGTAGAGTACTTGCCTTAAAGTATGAGGAATGTGTGTTCGTACCCTGGTTGAGCCAAAGTTTTCTTAAGAGTTACAAAACTCTTAATAAAAAAACTAGTAAGCGCACTAGTTTATTATAACTAGGATTCTAACTGGGATATAACTGTATACAAATGAACTAGTTGGTCTCCTATAACAACCTAATGTTAAAATCGATAGTTCGATATATGAAAAAAGGATATATAGGCAACTAGTCTGAAGCAAAAAGTAACTAGTATAGTTCCAGCTACATACCAGTTACTTTGTCAGCAGGGTAGTCTAAAGGTGGGTCCACATCTATAAATATTGGCACCGAACGCGTTCGCCACAAATATTTGCGGCGCATTTTAGTTAGTGTGGACGTTTGCGGCGCACAGAAACGACGCAAGAATTTTCGTCGCATTCAACGCACACAAACCATGGCTTGTTGGTTTCTGACGAACAACGCAAAAATTTTTCGCCGCATGCTGTTCTGGTGTGGACGCATTTGTAGAAATAGTACAAGTTTTATTGTTTTATCATTTGCTTGAGCGGGTAGACCTACAAATTTTCGTGATAAATATTTAAAAGCTCGTCCGCATCTACAAGCTAAAATTTGTGCCGCATATATTTTCGACGAACACGTTCGGCGCAAATATTTTTAGATGTGGACCCACCTTAATGGTGTTTTCTTTTCTACATTAAAAAATATCATCTTGTTGAAAGGTGCATGTATAAAATGTCTTGCCAACCCTGCAATAATGCTACATATGTATATGTTTTTTGATAAGAATACAACACAAATTATGAAAAAGTGGATAGCGCCGTTTTTAACAGCAAACAGATAAGTTTGTTAATTAACTGAAGACTACGTTTAAATAAATTTAATATTTCTTCATCATCAGATGGCGAATATGAATAATTATAATAATTGATTTATTGTAATTTTTGCACATTTAATGCAATTATCCATACTTTTAAGTTTTTAAAAAAGTTTAAAAATGTCTTTAGTCTATCCTCATAAAATATGTAAACATAAAAATATAGCTGCCAGATTGCCGATTTAACGACTAGAAGTTTTAAAAATTTTGTTAATTGACGACTTTTTTTGAGAAAATTTGTATAACACCAAATTAAGTAAGATTTTATATCACTGACACTCTAGAATTGACAGTATAATGCTTTCTCATAATTGTTCTATAAAACAGTAGAAAAATTAACTTTAAAGACTTGTTTTTTATGGTTCCGTACACTAAAAGTTTAAAGGAACCCTATTGTTTTCGCTACGCTGTCCGTCTCTCTGTCTGTCTGTCCGTCTGTCTATCTGTCACAGGCTGTTTTCTCGGGAACCGTAAGAGCTACGAACCTGAAATTTTCACAGAATATGTAAAACTTTGGCATCTACAACAAGAAATATATGACAGCTAAAAATTAAAGGGTGTTCTAAAGCGAGAAACAAAATATGTTGAAATATTAATGTAATATACAGACATTTACATGTAAACACTTGAAATTTTCAAAGTTAGTGTTAATTGGTGTAGTCTGTAGAATAGTCTACACCAATTAGCATTGATATTTAAAACAATAAAAACTAAAGGGTGTACTATCACTTAATGTAATTTTGACTATGTTATTTAGACAATTCGCTGTATCTTGGAAACCGTAAGAGGCAAACAAAAAAACGGTAAATCTAAAAATTTTCAAAATTTGAAAAATGTCAAAACGAAAAATCTCCAAAATACAAAAAGCGCTTAAAGAAAAAAAAGCACTGAAACTAAAAAAAATCGCTAAAACGCAAAATTCACTAAAACTAAAAAGATCGCCAAAATACTAAAAAAACGCAAAAACCCCAAAAAAGTCATCAAAACGAAAAAAGGCAGTAAAACCTAAGAAAATCGTTAAAACTAAAAATATGGTAAAAAAACGAAAAAAATCTTTAAAAAATGGAACAAAAATCATCACCAAACGAAAAAAAGCGCCAAAACAAAAAAAAGCGCCAAAACTAAAAAAAATCGCCAAAAACCGAAAAAATCGCCAAAACTAAAAAAAGTGTCAAAATCAAAAAAAGTTGCTAAAACTAAAAAATCACCAAAAACCAAAAAAAATCGCCAAAACCGAAAAAAGCGCTAAAACTGAAAAAACGCAAAAAATTAAATAAATCGCTAAAACTTAAAATATCGCCAAAAAGCGAAAAAAACGTTACAACAAAAAACCCCAAAGCCAAAACTCGTCAAAGCTCAAAAATAGGCTAAAAAAAATTGCGAATAACAAAAAATCGCAAAAAACGAGAAAAATCACCAAAATGAAAAAAGCACAAAAACCAAAAAAATTGCCAAAGCAACGAGAAAAAAATTAATAAATAAAAAACTAAATTAAACAAAAAAGCAAAACGATAAAAATGCCAGAATGAAAAAAAGGCAAAAACGAAAAGAGATATACATATGTGTATTCGTACGGAACCCTTCGTCTGCGGGTCGAAGTCGCACTTTACTGAATTTATTTACTTTTTAACTCGAAGCTATTTTCCTAACTTTATTTATAAACAAAAGCCACCTATTTATACGGGGCGTAAATTTCAATGCCTTCTGCCCTTAGTGAGGGTGGCTTTTTTAGAATAAAACACACCACCCTTTTAGAGAGCATAACATTTTTAAGAAACGAACACCATATTGCAATTTTTACATGGAAATGTAGCATTTTTTTTTGTAGCAAAGAAAGCACCATAATGATTAGACTTACCACGCAAATACTTATGTCCTGGTTTTCACGTAACAGAAAAGTTGTAAGTTATTTTCCTCTTCTGTAAATAAACACTTTTTACTCTTTCCTCGTACATTTGTTTTCTTCTCTTTATATCAGTGCGTTTATGAGCATGAATGTGTTTAAGCGTAAAATATTTTATTTACACTTGGCCAACATAAAAGTGTTACTTATGATGCAGTCAAGTGTAATTACATGTCACTCATACGCCATAAAGAATGCAACGTACAGCATAAAATAACAACAAGCAACTTTTGTTTTTGTATAAGTTGTTGTATTTCTTGAACACTGCAATATAATGTTTTCCAAAAATATATAAAAGTAAAACTGTGTGTATGTGCGTATGTATGTGTTTTGCATGTAACAACACTATGAAACAAACAAAAATTCCGAGGTGTAACACTATATTTTTTTGATGTGTTATGGTTTTCTAACTACAAAAACAGTCGAAATTTTAAAATTTATGGATAATATTTTTTTTCTAAAATTTGGAATTTTTGAAGAGGCTGCTCCATTTTATCATAACTTGCAAAGAAGCAGCATATGTATTTTATATAACTCTGTGCAAAAGGGACTGAAATTTAACACCCCCCAAAATGAATCTCAGATATAAGCTCTCAAATCAACGATATGCTTAAGTATTTTTTGGTGTCCTCAACCAGAATCAGTCGTTAGAACCTTGTTATTTAAAAAAATAATGATTTTCTTGTTTGGTGTAAATATTCGAATTTTTTTTTTTATTACAAGACTTTGCTTTATTATGAATAAAATTAATATGTATCTATCGATTTTCACAGAATAAAGTTATTTTATTTGTAAATGGTAAGTTTTTGCTACTTTCGATTTTTTACACGGAAAAAAACGCCGTATTTCCTACTTACTTTGAGTATTCTGAAATTGTGTACAAAAATTCTTATTTTATGTACTACTATTAATTAGTATAAACTTTTTACACAGTCGTAATGTGTTGGTATTTATTTGCTTGTTGATAGCTTCAGTCGCATGTTGTTGGTTATTCTGTTTGTTCATTCAGTGCCGAATAATAACCTACAAACGTCGTATTACATGCTGCTGGCTTATACTGGATTGTAGCTGTCGTTTTTTCTATACTGAATTAGCTGAGTGGTCTAAGGTGTTGCTTCACAAACATGATGAGCTAAGTGCAATACTACAAATGAACAAAAATAAATTTTAAATTAAAGCAAAGTAAATGAAAGTATTAAATTTATATAAGTAGTAAAAATATAAATTCTCAAGTTTGTTTTCTTCCGCGATTAAAGAAGTAAAAATTAGCCTAATTCCGGCTTGATTCAAGTACGCGGCGGGATTGATTACAAAGTACGCAGTTAGGATTGTCAAGTACGCGGCGGATTGATTTAAGTATACAGCGGGCTTAAATCTACATGTAATACGACGTTTGTCAGCTACTTGTCGGCTATGCCTGAGCAATGAAAATAAACAACAACAAGAACACAACAGTGATTGGTGGCTATCATCAAGCAAACAAACAGCAACACATTACGAGTACGACTGTGTGTATAAATTTTATAAACGTATTCGTACTTAAAATAAGAATTTTTTTACATGAATGAAATTAAGTATTTAAAATTAAGTATTTTGCACTTAAATATTCCGACTTAATCAATCTTTCTGTACTTGATTTCAGAAAAACCGGGATTACCATAATTTTGACACCGCTTGGGATTAATTTAAGTACTGATGTATTGATTTTTCCTTTCAGTGTATATATTTTTAAAAAATAAAAATTTTCCAATTTCGCATAAAAATAATATTTTTCATCATTGCGGTCTGAATAATTCCGAAATCATTGAAAATATAAAAAAAATAAGGTTTGAACGGCTTAAAGGTAATTTTATTTAAAGTTTCAAGTGTTTTTTGTAATTAAATTGGACTATCCGTTCCTAAGTTATGATGCAATCGGTTGAACACCCTCTTGAAAAATCCAAAATTTTAGAAAAATATTTTAAAAAAAAAAACGTACCCATAGAATTTTAAATTTCGGCGGTTTATATAGTTAGGGGACCCATAACACATCACAAAACATATGCTAGTGATCAAAGGTCATGACAAAAGTATCATTTTGTTGCATAGTGTAATTTTCGTTATTTTTGTTTACAAAATATCCCACTAACACATACACATGTCGGACTCTTGAACAAACTCAATACAAAGACACCCCTTAGACGAGTATAAGATATACATAATGGTAATAGTTTGAAAACAAGGCTTTTATATATTGTAGAGTTGAAGCAGGACTTTCAATAAGTGGAATCTCTTAGAATCCCTCCAGGTCGAAATAGTCTCGCAAAAGAATAAACAATAATCTACAAGAGGCAAGGCACAGTGGTATTTTCTTGGTAAAAAAGCAATTTTTCGACTATGACTTTTCAAAAATCTAATGATGCAGTTCTATAGAGAACTGTTTCACTAAGAAAAAAACATAATTGCTTTTTGTAAAAACTCACATTCAGTGCTAGATAAAATCTAGTGAAGCTACTAAAATATTTTACCATCAAAACTAATGAAAATTTTCATGCACTTTTCTTATTGCTAACATTTTAAGGCCGTTTTTAATTAAATATAGCACCTTCTTTTTAATTAAAAAAATACATTTAGATTGCATATGTAGTTTCGTTGATATGACCGAATTAAAATGGCCTTATAAAATTCTGCGTTTGCAGTTTTCCTTAGAAAAAAAAGAAGTTAGCTCCATCTACCTCCGTCTTCTTACTAGAAGCAAATGTAAGGTGAGAGTGTAATCTTTAAATTAACGCAAAATAATCCTAGAGATAAACTACGGCGATCGAAATTTCAATACAATTTAAGTACAAATTTCGATCGATATCGAATGCCATAATTTGCCCCTGCGCATTTCTGCGATTGCTGAACAAACTTATAAATTTTCTCAAAAAGGTCACGAATATACTTGAATTTAGTATGGCGTTTTTCTTTCTGTGTATGTATTTTCATTTGCTGATTCCGATGGCATAGAGTATGTTCGTATATGCATCACTGCAGTGCATCATATTAAAAACTTGGCTTTGCAATGCCAATACAAGTATGCTCATGCTCTTTTATATCACTACCCATTTTAATAATTCGTATTTGATGCTTCTTTGTGCGTCATCTGCTTTATCGAAGTCAAAGTTCCATTTGCATCGCAGTGATTCATATACGAACTGGCCCATCATTAGTTGTTCCCTAGCGGCTCTAGTTTTACCGATCGTGCCCAAAATCAAACCAACTCTTAAGCTCATAAATCAATATCGACTGCTGGAAATTTTGTTGAAATCGATTGATTTGTTCGAGGGATATCGTTGCCGAAAATTTTCGATTAGCTTTTTTTTATTACATCTCATATTTTGTTGATACGTTTTCTGAGGAGTACGGTCAAAACAATTAACTGAAATTGTTTACATGATATGCATATAATATAACACTTATGGAAGTCTTCTTTTCAATTCAAATATAGTATATATTTTAAAGTTTTTTATATAAGTTCAAAGTTTTTAAAAAATAAAATTTGAAGTTGTGTGTATTTAGTCGAACAATATGGGTTTTATTCAAAGAAATTTATTATTCAGGCTTAAGTTCGTTCAATTTAATTTTCACAATTACATCATTTTTTATTGAGAAATAATTTTTCAAAGCATGTGGCAATGAAAAGTACAAATACCAATTTCTTGACTTTTGTAAAGGTCGAACTGAACATCGATGTTTTCGGGATTAACCACAATCCCATCGTCAGAGCTCTCTATACTCTAGGCTACTCAGCCCCCAAAGTCAAGCGGTAAATATCTGGCATTAAACCAATTGTATTAAAGCTCAATGTTTCCTGGCTTTAGGCTTATTTTATGGTGGCTTAGAAATTTACCGAACTTGGCACTTATCCTAATCAACAACCACACTTGTGCTTTTTGCTTATATTTCTCACCCAAGATTGAGAAAGCTCCTTTCTCTAGTTCTTAGGGCTTACATATGTTTTGTTTTATCCGTATTACACGGGAAACTATCTAACATATTTTGTACTATGTGCCTCTAGTGTTAATAATTGAAGTTGTGTGTATTTAGTCGAACTACACAGAAAAAAATAGACAAGAATTATGTTCAATAAAACCATGTTATTGAAAAAATATAAATTTCAATAACTTTTGTCATTAACTTAATACAATATTTCGTTGTATATATTTCTTTACCATGTCGGTTATTTCTTTTCTTTTCATACATAAATACTTAAAACAAGTTTTATCTTATAAAAAAATAACTGGGATATGGCTCAGCTGTAGAGAGTATGCTTTACGTCCGGGAAGCCCAGGTTCTTATCTCAGCCATGTCAACATTTTTTTAATTTATATTTTTTCTGCTTTTGAAATAATTTTATTATTAATATGGCGAAATTCTTTATCACAGGAAATTTGAAAAAAAAAATTATTGAATACCGGGATTTTTGTTATCAAAAACGAAACTTATTTTTTTCTGTGTATATGGGTTTTATCCAAAGAAATTTATTATTCAGGCTTAAGTTCGTTCAATTTAATTTTCACAATTAAATCGAACTGAACATCGATGTTTTCGGGATTAACCACAATCCCATCGTCAGAGCTCTCTATACTCTAGGCTACTCAGCCCCCAAAGTCAAGCGGTAAATATCTGGCATTAAACGATGGGATTAAACGATGCGATTGTGGTTAATCCCGAAAACATCGATGTTCAGTTCGACCTTTACAAAAGTCAAGAAATTGGTATTTGTACTTTTCATTGCCACATGCTTTGAAAAATTATTTCTCAATAAAAAATGATTTAATTGTGAAAATTAAATTGAACGAACTTAAGCCTGAATAATAAATTTCTTTGAAAAATAAAATTTTTCAGTCAAATTATTTATCTTTAACTAATTAGCACACTCTTTTAAGATTCTATTATTATACACTTGAGTGTGCATATGTGTCAGTGTTAGTAGCACAAAAATATGCTTGTAAAATTGTATAACATTTGCTATGCACAGTGGGCCAGAATCACAATATTGTGCTTATAAGCTTATAGTCCGTGTTCCTTTTAACCTGAGAAGATGAGCTTCCTATATTGCTCAGGAGCGGAACTGGGAAACTGGAGAGCTCGCAAATTAGGGCACTTCGTGCAGTTAAATTTTTCAATGCTTGTCAATTGTTTGGCTCTCGCCCGATTTAAAAAATATTTGGTCCGTGTCATGTTTGGTTAAGGACTTATCTTCTATAGCTGAATATATTGGATCCAAACAACAACCGATAGTTAGTTAAACAACAAAATTTCAAGTTGCTAAAAAATATTATGGAAATAGTTCTACTGAGTTGGAAAATATAAAATTTTTAATTTTAATTTTTAACGTGCTTTCCCAACTTAATATTTTACTTTTTAAGTAAAATATTAAAATTTAATATTTGACTTAAAAAATAAAATATTAATTTTGGAAAAGCACGTTACAAAATTAAAATTAATGTAATTCAATAATTCAAAAAAAAAATTGATCATACAATTTTTAATTTGTCAATTTTAAAACTAAAATTTTTTACCATTTTTGCCATATTATTTTCTCTATAAAAAAAGTTTTCGTCACAAAAAAAACTATTTTTCTTTTTCAGTAAAGAAATTCAATGAATTAGTAAATATTTTGTCTAGAAACCGACCTACAAACAAATTTGTAAATATAGACAAAAATATTTCAACAATTTCATTGAAAAGCCTGGGTTTTTTCAGTAAACAAATTGTATAAATCTATAAAACAATTTGTTTAAACTAACTTATTATTAAATCAAACAAAAATATTTACTTGATCTTCTGTAGTATATCAAGCAATATTTTTGTCTGTATTTTTAAAATAATTTGTTTAAAAATACTTACAAATACTAAACAAAATAGTTTACTGAATCAAACAAAAATATTTACTGGATTTTCTGTAATATATATCAAAGAAACTTTTGTCTGGGTCGTCATCATCATTCATTAAGCATGTATGAAATTTCACTTTGTTAAATGTGTTCAACTCTTAGTCCGCGTGAGTACATACGTGTGATAGTAAAAGAGTAAAAGGCCCCATGTGCTATGTTTTGCGGGTTGCTGGCATAGAGTATAAAAAGTTCTGATAATGGGCTCGTGGTTGATCCCGAAAACATCGATGTTCCGTTCGATCCTTACAAAAGTCATGAAATTGGTCTTTGTCCTTTTTCAATTATTACATGCTAAAAATAATTTTTCATTAAAAATTATTTTATTGTAGAATTAAATTGAACGAACTTAAGCCTGAATAATGTAAATTCTTTGGATGAAAACCATGTTGTTCGACTAAAAAACACATACTTTCATTTTAAGCTGAATTGTGTGCCGTTTTTCTAAAAAAAAATGTTAAACTAAAATTTTTTGTGAAACCAAATTGATTATTAGGCTAAGGTTCGCTATATTCAGAAAGAATTGGGCATGATTAATATTTGCTTATCACCACTTATCAGGTGGCTTTGTTGAATATGATTTTAATTCTTATATATACAACTTTTTCGTGAAAATTGAATACGAGAATTAAATCACTCTCAAGCTGATATTAAAGTGCACTTTCCCAGCGTTGCCATCGGTTTATTTTTCTTCATTCCCATTTTTCTGATTTTTGTTCTACTCAAGACAAACTTTTTTGGTTTGATTTTATACTAAACATGTAAACATGTGGAAAGCTCATGCCAGTAGCTAATTGTTTATTAATATGATTATTTCGAACGTATTTGCTTTGTGAATCCAAATTGATTATTAGGCTAAGGTTCGTAACGTTATATTCAGAAAGAATTGGGCATGATTAATATTCCAAGGAACAAGGGAAAAATTAACATCAACTTAATTTTTCAATATTTCAAAAATATAGACTTAGACAATAACTGCGTTAAAATTTGAAGCCAATTAAAGCAGGCACGCTACATCCAGCATGGGGCGAAAATGGCGAATTTTTCTATCTAAGAAATTCTCAATTAGTCGCTTAAGAAAAAAACACATCGAATTTTTAAAATTTCTCTAAAAATTATATTACATATATTTACGTCCTTTTTCGGCAACTTTTGTATGTCGAACTTGCCGTTAAGGTCGAGGCTAACTTTTAATCGTACATTGTGAAAAGGGTGTTAATGTAATTAATTTGGCTTTTAATTGTTAAACTCCGCCCAAAAATGTGGCCAGGAGCGCAGTTTTTCTAAAAATAGTCAAGATTTCAGAAGCATTTTATTTACTTGCATGAAAACTGTACTAAACTTCATTTTGTAATTTTTATTTCTTCGCTATGGCCGTCGATTACTGATTTACATATTTCCAAAATATTTTTATTGTGCCCCACTGTGCTTTGTTTTATATAAATTTAACACTACCATTCTATAGACATGCAAATTAACAATGTGTTATTTCACACATTTTTTACTCTCGCTCTCTTTATTTGTTTTTCTTTTCCATTTTATCTTTTGTATTTATTCTTACTTTCTACGTAAAACGTTAGCAAAAGAAATTGTAGAATAATTTTTCTGTTCGCTGCATAAATTTTAATTAAATGTCACTCATACGACACATATGAATACAAAAACAAATGTTAAGGTCCTATATAGCCAACTACTGGCACTTTAGCTGAAGAAGGAGTATAAACACACGTCAGGTCAACTGGTAATACGTTGAGTTGAAGAAACAATAAAAATATAGTATTCAAATTTAAGTAATGAAGAAAAGTCAATACGGGCTTTGTTGCTAACCAGAGATTTTTGAGCAAGTAAAAAACTGCCTATTAACAATGAGCACAATTGGCAGAGAATACAATATGCTGAGCACGCCTCGTTGTTATAAGGGATTTCAATAGGAAGAAGCTTAAAACAATAAAATAAAAACAATTTTTAAGCTAAGAAATATGAGATACGAAAGATTTTTATTTTCGACAACGATATCTCTTGAATTACTAAACTGATTTAGATCAAATTTGAAGCATACAATGCAATTTTTCAATTTCTAAATATAAAAAGTCGACTTGAAAAAAATTATGGGGTAATTAAAAAACTCAGTTCGTATTTGCGCTCTCCTTTTGCTCATTGCGGACTTCTTACAAGCGTATTAAAAATGCGCACAAGCACAAAGAGCGGAGCGGAAAAAAAGGAGCGATTGGTATGCGCAGCGCAAGCGCTTTAATTTTATTAGCGCTGCTCTTTGCGCAATGCGCATTTTATTTTTTTGGCCAGCTCTTTGCTCTGTGCATTGTGCATATTGAGCGGCGCATTGGGCATGCTATTTTTCATACCAACAGTGGTTAGTTTGAGTTTATTTAGTGCTGAAAAACACATCTTTTGTAATGATATAATTTTAAGACATTGGATTTGTATCATTATTAGGGATGTAACGAATACAGATACCAATACCGATATATCGGCGATACTTCAGATTTTCCGATACATCGGTATCGGCGATATTTTACTGTCGATACGACGATACTTTTAAAACAATTTCAGAGTTTTTTTCTGACAAATTATTTATCTTTTGTTAATTTTACCATGAACTAAATTCATTTTGTTATTTTTTAAATCTTATTAATATCAATTTTAAAAGTTAATAATATTTTATGCTGTTATTTTGTAAAAAAAAATATTTATTTTTGTTAATTTTACCATGAATTCAAATTCAATTCGTTGTTTTTTAAATCTTATTCCAGCAAAAAAAGACACTCCAAAGAAGTCATGAAAATGTAGAATTCGCAATCCGGAAATTATTTATTTTTCGTTAATTTTACCATGAATTCAAATTCAATTCGTTGTTTTTTAAATCTTTTTCCAGCAAAAAAAAGACACTCCAAAGAAGTCATGAAAATGTAGAATTCGCGATCCGAAAGTTTTGCGAATTTGGACAATTTCTAATTAGTTTTACATATCCTTGCCATTGCAAGAAGTTCTGTTTTTCGATTACCAATCACCCAATTGGAAGCGATGCTAGGACAAATTTCTTTTTCCGTATTCTATAATGATTTTTACTCAAGGAAAAAGGATAAAAAATTACCCATTTTCAAAATTTTTTTTTAATGCGAATTCAAATTGAAAACTGTATTTTCATGTAAATTTAAGTGAATAAATATAAACTTTCAGAACACTTTTAATAATTAAGCTATTAAGTTATTTAGAAGACTATTAGTTGATAAATGTCCTTTAAAAATAGATTTTTTAAAAAGCATGGCGAGTATTTTTTAAATTATAAAGGAATTAAAAATTTGTTCTTGCTTTTTTACTAATTATCTGCATATTTTTAATACAGATTTTTTGGAAGCAAAGAAAATGTAGCTCCTTAAAAATTACTTCCAATTTTTTATACTGGGTTAATATCAATTTTAAATATTAATAATCTCTTACACTGTAATTTTGTATAAGAAAAAAAATTGCACTTGAGTTTTGTTAATCTAAACTTGAACTCAATTGCAATATTCGTATCGGTATCGGAATCGGTATCGGCGATATTTATTTTTAAATATCGGTATCGGTATCGGATCGGCAAAACGGCGTATCGTTACATCCCTAATCATTATATCGTTCTTCGTTACTTTTTTATTCTTGATCCCATGCAAATATGATGCCCTAGATAGGTCAAACTTCCAGATCAGAGCCGGAAATATGAATCGCACTACCAACCTAACTTCCGGTCCAGCCCCTAAACCGGAAGTACGAACTGCACTACCGACCCAACTTCCGATCGAGCCCCAAAACTGGAAGTGTGAACTGTACTACCGATGCAACCTCCTGTCCCTAAAACGGAAGTGCGAACTGCACTACCGACCCACTTCCGGTCCAAACCGGAATCGTAAATGTGAGCAGTACTACCAACCTAACTTCCGAAGCGGTCCCTAAACCGGAAGTGCGACCATTTGTACCTGGACTCAGCCATACGATGTTTCAAAAATAATTTTAAAAAAACTACGGTGGCATTCAATAACATCCATGGCTTTTTTTTATTTTTTACTACTGCTAATGCGCCTTGCGCATTTCATGCTCTTTTCGCGCTTTGCGCAAACAAAAAGCGCAGCGCAAAAAAAACGCGCAAAGGAAATGCTCCTTTTTGCGCTTGGGAGCAGCGCAAGCGCATTAATAAATTGGCTCCACTCTTTGCGTAAAGCGAAAAAACAGCAAAAAGGGCGGCGCTGCGCTGCGTTTTTTCGTACTCTGTTAAAAATAACACTTTTTCGAAATTTTTCGCATACGATATCTCTACACACAAAATAAAATATGTATTGGTAAATCTAGCTAATTTCATTGATTAGAATCGCACCAATCCATAAAATACAATATTTCACTGTTTGTGTAGGTAATAACGTTTTTAATTTACGTACAATAACAACAAATGAATTGAGTTGATATTTTTTGTGTTCTCTTCTTCCTTATTAGTATTTCTTTTTAAAAGTCAAAGTATATTTTAAGGCGTATTTAAATCTGCCTTGGTATATTAAAGAACAACGTGTTTGCTGTAGATATGCATGTGTGTTTTGATAATTACGTTGCTATCAGGGTTGTCAGATATGGCGATTTCTCGCCAAACGTGGCGATTTTTCAACTTCTTTGGCGTCTTAATTTTTGATTTGGCGACATGGCGAATTTTCTGGCGATAAATAAATTTGTTGGCGATTTTTATGGCTATTTTTTTTAACAAAATTGAACTTTGAAATTTTTGTAGTTCTGGAAAATTTCCTTGCTGCAGGAGTAGTTTCAAAAATAAATCCTACCAAAATTCGTCTGCAAAAAACTAAAACAATTTGATTTTGTTTATTTTTCTTGAATTAATTATAGTCATTAATGCGTTTTGAATTTGGATGAGAACAATTTACACGAAATAATTTGTTTGGCGATTTTATTTCTGCTTTTCGCGATTTTCTGCTAAATTTTTATACGATTAATTTATAAAAATTTATATTAAAAAAATTATTATATAAAAACAAATTGATTATTAAATATATATTAAGAAAAAACTACATAAAAGTGATTTTGGCGACTTTTGCCGATTTTTAAAATCAATTTGGCGAAATAGGTCGGAAAAAATCTGACAACCCTGGTTGCTATAAGAAAACTGAAAACAGTGCTCACAGTCACAGTTTTAAGTAATAGTGATTTTTAAATCCCGTTCACTGTTCACGATGTTCTTTAAAAATCACGGGATCGCTCATCTCTAATGCCTACCAAGGATTAGCCAGTGAGTGTGTTTGTTTAAAAAAATGTTTTTGCTTGGAATTGCCCCAAAGATTTTCGAACAAAATGTATGGGACCAAACTGCAGGCAAACCCTTTAAAAAAAATGTTTGATAATCGGTTCACAAATGACAGAGTTATGCGTGTGCAAACATTAAAAAAAAATACATACGAATTGATAACCTCCTTCTTTTTTGGAATCGGTTAAAAACAGGCGCGAAACAAGCGCGGGAAGTTAAAAAATTAAATATTTAC